>RYFJ01001039.1:0-585338 GCA_003991445.1 Oryza meyeriana var. granulata | reverse complement strand
CAATTCGTTGAAAAAGCACAAGAAGTTGTAAGTAGCTTCTTGTAAAACAGCTTCTTCATTTCATATCCTGATCAGTATGGTGATGATGCTATGGTATTTATATGATGTTGGCAAATAGATTGCGTCGAAAAGAAGATGCTGTAGAATTAAGCAGAAGAAGATCAATGAGTGCAAAATTCGACTTCCATATGACTTTGCTAAAGCGAATCACAGAAACTGTTGGCAGAAAATGTTTGTTCGCATGAGCCCGTGGTAATTGGAATGATTCCAGGCATGAACAAGGTACATGAATCTGAGGAATTCATTTTAATTCCTTTCAAGTCTGTACAACTATCCCCCACTTCATTAACTGTTTACATTCAAATGGAAACAGTCCAGAACTTGATATCAGTTCTGATTCAAAATAGGTTTCTCCCGCACAAATTCGGGAAGCTGAGAAAAGACTTGCATTCGTGGAGTCTATGATCAATGCTATGACTGCTGGTATGCCCCTTGTGATTACTGAACTGTTGCTATAAAATGACTGCTTGCTATGATGGCTCTTGGGTTGTAGAACTGATCCCTCAATTGGCATATAGTCCTGGGCATGTGCAGAGAAAGGGAAAAAACCAGAGTTACTGGCTGAATCACGTTGACAGGAGGATAAGAGTGGCCGAGGAGTCTTGGAAAGAGCAGAACAAGAGGTTCAGTTGTAATTTTTTTTCCTTCTCCTCTTTGTTCAAGACGCGATCAAATATTTTTTTCTGCATTCCAGTTACCATGGAGCCTGACACGGCAAGCATACACACACACACATTGCCATTTTTCACTATCAGGTGAGCCAGTTGGTTGCCCAGCTTTTCCAAATGGGCGCTCAGATGCAGAAACTGATTGGGTGTGATGACCGGACAAGAGGCACTTACCAGGCATGGGAAGATCTCATGGACTCGCTTAATGCCTGATGAAGAAGGTGACAAACTAACATGTCTTGGGTGGTGTGAACAATTGATTCACTACAGTTTGGCTGGGTTACTTACTTTTGTCTGAATTTGTTGTGCATCATCATCATCCAGGCACCTCCTGGCACCGCACGGCGGAAGAGGAGGCACGGCAAGACGAGGCAGAGGGAGCTGGATGCAGTGAGTGGCGTCCCCAGTTCTTGAGCTGGGTGTGGCATTGGTAGTTCAGGTTACTGCTTTTCTTTTGGCTTCAGAGAACCATAGCTGAGAAAAGGAGGAGAAAAAAGGTTTTCTTGCTACCTTTGTACGTAGGAGACCTGCAGGAAGTTTATAGGAAACAGTAAATTCCTACCAAGTTGTCATGTTACTTATCGAGAGTTTTATTCAGCAATATAATCGGTTCACTCAAATGCTCAATTTTTTAGGGGAAGTGTACTACGTTCTTGAACACCAAAAGAGGAATTACATTACATGAATGTTATGTAATGGCTATGTAGCGAGGGTTAAGGATCAGGTTCATTTGAACTCGAGAATTTTTTGATTCATGCGGAAACTGATTATTTTGGGTTACCATACCCAAGTACCAGCTTTGGGGTCTTGGCCACCGACTTGTTTGGTGGCGCTGGTTCGCTTTTTTGTCGGGGAAACAAATATGGTGGCCAATACTCGTTCACATGCTTTTGTAAGTGTCGGAGTTAGTGAGTGGTTGGCTGTGCTTGTCTCCTCATATCTCTTGCAGCATTTTAAGATGTAGAGCCTCTTTGTTCTGTTTTTGACAGAATGTTTTATCCTATTTCTTATAACAACAGGTTGTAAGTTCAGTTTAAAAAACACATAGGTTATAACCAAAGATAATTCAGCATGAAGGAATTGGAATGAAAGTAAAAGGTGCTATTCAATATTTGTTTTTTGATTGTCACATGGCTAAATTTGTTTGGAGATCTGTTCATATTTCCTTTAGCTTGGAGGCACCAAATAATTTTTCACATTTGGTTGGAAATTGGCTTTGTTGGTATTGACTCAAAAACTAAAAGACATATATTAGTAGGAGCATCTGTTTTATGTTGGGCTCTTTGGCTTACAAAGAATGATATGATTTTTGATAAAGCTCTTATTAAATGCTATATGCAGGTTTTATTCAGGACAACCTATTGGCTTTAGTTTTAGGCCCAACTACAAAGGTGTAACGAAAACAAGGAGCTCATAATCTTGCATTTAGGAATTTGGAGACAACGATCATGCAAATATTCATCAACTTTGGATGGAGATTTAGCAATAGGATCAATTTCTGAATAAGTTGTCTCTTTTTGTTGGTGTTTGTCTTCTGGTCGTACTTTATTTGTTTGACCGTTTATATTTGATTTATCCAATAACTTTATAATAAGTAGCCATAGCTTCTATTAAAGTAAAGCGGATTTTATCCATTATCTAAAGAAACACAGAGGTTGTGCTCTCTTCTTAAAAAACAAAGCAGTCTTAAAAAGAACAAAAGAAAAGAAAAGAAAAAATAAAAAGAAGATTGAAGCGGAAAATATTAAAGTGCAAATGGGCCAATGCTCGTAGCCCGAAAGGCCCAAAAGGCCATCTGCATCGCTGCCTCTTATCCTCCCCGTTGGTTCCCTGCCCTCCGCAGAACGCCACAAAAATGGAGGCCACCAGTACACTCGCGCTCTCCACGGCGCCCGCCGCCGCCCGCCGCTCGCCGGCGAAGGCGATCGTCGCCTCCCACCTACGCCACTTCTCGTTCCCGCCCTTCACCTCCGCACGGTCCCGTCCCCTCCTTCCGCGCCCTCTCCTCACCCAGCTTCCCGGTCCGCTCCAACTGCTAGCTCCTTGGTTTCTTCGCGGCTTTCGTTTTTTTTTGCTGATTTTTATTAGCTGTTTGTGTCTGGGACGCGTTCAGGGGGGGAGGAGGAAGAGGGGAGGCGGCCTGGTTGTGCGGGCGGAGATGTTTGGGCAGCTCACGACCGGGCTAGAGTCCGCGTGGAACAAGCTGCGTGGAACCGGTTAGTTTTCTTCTTCCACTCAATTTTTTTTATGTAAGTTGCACATTTATTGTCAATGAGTTGAACGAATCAATGAAACATCTTTTTACGGTTCTAGATGTACTGACAAAGGACAACATTGCTGAACCAATGCGGGATATCAGAAGAGCACTTTTAGAGGCAGATGTATGTGCCATTCTTGACATGGTTTTGTTACGTTTTTCCTCATTTCCTTTGCGTTCACAGTCCAATTCACGACCTACTTTGCAGGTAAGCTTGCCGGTCGTGAGAAGTTTTATTGAGTCTGTTACTGAAAAAGCTGTAGGCACTGATGTGATTCGAGGTGTCAAGCCTGAGCAACAGCTGGTGAAGGTACACTAAACAATGACATTATGGCTCTGGAGAATCTTAGGCACAGCTTTATTCATTTGAGTCCGAGTTACTCTATTAGCTATTAATTGCATGTTGTAGTATAACATAAACAAGATCCAGATATATAACTATGTGCTTCCAGCACCGGATGGAGTAACATAAATAAATGATGCAGGTTGTAAATGATGAACTTGTACAGTTGATGGGTGGGGAGGTATCAGATTTGGTATTTGCAAAATCTGGCCCAACAGTTATCTTACTGGCAGGTTTGCAAGGTGTTGGGAAAACTACTGTTTGTGCGAAGCTTGCGTATTATTTAAAGAAAATGGTGCTTTCCTCAGCCCTCTACTTTAAGCATACCATAAGATTCCTTGACTATCGATGCTTATAGACCAGTCTCAGGTTACAGGGGAAGAGTTGTATGCTGATTGCTGCAGATGTCTACAGGCCTGCTGCCATTGATCAACTCACTGTTCTTGGGAAACAGGTATCCTGATGATGATAATTTTTCCAGGGTAGTATTGTCTTGGGAACCTTTTCTAGCTAATAATTTTGACTCGAAGATTCGAATAGTTTTTAGAATTTGCCACTCTGTGCTTGTTTTACCTCTTTTTGAAATTAAAATAACAGTATTTATTTTGATTGTGATGCTATGATGTGTTTTTTTAATGAAATACATTTGAATGTTCATAGGTTGGGGTACCAGTTTACTCCGAAGGAACTGAAGCAAAACCTTCACAAATTGCCAAGAATGGATTAAAGGAGGCAAAGAGCAAAGAAACTGATGTAATCATAGTGGATACTGCTGGAAGGCTGCAGGTCACTCTCGTTTTTCCTTAATTTTGTCACCTCTTGTTTCAGCTATGATTCTAAAAGAAATTGAATATCAGATTTTACTATTTTGACCAGTTGACATCTAACATAAAAATATCTATAATGTCAAATCTTGACCATTGTGAACTTTAAAATGTTAGCTTATGCCTTACGTTCATGTATGTGATTAAATTGCACTAGTTTACACTTTACACTTCATGTAAGTTACAAAGTTGTTTTATCTTTGTTTCAAACTTAACATTGTACTTTCACCTGTAAAAGATAAGCTGATTAGTCCTTCTATGGTTAGGTAGATAAAGCCATGATGAGTGAGTTGAAAGAGGTAAAAAGGGCAGTAAATCCTACAGAAGTTCTACTTGTGGTGGATGCCATGACTGGACAAGAAGCTGCCTGTACGTAGCTACTCATCGTTGTCTTCCAGTGGTATAGGGATCTAGTAAATACTGTTCCCATATTAATTATGCCTCATGTACAAGTTTTCGTTCCAAGTACCAATATCACGTTCATTTTATTGCTTGGTCCTTATGATAGCAGAACATGCCATCTAATAAATCAAATATTAAACTCTTCATCATCTGCTATAGTTGCAGTATAACTTACCTGTATTTCTTTCTGATATGGCCAGCATTGGTTAGCACCTTCAATGTTGAGATTGGTATTACTGGTGCTATACTGACAAAACTGGATGGTGATTCCAGAGGTGGAGCAGCGCTAAGTATCAAAGAGGTCTGTCAAATTGCAACAAAAAAAAATCGCCTATCATTTTCTTTGTCTAGCTAACTATTAGTTCAGAGTTCTTTCTACAATAGAAACTAATTCTATCCTGAATAATGTACTAGTTCTGCTAAGAAGGTGCATCAATTACTGTTTCCAGTACATTTTGTTGGTTTCCATTTTCTAGATTCCTCGCTTACTGAAAAAAGTTTGGTTGCGTGAGTTCAACTGATCTTGACAAATTTGTTGTCTAATAAAGTGTCCACAACAGGGTTATATGTTATTTGACTTTGTATCTTTGTAACTGTTCCCATTATATCATCTTTATATGTTATTCTGATACTTTTGTCGGCCTACATTTGTCAGCAATTTTACTCCGTGTTCTCTTAGCTGGTAGTATGTAATAAATATGAAGAAATGATGAATTGCAGGTGTCCAGAAAGCCCATCAAGTTTGTTGGGCGAGGAGAACGCATGGAAGATCTTGAGCCTTTCTATCCAGATCGTATGGCACAACGTATCTTGGGAATGGGAGATGTACTTTCATTTGTTGAAAAGGCACAGGAAGTGGTATGCAGCTTTCTGTGAAACATTTCTTTCTTTTTTGGCTTTGATTACAGAACAATTTGATATTCATATTGTGTAACCTACTGGTACAAGTAGATGCGTCAAGAAGATGCCGAGGAATTACAGAAGAAGATCCTGAGTGCAAAATTTAACTTCAATGACTTCTTGAAGCAAACACAAGCTATCGCACAAATGGGTTCATTTAGTCGTATAATTGGCATGATTCCAGGCATGAACAAGGTGCAAACATGAACTTTTTTACCTCATTAGCTCATTTATCGCCTTACCTTGGAACTAATCTTCACATTATGGCACAGTGGCGCTTATGCTCAGCTTCGTACTTCATTTTGTTAGGACCATAACTTTTCTGTGTTTTGTATAGGTTACCCCTGCTCAAATTCGTGAAGCTGAGAAAAATCTTAAATTTATGGAGTCGATGATCAATGTAATGACTCCTGGTATGTATAATCTACCATTGACAGGCATCTTGAAGATGCCCTGCTGCTTGTTCCTCCCATTGATTAGTGTACTGTTCCAAAGTCCAAACGTAATTGGTATTTTTGAAAATCTGAGTCCACCACCTAATTAGTGTCTCAGTTGGCATCACTAGGACTGTCATTACCACTAAAATAACACCTTGATGCTAATGGCGTGAAGCATAATAGTGATGGATCTTTGTTACATAAATATTGTCCCAGTAATGTCAACATGCCTTTGTGCAGAGGAAAGAGAAAGACCAGAGCTACTTGCTGAATCACGCGAGAGGAGGATAAGAGTGGCCAAGGACTCCGGAAAAAACGAACGGCAGGTTCAATTCTTAATTTTTTTTATCTCATCAGCATTTTCATATCTGTGCTACTACAAACCAAACTGAACCCCATGAACCTCAATTGACTGCCCCTCCACTACTAGGTGAGTCAATTGGTTGCGCAGCTCTTCCGAATGCGTGCTCAAATGCAGAAAATGATGGGTGCCATGCAAGGAAAAGACACCCCCGATATGGAAGGCCTCATGGATTCCATCAAGGCAGAAGAGCAGGTAAATGCACCTCTATTGCAGATCATAACAATCGCTGCTTCTTTTTTTTTCCATAGCAATTGCTTGGGGCATACCTTTTTTCTTCTGTTGGACGAACTAAGAGTTTATGATACTGTATTACTCAGGCTGCCGCTGGTACTGGAAAGCGAAGGAGGAAGTACGGCAATCTGAGGCGGCGAGATCTGGATGCAATGCGTGGTTTCCGTCGACGGTGAGATGGTCATTGGTCCTTCTGACCTGGATTGATGCCTGCCTGCAACCCTGTACTAGTTATATGTTTGCTATTACAAGATCTTGGCTTGGATTCAGAAATTGGAAACGAGAGTTTGGAACAAGAAACGCTTCTAGGCGCTGTAGGGAGCTACTGGTTGCAGGGATCACCATCTAGTATCTGTTACTGGTATTTTTGGCCATCAACTTAGCTTGTAACTTGTATTCTGTGCCAATTGTGTGTAGCTGTAGCTTGCAAGTGGAACATACAAACTGCTTTCTATTTCAATGTATATTTTCCTGTATAACCCAGTTCAAAAGTGCTGAATGGATGATCCGATTTTGTGACAATATTTGGGGGTACAAACGAATGATTAAGTATTGCAAAATCAAAATGTTGTTTTAAAAACATTTGTCAAACATATATATATATATATATATATACACACACACACACACCATTTGGGAGATTGGAAAGCATGTCCATGATAATTCATAATACCAATAAGATGGATTGACGGGAGCAATTCACTGTTTTTAATCTTCTCTTCACAAATATGTATTCCCTCCGTTTTATATTATAAGACATTTTAAATTTTTTTATGTAAAGCTTTTTTAAGTCTGATCAAGTTTATAAAAAAAATGTAGCAACATCTACAACACCAAATTAGTTTACCTAAATCCAATATTAAATATATTTTAATATTATATTTGTTTTGTGTTAAAAATATTGTTAGAAAAAAATCAAAAAGTCTTATGGTACGGAGGGAGTATGTCTTTATATAGTTTAATTATCCTTTGGAATATATTCATTTTTTACATGATTTAGGAAGAGAAAATGTCCGCCTCTAGTGGCCATTTACGTGCAACGCTAACCGCGAGATCTCACGATCCGACGGCTGCAAATGACTTTCCCCTTCCTATATAATGCCTCGTTCCATCCAGACCCAAAAGGCACACCCACCTGTTGCCGCCGCCGCCTCGCCGGAACCCTAGAACCCCCTTCCCAGTCCGGCCTCTCCCATGGTGAGAATCATTTCCTCCACCTCGCCCTCTCTTGTATGAAGATCTCACCATCTGAGCTGTAATTGGATGCTGTTCTGTTCTGTGATGTGCAGGCGCCGAAGAAGGACAAGGCCCCGCCGCCGTCCTCGAAGCCGGCCAAGTCCGGCGGAGGCAAGCAGAAGAAGAAGGTCATCCGGCTTCTCCTGTTAATTTACCGCTGGTTTAGATGCCGGTTTAGATTCATCTCGAAGGCTCACATCTTTGGTCCTTTGGATGTTTGTGGGGTTTGGTGTAATTGCAGAAGTGGAGCAAGGGGAAGCAGAAGGAGAAGGTGAACAACATGGTGCTGTTCGACAAGGCCACCTACGACAAGCTGCTCTCCGAGGTTCCCAAGTACAAGCAGATCACCCCTTCCGTTCTTTCCGAGAGGCTCAGGGTATGTTGCTCCTTTGCCTTTTCTATGGTTGTGTAGCTCAGTATCTGTAACAATGTGGCATTGAGTTGGCGGCAATACGTAGACCATGGTGTTTCCAAATTGCATCACAGACTCACAATGCGATGACTATATTCCTTGCTTTGATTTTAGAGCCAGAAGCTCCGTGCCAGACTTTTTAGGAATAATGGACATTTTCACTGATTTGAGAAAGTGCAAGTATGCATGCTTATGTATGGTGGAACGTTGCAGTATTGTCGTCCTGGCAGCTAGTATACCGACACTAATATTGTGCATATTCAGAGGTTAGAATGTTTGGCCTCTGTTATGAAGCCATTAGAGCTATCGAGCGCTTGCCTATTAGAATTCACATGATCATATGTTAACATTCAGTTTACTTAATCAACTGGTATCATTTGTGTGTTAATTTGGCAGTGGAACTGTTTATAGGCGATAAAATGGTCAATAAGATAGCAGGCATAGCTCCTGAACCACCTTCTTTGCATTCGAAATTACAAGGTAGTAATAATGTATGATCTTTGTTGATCTAGACTTTGGATTACCTTTTTACTGTTTCACTCTTTCATGACTGCAAAATGAAAATAAATAGCTGCTGTTAATGTTTGAGTCATTTTATATCTCAAGGTTATATCCAACATCAGTGCCTTGAAATTGTTTGGTTTGGCAGTTAAAGTTTGATAATTGTCATGCTACCTTTTCAATTTACCATAGTCTGTTTATTAATAGAATAAACCGTTATTCAGATGTTTGCCATTAACAGTTATTGAATGTTTTCCAGATCAATGGGTCGCTTGCTCGACAGGCCATCAAGGATCTCATGTCAAGAGGTGCCATCAGGGTGGTGTCTGCGCATTCGAGCCAGCAAATCTACACCAGAGCCACCAATGCTTGAGGCATAAGCAGTCTAGACTTTGCAACAAAAAAAAAATGTATGATCTATGTTGATCTGGAGATCCTGAAAAAAAAAAGGAATTCTGATGCCTATGACAATTGCAACATGATAGTCTATCCTTACTGAATTGCAATGTTCTAAAGTTGGCTATTTTACTGAATGGAATGCAGTACTCGTTACTTCGTGTGCTCTGATTGCTATGCCTGATGTGATTAGCTAATTCTCCGATGGTATGGGCATATGGTATATGTTCCATTGGTATTGCTATTGATGTGGAAAATGCACGTTTGCTAACAATTGTTTGTTCTCCGTAACGTAGTAACTCGTGGAGTCATGGTGTTTTGCATCCGTATGTAAGGTCCTGTTTGGTATAGCTCCGGTTTCAAGATTTCGTATCCCTATCCCTAGCTCTAGAAATACGTGGATCTGGAGCTGCGATTACACATTGGCAACATTTATGATTTTGTATCCCTATCCCCTGCTCTAGAAACACATTGATCTGGAGCTGTGATTACAAGCTGGCAACATTTATGATTACATTAACAACATTTAGATGAATTATTTTCTTCCTATTTTACAAGCAATATAAAATTTTAAGCTATTATATCCAGAGTGACTCTTGAATCCGGATCTGGCGATGTGCCAAAGATCTAAATATTTGTATGGCTGGTTGCGACCAACTGCTATCGAATCCTAGCCCATCAATGTGTACTAGGCCTAAATAGTGTTATGAATCCTTATCTCTTTAGAAAATAAAATTCTTTCTTGTGAACCCATTCAAATTAGTTAGAGATAAATTTATGGTTCTTATCTTTAGTCTCTTCTACTGTAAATAGAGAGACATAAATAGAGAGACAGATATGTCTTCATTATACACATTGATCATTGATTAATAAAGAGAGAGCAACCCCCCTATATATGTGTCTTATGTGTTGATCCGTCGACGTAGCCGTCCTACAACACGTTATCAGCAGCTCTACCGGCTGGGCTGACGTCGAATCCTCTCACGCCAATCAATCTACGGTAACAAAATTGGTTGTTTATCAATTTATAGATTGATTTTAGACTGGTGGATGTTTGTTCTTTGGTTTTTTAGATGCATGTTTTGTAGTAGATCTGTTATTAGCAGTAGATTTATTTCTTGCTTTTACTCTATAATTGCATCTATTGATAACCGAAGAAAACCGGAGTAAAATTGTGTGCAATAAATTGTAATTGATCGATTTTTCCCTGTTTTGGAAGCGAACCCGGTTTGGCTGGGCCGAACCGGTCGTCTTCCTCGCGTTCCCCCGTATCTCTCTGTTCTCTTTCTCTTCGATGGATGCCATGCTGGGAGCCGCCACCGCCGTGGAATCGCCCGGGGTGCTGGGTTGATCTACGCGCGTGGCTGCCGCTTGCCGTCGCTGCTGGAAGTGCCACCGGCCCTTACCGCCGGTGGCACTGTGGGAGACCGCCATCATCGAAGGAAGCCCCAAATCCATGTTGTCGCCACCGCTGGTTTTTTTATGCCGAGGTAGGGCAGCCGCCACCGTTGAACTCTCACCGACGCTGCCGTTGAGCCGTGGTGGGAGGTCGATGGGACGAACGGCCACCAACCTTGGATTGGGATCCGCCGGGACGCTGTGGTTGGATGCGAATCGGTCACCGTCGCTAGAGCTTCGGTTGTCGACATTGAGCTCTGCCTCGCCACTGTCTTGAGGATGTGTGGGTCATGGCGGAGCTCCGCCGCACAATGCCGAGCCACCGCTGCACTGATTGCCGCATGGGAGCGAAGCCGTTGCCGCCATCTTGCCATCGGGCAGTCGATGGGTCGCCAGCCGGCCTCCTCTTCGTGCGCCGCCTCTATCTCCACTGCCACCGACAGTCGGCGTTCTCCATCGCTGTTGCCGTGCCCGTCCAGCCGGCGCGCTGGGTGATGGGCGCTGCCGCGGGTGCCGGTGGGGATAGGGGAAACCCTATTTCCCCCTTTCCCCTCTCTCGGTCATTTAGGAGGGCCAGCTAGGCCTGCCTGCCACTGCCTGACCGCTTTTGGCCCAACAATATCGACCGGCCCACACACAAATTAATAAAAACAATAAATCCGAAACCATAGATGGGCCTTGAATTCGGAATTTGGCACATTTGGCATTTGGACCATGTTCTGTGCACGTGGCCCAATAAGATCGTGGCCCGACAGCGTTTTCAGCCCGATTAAATTCGGTTTTATTGACAATTTGCGTTTAAGTCCCTAGAAAGGTTGATTTTTACGTCAACAGTTCATTGTTTATGTAATATTTACAGTTTGAACCCTTAATTTACTAGAAATTATATCAATTTTGTGTTTAGTGGTTGTAAATTTGCTGTTGACCTTTCTTTAGTTGGTTTCTTACATGTGAGTCTCAGGACTCGTTAATAACCATGTAATGGTGTTTTTAAGCATTTATTTGCTTTTAAATTTGATGTAACTCCAACTATATAATCTAGATATGATTCTAGGTTAATATGCTTCCATAAAAATGTGTAATCACCTAGTCTAGTGACCCCTCCCTTGGAAGCATTATTTGGGTTTATTTTGTCTTGCATGTGTGATATTTTATGTGGGCATAAAATTATTAATTTAATGCCATAAGGCCAATAAAAATCACAGAAAATCGGTAAATGCAAGATAAATTCCGGGAAAATACCAGTAATTACATACGACTATGTTACATTGTTCTGTGACTTTGTTTTCATGCAAGTTAACCCAGCGTTGGTTTTTTGCATGACAACAAACCATGTCTGACGTAGACTTTAACAAGAGAAAGTTCCCCGTTCTCCTCGTTAATGGGGCGAACTACCAGACCTAGGTCATGGACTGTGAAATTCACCTTTCCACGATGGAGCTATTTGAGGCCATCCGTCGGTAAGGGGCTGGTGTAGCTCTGCTTCCAGAGCGAAGCGGGCAAAGGCACTTGCGTTCATCAGGAAGCACATTCATGAGGATCTCAAGACTGAATACCTTGAGCTACGTGAACCTCTCACGTTGTGGAAGGCCCTGAGGGACTGCTACACAGCCGAGAAAACTATCATTCTCCCGAAGACTAGAGCAGACTTGGCTCAACTTCAGTTATGTGATTTCAAGACCGTGGAGAGCTATAACAGTGACGTGCACCGCATTGTCAGTCATCTTCGCTTCTGTAACCAGGTGGTGACAGACGCGGATATGATTGAGAAGACTCTTGACACTTTTCACCCTAAATACTCGATGATGCAAGAGCAGTACCGCGAGGCTAAGTACGTCAAGTACTCAAAGCTTATCCAGTCTTTGTTGAATACTGAAATCCACAACAAACTTCTGATGGTCAACTAGAACACTCGTCCTGTTGGTTCGCAGCCTATTCCAGAGGCTCATGTTGTCCATCAGAAGGTCAGAGTTCTGGACAGGGTTCTTCCAAGGGGAAGGGACCCGAGAATCGCATGTTGCCAAATGGGGCGAGGTTCAAGAAGGCCGCCAACCGGGGCAAGAAACCCCGTAGCTGCAAGGGGTACAAGGCCAATACTGGTGTTGCTGGAGGATCGCAGCAGGGTGGTGAGGGTTGTTTCAAATGCAGCTCAACAAAACGTTGGGCGCGCAACTGCACTACAGAACCTCATCTCGTTGAGATGTACCAGGACTAGAAGAAGAGGCAGGGCCTAGAATCTCACTTTGTCCAGGTGCTAATGACTGGTGAGAAGCCTACTCCTAAAAAACCTACCGCAGTTCCTATGGAGTCTACTACTGCTGCTGCTGCCATCGATGTTAATCCCAAGGCTGCTACAGATGCTGATGCCAGCCTTGGGGATGACTATGGAGACCTTGGGGACTTCGACATGGAGGGCGACGACCTCTTGGATGATGACCAGGAGGACATACATGGGGACATACAATAGTTACCAAGTTATCAGTCATGAGTCTTAAGACTAGATTATCATTTTGGTCAATGTAATCTTTTCTTTTTAACAGAACAATGAGTCGTTTATGTAATAAATATGCTATGCATACTGGTTAGTGTGTTTAGGATGGTCCTTTACATTAATAAAGTTTTCATGTTGAGTTATATTGGCCTTGTCTTGTTCTATGTTCTTACTTTTCACTTCATTGATAATGAACTGAATCAATATAATTTCTCGTATAAAACAAGCATAGTACGATTCAATGGAGCCCGAGACATGCTTGGTTGACAGCGCGGCAACACACGATACTACGAGAGACTAAGTACTTCACGATATTACGTAAGCGGGATGGAAACATCCTCACCATTGCTGGGAGTAATGGTCGCATAGTTGGTTCAGGGTGAGCCACTGTCGTCCTCCCTAGGGATACAAGGATTTTCATTGAAGAAGCGTTCTTATACCCAAGTGCTGAATGCACACTCCTTACTTTTAAGGATATTCGACGTTGCGGATACCACCTCACCACAACATATGAAGGAGATGAATTTCTCTTCATGACATTGTCTAAGGACGATGAGACCACAGTGGTTGAGAAGATGCTAGAGAGCTCCGATGGACTATACGATACTAAAATAAAACCCCCAAATGAATATATTGCGATGCAGACAATATATAGAAACCCAGAGTCTTTTAAGATCTAGCATGAGAGATTAGGTCATCCTGGATTGACTATGATGCGAAAAATAATCACTAATTTGCTAGGTCATAGCATAAACACTAAAAACTTCCCTAAGTAGTTTGTGTGTCCCACTTGTGCAACGGGAAAACTGATCATTCGACCATCCTTTGAGAAGTTAAGGGTCGAACCCTTACGGTTCTTGGAGAGAATCCAAGGGGATATCTGTGAACCCATATACTCTTGGTCTGAGCCATTTAGATATTTCATGGTATTGATTGACGTCTCTACAAGGTAGAGCCACGTATGCTTGTTGTCTATGAGGAACCACGCTTTTGCCAGATTTATCGCGCAGATCATCCGTTTGCGTGCGGAGTTCCCCGAGAACCGCATCAAAACGATTTGGATGGATAATGCGGGTGAATTCACATCAAAGACATTCAATGACTATTGTATGGCCTTAGACATTATTGTAGAGCATTATGTTCCTCATATTCACACTCAAAACGGTCTTGCTGAGTCGTTGATAAAAAGGATCAAGTTAATTGCCAGACCATTGCTACAGGGTAGCAATTTGCCCACTACATGTTGGGGCCATGCAGTATTACACGCTGCAAAGCTAATCCAGTATAGACCGTGTGCATATCACTCTGCTTCACTCCATCAACTGGCACGTGGTCAAGAACCGGTGGTTTTCCATCTGCGTAAGTTCGGTTGTATTGTGTATGTGCCGATCTCACCACCCCAGCGTACGACTATGGGACCGCACCATAAGGTGGGGGTCTATGTGGGTTATGAGTCTCCGTCCATAATCTACTACTCGGAGTCTAAAACTGGCGATCTGTTTATGGCTCGGTACGCTGATTGCATCTTTGATGAAGAGCATTTTCCGGCATTAGGGGGAGGAAAGTACCTCGACTCTAAGGAATACGGTGAAATAGAATGGAACTCAAGCAGTATCCATACTTTTGACCCGCGTTCGCCAGACATTAAACGGAAAGTTCAACGTATCATACACCTTCAAAACTTAGCTAATAATCTGCCAGACATTTTCACTGATTTAAGAGAAGTGTTGAAGTCACATATCCCTGCGGAAAATGCACCGGAGAGAGTGGAGATACTCATGGAGGGAGACTCTACTCCAGCCCCTAAGCCTAGGAAGAGGCGCAGAAACCCGGATGGTCTGGCTCAGGCTAAGTGGAAACGTCCGCAACAGCTGAATACGGAGCCGCCTATATCACACTCCCATTCAGTAGTCTCTAAGGAGACCCGTCCAGGGGACGGACGCCAGAAGGGTAGAGGCCCTAATGGACTAGCGCGCACCTAGTCCTACTGGCAAATCGGAACCTTCTCCTGTTTTGAGAAACCAGGACGAGAAAATAAATGAGGAAATTACCACAAATTATACTGTTTCAGGAGAATTGTATGACTGGAAGACTACACATGTCGACATAAATTTCATTTCTAAAATCGTTAACATGATCGATCATGATCATGAACCTAAGTCTATGGCTGAGTGCTGTAAGCGTTTGAATTGGGTCAAATGGAAATAAGCGATAGAGACGGAATTTCGCTCGCTTGCTAAGAGACATGTATTTGGGCCAGTAAGCCTGACGCCCCCCACTGTGCGCCCTGTTAAGTACAAGTAAGTTTTCATCCGGAAGCGAAACGAAAACAATGAAGTGGTAGGATATAAAGCAAGGCTTGTAGCATAATGGTTCACGTAATGAGTGGCATAACGTTCCGATACTTGATGTCTGTGGTAGCTGGCATGTAATTAAAAATGCAGTTGATGGATGTGGTGACCGCATATTTGTACGGATCATTGGATTCGGAGATTTACGTGCGTGTCCCTGATGGGTTGAAGGTCCCGGACAAAGCAAATCGCAACATGTACAGTGTGAAATTGGGGAGATCGCTGTATGGGTTAAAACAGTCTGGTCGTATGTGGTACAACCGGCTGAGTGACATCCTTTTGGGGAAAGGATACGTCAATAGTGAGGATTGTCCCTGCGTGTTTATCAGAAAGTCCCAGAGGGGTTTCTGTATCATCTCAGTCTATGTCGATGATTTGAACATAATTGGTCACATAGAGGACATTGAGAAGGCGGCTGCCTATCTTAAGAAGGAGTTTGAGATGAAAGACTTGGGTCAGACCAAGTTTTACTTGGCCCTGCAGGTCGAGTATCTTCCTAACGGGATCTTAGTGCACCAGTCGACCTATACTAGAAAGGTCCTTTAGGGATTTAACATGTCAAAAGCTTATCCTTTGAAGACACCTATGGTTGTGAGATTCCTTGATTAGGACAAAGACTCATTCCGTCCTAGGAGTGAGACTGAGAAAGTGTTGGGACCGGAAATCCCATACTTAAGCGCCATAGGAGCACTGATATACCTTGCAAACTGCACCAGGCCTGATATTACGTTCGCGGTAAATCTGCTAGCAAGATACAGTGCGTCTCCTACTAGGAGACATTGGGTTGACGTTAAGACAGTACTCAGATACCTCCAGGGTACGCAAGATCTTGGCCTCTTCTTTCCAAGACAACGAGACTTAACTATGGTGGGTTATACAAATGCAGGATATCTGTCTGATCCCCATAATGCCCGTTCTTAAACTGGTTTTGTGTTTCTTTGTGGTGGTACAGCTATTTCGTAGCGGTCTAGTAAACAGACTTTGGTAGCGACGTCTACAAACTACTCAGAGATTATTGCACTATATGAAGCCGTATGAGAGTGTGCATGGCTTAGGAGGATAACTCACCATATTGAGCGATCATGTGGTTTGAGTATCCTCAATACACCCCACCATTATCTATGAGGATAATGTAGCATGTGTCACACAGATGCAGCTAGGCTATATCAAGAACAATATGACGAAGCATATTGCTTCAAAATTCTTCTATCCTCATAAGCTTCAGAAGTAATGGGAAGTTAAGATCCTGTACTCCAAGTCGTGTGACAACTTGGCAGATTTGTTCACTAAGTCTCTCTCAGCTTGTACTTTCCAAAAGTTTGTTCGTGAAATTGGGATAAAAAGACTTAGAAACTTGCAAGGTTCAGGGGGAGTGGAACCCCTAAACACAGCCTAGTCAGTGGATCGGCGAGTCCACAACGTTGTACTCTTTTTTCCTTAGTTGAGTGGAGCTTGTGATCCTCATAAAGGTTTTTAATGAGGCAACGGTGTGTGACGCATGGCGGCAACTATGTACTCTTTCTTCTAGCATTTTTTCCCACTGGGTTTTAGTAGGAGTTTTGATAAGGCATGAGTTGGTCGCGGATAGGTCCAAGGGAGAGTGTTACGAATCCTTATCTCTTTAAGAGATAAAATTCTTTCTTGTAGACCAATCCGAATTAGTTAGAGATAAATTTATGGTTCTTATCTCTAGCCTCCTCTACTGTAAATAGAGGGACATGGGTGCTTTTATTGCACACATTAATCATTGATTAATAAAGAGAGAGCAACACCCAATAAAGAGAGAGCAACACCCCTATATCTGTGTCTCCTGTGTTTATTGTCTTTTTCTGTGGTGTGATTGTGCGGGAAGGAATAAGGTCTTCTACATCTTCTCGACGCCTCATCTGCTGCGGGAGGGAAGGGAGCGGATCTGGGCGATCCGTCGGATTAGCCATTCTACGACAATCAGAACATAATAAAATCTTAAATGGGCCTAAATTTGGCCCATATAAAGCATAATCGGGCCAAGATTAAGCCCATCCAAAGGAGGCCTAAATGAGCTTCCGTTCCCTCTCGCCCGCCAGCCGCTCTACCCCCGCCCTCGCCCGCGCCGCCGCCCGCCGCCCTCTCCTGCTCGCCCGCGGCGCAGGCAGCCGTGGTCCATCCCTCCCCCCGCGCCGCAATCTTCGGGCCCCTACCTAATCCGCGACGCCAGCCGCTGGCCCCTTGAACGCCCGTGCCGACGG
This sequence comes from Oryza meyeriana var. granulata, assembly GCA_003991445.1. Lineage (NCBI taxonomy): Eukaryota > Viridiplantae > Streptophyta > Magnoliopsida > Poales > Poaceae > Oryza > Oryza meyeriana. The sequence continues at coordinate 567,839 of RYFJ01001039.1, read as the reverse complement.
CCGAGATGACGGCGGCAGTCGCGGCCGCGGCCACGGCCACGGTGGCGCCGGAGTGGGCCACCAGGGAGCCCTGCCTCATGGGAATCGACGAGGCTGGGCGCGGCCCCGTTCTCGGTGACCACCCTTCTCCTCAGTGTTTCTGTTGATTTTATCTTTCAGTTGGGTATATAGGTCCTTGTACTGTATCTCTAAAGGTGAAATTTACCCTATTTTCCTTATTGATGGGTTCCTTTTTATGCTGTTTCAAGTTATGGTTTCGCAAATCTGCAGTAAATTTAATTAAGAACACCGAGTTTTCGAACCAAAGATAGAACATTTCTTAAAATCTTAGTTGGTGTGGGCACGTTCCATTTCCCTCCAATTTGTGTTGAGGAGCAGAACTCGGATCTGCTAGTCTAGAGCAGCATTATATGGGAATTTAGTAGAAATGCTGACCTCTCCGTGATATTGCTGCTGCAGGTCCAATGGTGTATGGCTGCATGTACTGCGCTCGTTCCTACCATGACACTCTTGCAACCCTTAAATTTGCAGGTATTCATGTCTTTCTTCTTGTTCTTGATATATTTAGTTCTTCACTTCACCATGGTGCTGGCGGGGTGTACATTGCTATTAACTCATGAAGCAGGTTAAGATTCTGAAATACACATGCATAATTTTGGTTTCATCAACGTACAAAGTGGTGACTTGGAAGATGGAGCACATATAAGGCTAACTTGCATTGTGCGTCATCTTGTGTTATCACTAATTTGAATCTGGGAACTAGTAGTCAGCATTTATACAAATACAAATACTTTGGTTGTCTTGGCCAGACGGAAGGAAATAATCTATTCTTTTAAGAGCTGATACTGATTTTACAGGGCCAAAGTTTGTGCAAAACTGAAAAATAGAACATAGGATACAAATATCTCACCTTTTGTTGCTTATAATAGTTATTATGATCTTCTTGGTTCCCTGTCTCATAATTTTGTCCTTCCCCCTCATCTCATTCTTCTAAGTTTTAACTGCTTGCATTTCCACATACTTCCACCTTATTAATGCAAAACACAACACAGTGTTGCTGATACGTGGTACATCTCATTTATTTTGTGGTAATGCATGAATTTTAAACGGTGGTGCAGTCAAGTATTGAACATGTTTGGTACCTTCATCATGTATGCATTTTAACATCCAAATCCTATAGTTGGTAAAAAAATGTGACTTCCCATGAGTACTGGATAATTTGAAGAGTAAAACATGAATTGTAAATCATAAGATGGCAGTCAGCCACACCGTATGGAGAATTTCATCGCCAATGAACTTGCTTAGCTTACTGTTCTTCTCCTGAACAGATTCAAAGACCTTGAAGGAAGAACAAAGAGAGGAGCTGTTTGAAAGTCTAAAGGACAATAGCTCAATTGGGTGGGAAGTGGATGTCATATGTCCAAAGGAGCTGTCTGCTAAAATGTTAAAAAGGTGCATCTGACTTTTGTACCTTGTGAACTGCAAATCTCAACATTATTCTGTGATTAATAGTTTCTTTGGTTTCAGATCAAAAGTTAACCTGAATGAAATATCTCATAACTCTGCAATGGGTCTGGTCAAAAGAGCTCTTGACATGGGAGTTCTACTGGCAGAGGTTACCAGCTTATTGGATAAAAATATTTCTTCTATGCAGTTAACCTTTGTAAACCCAAAACTGACACAAATTGTTTCAATAATTGTCTACCTCCTTGCAAAGGTCTACATTGATACGGTTGGAGATGCGGAAAAGTATAGGATCAAATTGACTGAAAAGTTCCCAGGCATCAAATTTGTGGTTGCCAAGAAGGCTGATAGCCTTTTCCCAGTTGTTAGTGGAGCAAGTATAGTTGCGAAGGTAATTCCTTATATTAGTATTTTTTTCATCAATTATGCTTTTGTGTGTAAAATAAACATGTATGTATACATAGACCATTTATGTAGCAAACACACATGTCTGAGCCGGAACCAATTATAAAGTTGTGATCTCTTGATGTGCTAGTGCAGGTTACAAGAGATCGAGCCTTGCGAAACTGGGTATTTGATGAAACTGCTCAGAACATGCACATGAACACTGGATCAGGTTATCCAGGAGGTAATGAATTCATCATTGTAAGTGATCCATTATCAATGTATAGTCATAAAACTGTTTTCTTAAAGGCCTTCAATTAATGGTGCAGATCCTGCCACTAAACAATGGTTAGAGGATCACAAGCATCCAACATTTGGATTCCCAACTTTGGTCCGTTTCAGTTGGGGAACTTGCACACCTTTCTTCAATGACGCAGTTGAAGTTACTTGGTGAGTTTTAATTTTGAGGCCTTATGGTGCTGTGCTCTCATAAGAAGTATAAAATGTGATTCTGCCAGAACTAAAATCTGTGCCGTATGCAATCATATGTAGGGAGTCTGATGAACTTGAAGAAGATGCAGGTACCAATGGTAGTGTTAAGAGACAGGTCAAGCTGTCAAGTTTAGGCTTTACTGGATTTAAAAGGAAGTCTGAGGAGATTGAATCAAGTGGGAAAGGCCGTTGTAAGTTCTTCCAGGCTCGCAAACTTGAGATGGTAAGAAAGTTTTAGTGATGCGTATCAGCTTCGTGGTTGGTACTACTACTTCTAATCAGAGTAGAAGGTCCTGGGGACATGGTTCATATTTCTGCTGTAACACTTGTGAGTTCAGTAAAATCGGAACTCTAGCATCTGAAGTGTTTTTTATCCATTAATTTGGTTGAACTGCACCAAAGTTAGTAGAAATATGTTGATCGATTAGAGCACTAAGAAGTGGCAGTCTTTAAGTGTTTATCCTGTAGTATTTGTAAGCAACTGAAATTGCTGAACCAAACCTGACACTAAGGAAAATCCCCCTTTGTTCAGTTCGGATGTAGTTGTCAATCTGGAGTCACCCGAAAGCTGGACAATCCCTACTGATATAATCTTCGTTCCTTTGTAATTGTAATGTCAGGATTCTCCACTAAAATAAAGCTATAAAGGAAAAGTCTCGGATTAAAAAAAACTATGATAAGTAGGATCATGCACTCCAATTGACTAGTACATCCATTGTCGTCTAGTCCGGTTAGGATACCTGGCTTTCACCCAGGCGACCCGGGTTCAAATCCCGGCAATGGAAATTTTTATTTCTTTTTTTATTTAGCTCCTTTGCACGTTGCGATGTATACAAATGCAGGCATGGAGTTACGAACCTATTACAATTTCAACTTAGAATTGAATTATGAGTTGCAAATCTCTTACTATTTGAAACTAGAATTGAATTAAGAAATAATACTCGCATAAACACGCTTCTTGAAACAAAAATTTCACTCACATGGGGAGAACCAATCATAGGGTAGACTATCCCTCTTTATGGACACCGGATTGTTGAACCTAAATGGGGAGGTGGAATTTTGTCCCTCGAGGGAACATCTCCTCGTTTTGTGTATGTCCCATAGAAAGTCATCAAAAAGTTTGAAAAAATTGACACTACTACAAAAATATACAAAAATAAATTTTGTATGAACTGATTCTATGTTTGCTATATGTGAAAAATAAATGAATATAATTCAAAATTCTGAATTATGCCAAAATTTCGTTTATAAATTTGAAATTCCATTCTAAAAGTACAATATGGACACTGAAACTAAATTTAAAATTTAAAACCAACTGGTTTATTATACATAATTCAAATTTCAACAATAAATATGGAAACATAGTTTTATTCACAATTGGAATGCAATAATTGATATTAATAGGCTTTAACTGTATTATAAATAACATCTTACCACCAACGGGAGGAAATATTAACTGAAGAAGGGCCTGACAGGTGGGCCCCGGTCCCACCTGTCGGCGAAAGGACGAGGCGGCGGCTGGTCTGCGCTTGCTGGGCCGATGCGGGCCGGTGGCGGTCATGGGGAGGAGGCCGGCCTGCTTGGTTGCTAGCCCACGCGAGGGAGAGGAGGAAGGATGGAGGCGGGCGAGCACGGCCGCAGCTGGGCCGGAGGAGAGAGGGTGAGAGGCCGACGCTGGGAAGAAAAGGAGGTTATGGGCCGGATTCGGCCTAGAACTGAAGGAGGGTTTTTCAATTGGTTTTTCAATTTAAATAATTACTGAAATGAAGTTTGTATTATTAAAATTATATTTTGAGCTCTGAAAATTCATGTAAAATTCCAGAGAGTATTTTAGGACATGAGAAATTTAGAAAAATACCCCCGTGTATGATTTATCATAGGAAATTTTATTTCCTAAATTAATTTCACTTATTAATTGCTTTGCAATTTAATATAAATTCTAGAAATAAATTATTTAATTATTTTTAAATCCTTGAGGGAAAATTAGGGCGTGACAGTTTTTTACAAAGAGAAGAAATTAATTATAATGAAACCTTTTCTCCTGTCTTTTAAGAAAAACTCGTTAAAAAACCCATCCAATGGTATTTAACATCTACAAATCCACCATACTTAACAAACCACACTTGAAATGCAATGCAATGCAACAAGGGCTCAAAGAAGACATAATAGAGCTATTTTGCATAAACGGCATTTAAATAAGCATTTGAGAAAAACAAAATAAAAACAGTTAAGTAATTAAACAATAGTAAACAACAATGAACAACCTTTCCCGACTGATCAGGCCCATTCTCTATACCCGAAGATTACCATACCAACTCTCCATACTTGGAGATTCTATGTTAACCACATTATTCCATATTAACCATGTATGAGCAGTATGGGACTAATTACGAAAAACATTATTAGGCTCATCCATAACCGCGGTACGGCTTTTCGAATAGTTTTACTTTGATCAAAGGTGTACAAATTTACTCACAAGACACAAAATCTCGACATGTCAACCTGCCATGCCTTACAAGTCACCGTGCAAAGAATTCTGACAAGACTTGTCGCATAACATAACTCAACATATTTGCACCTTACCTGAGTTCCTCGTTTTCCCTTAAGGTATAGACTCACTCAACGTCCCCGTGGACTTATCACCGTCACTTCATAGTCGGTGCCCCACATTGGATCGTACTATACAACCAGTCAAGCCATTGCCCATTCTAGCTTGTGGTTAGTACAGTAAATGCTTCACAACAGTAGCTCGTGAATTGGTCCTTAATTATCATGAGCACGACCAGCAAAACCATGTGCTCACAACCCACCATTAGTCAAGTTTTAGTCGGACATTAATTAACCAACCACGACTAACTGTCGTGAGCTATAAATGAATATCCATAGTGAAATTTTAAGTGAAGCATATGTCATCCCACATAAGCAAAACCTAGTTAATCTAGCCAAACCATTATATAAGATCATGGTTAGTCAAATTATAACACAAAGAGACAAGGTATATGGTAACAATAACAATAAAGGCCATAACCAAAGGATATAGGAATATAGTAACCCAATAAAAATGTGATATTCAAAAATGCATGCAATAATGTTAAAACAAAATAATTTTTATAAATGAGATCAATATGCTCAAGGGGATTATTGTGTGACTTGCCTTGCTCCTTCGATTAGTCTTCTAGAACTCTATCCTCAAACTTGCTATCTTCTGAAACGACGTAAAACTACACCTTACACACAAAACAAGAAAAAACAATAATAAAACCAAGTAAACAGTGCATAAAAAGTAAACAAAAATGTAGATCTTGATTTTAGATGAATTTTGAGACTTGAACGACCTCATTCCGAGTCCGTATGAATTAGTTACGAATTTTAGAAAATTTAATCCAATTAAAGCCAATTTAAAAGGATTAAACTGATTTATTGCGTCATTATTAATTATTTTTGTATTGGAAAATAGAGATTATGATGTAAGCTGAGGAGAGAGAATAGCAGAGTCCACTGACAAGTGGGACCCACATGTTATAGAGAGGAGAGAGGTCGGTCTTCCGTAGACCCAGTCCACAAAGAAGGTTCACGATAGATGGACGGCTCAGATTTGATCGGATTGAGATGGACGACTGGGATTGGATTGGTCTAGATCAAACGGCTTGGATTATATCAATGGGCATCGGATGGTTAGGATTGATCAACCTAGATCGGACGGCTCAGAATCAATCTAGTGTTCTTGGATGAGACGGACGACCGAGATTGACTCGATCGAATCGGACTGTCAAGATTTAGCCCGATCAACTGACCTCCCAAGCGGACACATTAGCGACCACGTGGGCGCCACGATGTCAGGAGGAGCAGAGGTGGCACTGATCTGGCTGTTGACACGGTGGCCACATCGGCTTGGGTTCACCAGAGGAAGGTGGCAGAATGGATCCCGATGGTCGCTGGCGAATGGCAGTGCGGCGGCGGTTGGCGAGGGTACAAACAGATAGAGAAGAACACGACGATCCTTACCAGCACACGTGCGACGACGGCGGTGAGCTTTTGGCGACGGAGATCTTCAGATTTCCAACAATGAACAGCTTCCGGCGAGCTTCGACGGAAACGGAGGTGTGGCCTGGCTTCCCTGCGCCCCAGCATTTGTGACAACGGCAGCGGTGCAAATCAGTGATGCTTGAATCAATGGCGAGGCTCGGCCGAAGTCTGGTGGCTAGCGGCACAGTGGATTGGATCGACGAAACCGGGGATAGAACTCGGGATTTCTCCGGTTGGCGGCGAATTGAGGACAAGGGGGTCTAGGGCATCCTTTTTAAAGGGCCAGGAGAAAGAGTCCGGGTTGGAGAAGACATCCACGGCGGCTTGGATTCCCGAAGCTTCACGGGTCCATGGCGGCGGTGAATTTCCTTCACAAGGCTTGACTTTCTTTGAGGGGTAAAGAGGAGGATGTTAGCAATAATCCCAACCGTGGTGCGTTCCCGGTCGAGACGCATACGTGCGTGTGTGGGCAGGATAGCTGCAGGGATGTGCTGACGATGCCTGGCGGCGAGCTCGGACGATGTCCGAGCTCACGGAGGAGCAAGTGGCTCACGATGAGAGGAGGCCGTAGACGACGTCACGGACGTGGACGAACGCGTCGTGGCCGTAGCGAGTATGGCTCGCGTCGTGGGCGACGTCACGGACGTGGACGGACGCGTCGTGGCCGTAGCGAGTATGGCTCGCGCACGCGCCTGTACGTTGGCGACGTCACAGATGTGGGGATGGCCGCGTCATGAGCAGCGACGTGCGCACTTGTAAATCCGCTATAAAAGGAGAAGGAGAAAATAGAAAAAGCTGTGCGGTTTGGGCAGCACCAAAATCTCTGTGTTCTTAGTGTTCGCGTGAGCTCTTGAGTTCATCGTCCTCCCGGCCGGGAGCTTTCGGCTGTATCTATTGTTTGCTCCCGGCCGGAGGTTCCCGGGAGAGCAGGCGAGCTCCCGGGCGAAGGGCGCGGACACGTTCCGCGGGCGCCGGGCGAGGTCCCGGGTGCAGGCCCGGGCGAGGGCCCGGGAACGGGGCGCAGGCACGGGAGCTGTCCCGGGAGCAGGGCGCGGGCGCGGGAGCAGGGCCCGGGAGCGGGGGCGTGGGCGCGGGGCGGACTCGGGTGAGGTCCCGGGCGCGGCCTTCGCGGGCGGAGCCAACAGAGGAGATCAAGTTTCCATCCTTGATTTGGAACGAAGAGCCCGAATCGGAGCAGGATTGGGCCAGCGGTGTCGGTGATGAACAGGACACCCGATTGGAGGAGGAAGATGACGGTCCTGACTGAGCGGGCCCCTGTCGGCGACCAAGAGAGAGAGGAACGGCGCAAGATGCTCGCGAGCTAGGCCGAGATGGCCTGCTTGGCTGGCCTGGAGAAAGGAGCAGCCGGGCCGAGAGTGGAAAGGGAATGGGCCAGAAATGGCCCAGAGCCAAGGAGAGGATTTTATTTCCTTTTTAATTTAAATTAATCGCTAAATGATCTTTATATTTTTAAAATTACGTCTTGAGCTCTAAAAAATCCAAGAAAATTCCAGATGGTTTATTTTAATATGGATAATTTATTAAAAATAAATCCAATCATTATTTATTGAAGGAAAATTTTATTTTCCCACCCTAACTTTAATTGTTAAGGATTTTTCTTCTTTAAATTAATTACTAAAGTGATCTTCCATTTATTTAAACACTCTTTTAGGCTTAAATAATTTCAAGAGGAAATCCTGAAAATATTAAGGACCTCCAAGCATTTAACAACATTTTTATCTTGCCCAAACATTTTCACACACTTTAAAGATTTTTACTATACTGATTTACAGAAAACTATTTTATTAAAATGTGATTTTCAAGATGTGACAAACCCACCCCCTATACAAATCTCGTCCTAAGATTTAAAACAGCTAGCAAGAAAGATAGATAGGCTGATCTTCCTTCATGACAACTTCTCTTGTGACGGCTCCCTGAAGTCGATCGTGAACTTAGTGCTTTGTTGCAACACTATCAGTAGTAGAGCATGATCTACTGGGGTTAATTGGCGTTCAGTTGAAAAAAAAAGATTTGATGTGCACTGATGGCGTTTGCAAAATCTTACACCATGGGTGACAAGGTCAACTCCTGTTGTTTCTGCATTTGCGAGATATTCGTGCTGTTCCATGGTGCTCGCAGGAAATTTCTACGGATCAGTGCTTTGCTCGACGACGAGCGCGATGGTGGCCGCGGCGACCAGGTAGCCCATGGTGGCGACCGCTGGCCTCCAGCGCCTCGACGCCTCAACGGGCTACAAGGGAAACCTATCTGTCAACAGGGCCGGGCTTATTGCCTCCATGAACGAATAACGGATTACACCCTAACCCAACTAGAGATTTACACCAATGGCACGAATCCTCTTTCTAAATTTACCCTTCTACTACACCTACTACACCAGCTACCAGATATAGTAGAAATAAATTCCTCCCTTGGATCTAATGTAATGGATGGCTCACATTCATCCAAAGATACTCTAAAAATTCCCGAATCCCAATATTATGGGATTCGGATCACCCAGCTGCCAGATGGGCCCAATTGGATCTATCAAATTCATATCGGCCCAATTGGATCGATCCAAATTTTACTGGGCCCAATAAGGTCTCCAGCATTTGTTGCGGTCAAAATTCTGATGGGCCCAAAGCCCAATTGGGGTCCATGTAGTAATGTTTAGAAATGTAAGGGCCTAAACGCAAAAAGGCAAACATCCCCTTGCTTATAACCACTCCAATGCGCCGGCCTCCCCTCGCCGGCATCGCGGCCGGAGATTCACCGTACTGGTGATTATCCCCGGAGAAACCAATATGGAACGGCTACTGCACTTCCGGCCCCCCAAACCGACCTCCGCCCATGCAGCCGCTGTTGCGGCTGCGGCTGCCGCCGACGGCGACCTCCTCGAGCTCGACGTGCTCTGGCCTGCCTCCTGCGCCCCCGGGCTCCTCGCGGCTCTCCCGGAAGAGGAGGGTAAGAGGAGGAGGAAACTCGGGAGCGTGACCGTCCGATCCGCGGCGCGGCCTATCCCGGAGATCGCCGCGTTGACCCCGTCGTCCGCGACGGCGATGGCGAAGTCAGCGCCGGTGAGGATACCGTCGGAGGCAGCGGCGCGGAGGGGGATGTGGGGCCAGACCGCGGGCGGCGAGGATCACGGGGAGGCCATGGTTCCGCCGCACGAGATCGTCGCCCGGCGCGCCGCGGCGCACAGCTCGGTGCTGGAGGGCTCCGGGAGGACGCTCAAGGGCCGCGACCTCCACCGCGTCCGCAACGCCGTCCTGCGCCGCACCGGCTTCTTCGACTGAGGCGGAGGCGAGTCGTCTCGTCGCTTTTTTGCGATGAAATTTTGACTCTTTTTTGTTCAACTTTCCATTCCCTTCGCGTCGCCTTTTACGTTTCCGGCTATTTTGATTTCTTCTCTTGATGAGAAGGGATTGGAATGCAATGAGGTCAGGTGAGACGAGTGAGCAAGGCATATAATACGGCATATGACAGTCATTCCATCACAATCTTATATGAAAATTTTGGTCCTCACAATTGTTCAATTTGTGTGCTGTCTATCTTGCGAAAATGAACATTTTGTCGAAAGAAATTGTCAAACATTAGATTTCGGCATAGAAGCAAAGCATTAGTGCTTGGGTGTGATATACAAAATGTTGTTTCTTGTGGATTTTGTTCACTTTAGTGCTTGTGTTCAACTTTGGTCTAATAAGTAATCGCTTTGAAGGTGCAAGCTTCTCGTAGCGATTGATGCAGAGAATGGGTGTCAAAAAAATATCTGAAATTAAGTTCTTATTTGGTTGGGTTCCGCCATGGAGATAGTGAAGGTTAGGAATTGATAGATTTGGGGTACTGTGATTTTAAGGTATTTCATAGGCTTGCCAGCTTGCGTTTAGTCTTTTCCTTTTAAGTCACATATTTGTAAAATTTAGATCAATCTCAGCTCAGTAGTGCAATCTACAAATTTGTTTCCTTTTTGTTAGGTGCTTATCAAAAGTGGTAAAAGCAACTATTATGAGGGCTGTTAGTTGCAAATTTTGCCTCTGATTCCAGTTTTAGGATGTCATTAAAGTTAATCCATTATGAACAAGGTCACATGGAAACCTAATAATAGAGGTGATCATTAATCTTGTATTTACTTGGTTCTATTTGTGCAGCAATGGTTGTGTTCATGTGGATGTTGGAGGCAAGTAGCTTGTAGGTCAAACCGATTGAGTTCAAATTAATATAGGAAGTACTGTATTGTTTATGTCCAAAGTTCATCTCGAGAAGAACGCATTCATCTTAAAGCATAGTTTCAAATTCCCTGGAACTCCTTTGCACCAGTATTTGGTGGTCCTTCACCAAAAATACTTAAATCTTTAACCACTACATTGCATCCTAGTACTTTCGTGGAGATATGTAATCATCTGCTCTTGTGACTTCTCCAGGACCAGATATAAAGGAGATATTCCCCCACCCCAACCCCAAGATGCACCCATCCTTGATTGTTTCAAATAATTCCATTGCCTTTACACACTTGTCTAGGTACAAGGACGGCCACAACGCTACCACAGTATTACTAGTAATGAATAGCTCCAGTGCACAAGGTCCTTGGATTATCTCCATCAAGATACAGCTAATATATAGTTGCTCTCGTATCCCTGGGAATAAAGTTGTTTTATTTGGCCACTTCAAACATCTGGTGCCAATTAATGATCAAGATTATTTTTTAAAAAAGAAGGATTAAATGATGAAGACTATTTTTTTAAAAAAATAAAGATGTGGGCTAAGAATTGTCACTAGTTGATACAGTAAAACTTGTTGCTTGGCCCATTGATAGCAAAACAGAAGTAGCATCAACAGATAATTGAATGTTCACTTGCATGTGAACGGTCCGACATATCATGACTAGCCATTGCTACTGAGGTAAGCTACAATACCATTGCCATCTTTTATGAAGTTGCTCATTTTGTGTACTCATCAGTAAAATCAATAATGCTCTGTTGTTCTAAAGTCTAGGTTATTATATATTCCTATATTTGCAAATGGCCCACAAATTTCTTTGTTGAATTATTGTCAATTTCACATGTCACTTCTAAAATATTAAAAACGCAGGGACTGTTTTTCAGAAGGCCTTTCACTATTTAGGTGCATTATTTGACTTCAAGATTAGGTTCCATACTCCGGTTGCTTCAACGATGACCTATTACTTTTCGCTATCATTGTCTGCATGTAACAATAGCGTTTCTTTTTAACCGTGCAATCTCCCTTTCAAGATCCACTCCACTGATCCCCCTTTATTTGATTCCATCATAAAATCGTTTTGTCGATTTATCTTTTTCCTGTGGAATCTGAATATGCAAGGTATCTTCCATTATGTAGTATGTACTGCTGATGACGACCACAAATTATTTAATGGGCACATGTGATGTCCAGCTCATACTCTTTTCTTAAATTAGCTGAACCATATTTTGGTACAGAATAAACAGCATATGATGCTTACCTTCGGTGCTGAATAGTTGTGACAGCACTCTGGGGGGACCATTATCCCTCAGCAACACAATTCCTATAAGGAAACATATGGTATGCTCACTGCTCAGTTCATCTCATAGGTCTACAACTTCTTGCTATGCCTTGGTTGTCATGTTGGGCTATCTGTAATAACTAAGCATAATTATATTGCAACCAGAACTTGGTTGTTTGCAGTTCTGATGGAGGAGTGATGCATGTACACATTTTTTTTTGTACTTTTCTGGCTATGTTTAATGATTTGTCAATCCTCTCTTACCAAAGCTTTACTCAGACTATCTGGTTAAGCTTTACCCTCTTGCTGACCCAGATCTACTTGTATGGCCATGTGGTCTATGTGAGAAAGGAATGCTTTCTTTGTGGCACTGCTAGTTGTAAGGGTTTTGTTGTGATCCATTGCTACGGTAGCATGATGATATATGCTAGAAAAATCCCAACTTATGTGTGGTGTTGCTTCTTGCTTGTAAGGCTGTAACTATAAAGATGGTTCACAAGAGATTTTGTGTCGCCACAGCCTGTCGATGAATTTGCATTCAGGACAAACCAGAGACTGTCCATTTGATTGGAACTGAACCCATTTGTTACAGGATTCTTGACAGTTGCCAGGCCTTCTTCTAGTAATGTGAATCACAGTTGTCTATAAACTCTTCAAGTTTTTGCTGCAGAATGTACCGAAATTGCTATGGAGGTCCATGGGGGAGTTCTTTTATTTTTTAGATTTTTAAGTGCCTTGTTGGGCGCTTCATTTTTTGTTTTCTTTGCTTTTCTTTTCTAAAGTTGTATCATCATCTTGGACGCCTTCTCTTCTTCTATTAATGCAATTATTTGCCATTCTCATGCGTATTTGAGAAAAAAATAAAAAGAAATCATCACATATCTAATAATTCCAAATTTGAACCTTTTACCCTGTGGCAGGATAATATTGGCACACGAGGAAAACACAGTGACCGCCGTTCTTTGCCAAATGGTTCATTTTTCTAAAAAAAAATGAAACCTAGGGGTTTATATTTTAAAGATAATTTTAAGGAAAGGTTTTAAAAGAATAAAAAAACATCAATAGAAGCACGGCCTAATTAGTGCCTACCTGTGCAACAGGGACCAGGGTTTGCAATCTCGTTTTGGGGTTAAAATGAGATGACAAATTCAATGAACTTCGTTTGAAATTCTGGGACGTACAGAAGGCAGATGCTTATGTTCCAGTAATTTTCCTTCGTTTATACAGTACATGTGTTCTCCCGAACGTCTGGAGATCGTTATGTGGACTGTTGAATTACATTTGAAGTCAGCCTTGAGGTTGAGCAACAAGAGAGATACAGTGTATGAACGTGCACATGCATGTCAGCATGTGTACAATTCAGTCATGCATATATATATGCATGGTAAACTGGTATAGGAGTATGAACAGAAGACCATATACTCATTTCTCTGTGGTTGGCTGGGTAACAATAGTACACGTACGTGTTAGACGGTTAGACCAGAAGCAAGATGGCCTATTAGCTTGTGGCTGAAGTTTAGAGTAAGATCAATAGTTAACTACTAGATATAAAAATTAATATATTATCTATAGTTAATTTAATAGCTCAACTATACAATACTGGACTATAAATATATACTAAATCATTATTATCTGGCCTATTTTTCTCTTACAAAGCTTATTGGGATTCGTGCTCTGTAGCCAGCTTTTCTTCTTTTTCCTCTTCTCTGCTCTACCTAAGCACAGAACTTATGTGTTAATTTTTATAGCTCGTTTGTTGAACAAGAATAATGCGATGGATTATTAGTACATGATTAATTAAGTACTAACTATTGTAAACTTAAAAATAGATTTATTTTATTTGTTTAAAGAAATTTCTATATAGAAAATTTTTACGTGACACATTAAGAAAGAAGCCTAACCCATAAGGTAATAAGAACAGGGCCAATAGCTGGGTCTAGCTAAACTACTCTCTCTCATTGTACAGTTGGATTTTGTTGGTTGTGGAGTTACACTGTTGTGTTGCCTTTCTTTCGTTTTTGGTTGGGAAATGATAGTGTTGTCACAAAGGAAACAGTGCACTAATAGTGATTGCCTCAGAAATTAATCTCCAAGAATTCTTTTTAATTTGAATGTGAGATCTCCAAGAGTTCTGGTGACTTGGCTGCACAGAGGACCATACTTAACAAAGGAAAATCAAGATCAAATCATTTAGTAGTGCTACTAACGTAGTGTTTGAGATGGCTTATTTTTCTGATTTATAAATCACACGTAAAACGAGAAACATCATTAGCATGTGATTAATTAAGTATTAACTATTAAAAACTTGAAAAATAGATCTATTTGATTTTTTAGAGATATTTTCATATAGAAAATTTTTGCAAAAAACGTACCGTTTAGCAGTTCGGGAAGCGTGCTCACATAAAATGAGAATTTAAGCTACTTAAATAAGCTGCGCCGAACAGGGTGTAAGTGAACTGTGCTTTGAACCAGCATATCTGAACTCGAAAGGTAGAAATGGCCAAATAAGCTCGTCTATTTAGGGGGGTGTTTAATTCGGCATGAAGCTTCTAGCTTCTCCGTCCTTTTTCGTTAGCACGTTTTTTAAAACATATAACGGTGTATTTTTTATAAAAACTTTCTATATAAAAGTATCAAAAATTAAATAGATCTATTTTTTTAATTTATAATAGTTAATACTTAATTAATCATACGCTAATGATATTTTTTGGTTTACAGGATAAGCCGGTTCTAGTCCAGTCATCTCGCCGTTGTCGTCGCTAATTACTCGAACTGATGCTATGTTTTGACTGCCAAAGTGCCAAACTCTGAGGCAATCTGTTGGCGAAATGGGACAGGGGGTCCCACATGCCCTGGGGACACGTGGGTCATCGGCCATGTCAGTTCCCCGGGGGTCATCTCTCTATCGGCTCCGGGCTCGTCCCCGGGGCGTCATCGCCATCGGCCCCAGGCTTGTCATCTCCATCGGCCTCAGGCCTCACTCCCGGGGCGTCATCATGCCGATGCCCGGGCCCGGGGCCGACTGCCGACTACCCGGGACGACCGCCGATGCCAACTACCGACCGCCGATGCCGACTATCGACTGCCGATGCCGATTCACTGGAAGGACTCCGCGGACCAACTTGCCAACTACTCTGCCACGTGTGGGCATCCCCCAATGGCCCCCCGTGGACATCCGACCGTGCAGTCAAAAGACTTTTGACTGTGCAGGCCCCTTTTTTCCATGACCAGGCGGCAGAGGCGTGCGCCGTCACATCTGTCCGCTCCATCCTCTCACTGTACAGGCAGAGCGCTTTTGACTAAGAAGGCTCCGGATGTCCACGCCTCGGCAGCGGAGGCAGGCGCCGTCCCATCTCCATGCTCCATCCGCTCACGGCGACGTGCTGACCGAGTGTGACCAGACGAGCAGTACCAACTCCGGCGTAGGCATCGCAGGCGGACGGGAGCGACTGGACGTCCCTCCAACTCCGGCGTGGGCGTCGCAGGCGGCAAGGAGGACCAGAGAAATCACCAGGAAACCTCTCTCGCTACGTATGCCTGGCACTGTGGAATCCCCTTGCTCTATAAAAGGAGGACCAAGCCACAGGCAAAGAAGGGGGAAGCAGAGGCCTCCTTCTTCTTCCTCGCGTCTGGCCGCTGCTAGAGCGGCCTAAGCACCTCCGGGTTAAGCTCTCTCTCTGAGCCTCAAGTTCCCGGGCTAGCTTCCGAGCTCCTCGGGGGCTCCACCTTGTAACCACAATTCCACATTCATCCACCACCTAGCCAAACACACACACAGGAGTAGGGTTTTACGCCTCTGCGTGGCCCGAACCTGTCTAAACGCCTCCCGTCTCCTCTGTGCGCCACGGTTCTCCGCCTTCCGGACGATCGATCTCTCTCCCGCGTGGTTATCACGGTTCGGACGGTCCGGACCCGAAGCGGACGGTCCGGACCCCTCTGTCTCCAGCTCGGGCCCCCGGGATTCGGACGGTCCGGTCCCGAATCGGACGGTCCGAACCCTTCATCTCTCAGCCCGGGCCCTTCGCTCCCGGGTATCGTTGATTCCATCCATCCTTCCACCGGACGCCTTAGTCACCTGAGAACTACTCCCCTGGCCGAATCTCAAAAGGAGGGTCTCCCGACTTCCCGCCGTCGAGGTTTCATCCTCCGACATAATCAAAGCAAAAAAAGAGCATCTACAGTATATGAAAGAAACAGCAGACAATAGTAATGCATAATCCAGCCTAACTAGTGACTAGATGTATAGCGATATCTCTGAAGGTTTCTGAATCGGTCTACCACCAGCAGACAGACTTCCAAGCACTGGACAGTTACAGGAGAGGAAGAAGCTGACATGAAGGGCTGTTTGGTAGAGCACCAGATTCTATGATTTTGATTTTGCGATTCTGATTCTTATAGGAGTTTTGTGAATTTTTAATTTTCATTCGTTGGATTCTCACGAGAAGCCACTTTTTGCCTGATTTTCCATTCATGTATAAAATTGAGAATCATAGTGGATCGATTCGGTTGAGAATCGGGAGGATTTTTTACCTGTTTGGCTCAACTTTAATTGATCCGATTAAAAATCACCCCAAAAATCCCTATCAAACACGTCCGAAGAACTGAATATTTGTGGCATCTTGAAAAGCTCCTTTAATCGCAATCTGCCAATAATCTCCATGCATGCTGGGGTATGTCGGACGTGTACTACCTGTCTACTAGTACTTTCTGCGTGAACAACGCGTTCAGCTCGTAGAAAGTTGCTGTCGTCTTCATCGCAAGCATGCATGCATGCGAGTGATTACTATCTTTGGGACGCGTTTCTTCATAGACCAATTTAGGCCCTGTTCGATTTGTCTTCTACCGCTGGCGTGTAAGTCATACCCAAACAAGAAATATTATTACTGTATGATTAATTAAGTATTAACTATTATAAATTTTAAAAATAGATCTTTGATTTTTAGAGATAGTTTTATATATAAAGTGTTTTAAAAAACACACCGTTTTACGTTTTGATAAACGTACTAATGGAAACCGAGAAAAAAATCTAGAAGCTGTTTCGGATGATACCTTAGACGTTAGGATTAATTGAGTATTAGCTATTGTAAACTTGAAAAATAAATTTATATAATTTTTTAAAATAACTTCTATATAAAATTTTTTTAAAAAACATACCGTTTAACCGTTTGAAAAACATACTCATGAAAAACAAGCATACACAGTATCGAACGGTACCTTAGGGATGTGTTTGGTTTTAAGGATTTGCTGAGTTAGGTTAGAGCTATTCTATTTTTACACGTATTTGGTTTAGGGATTTGCTGGGTTAGGATGGACCCAGTAGGGAATATTCCACTGATATTTGGGACGGCGCGATCCGGGAAAAACGGCCGGACTGCGCCGACCCACCTCGCAGGCGCGTTGCCCAGGGAGCGGCGACGGCCACTTCTTCCTCCACTACCCGGTCACCGTCGCCGCCGCGTCACGCTTGCTCATCCGCCACACCTGCTGCGCCGAATACCTCGCGCGCTCGCCGCTCGCCCGTCGTCGTCCGGTGCTATCGCCACCCTCGGCCGGCCGCCGCTCGGGCATCGCGCTCGGATGGGACACACCGCAGCCGTCTTCGCCGGCCCCACGCTCAGACTCATCAAGCCCAACTCCATCGAGCTACCCCAGGTGTGTGCTGGTGAGGGAGTTTGGGTTCAGATTCAGTCGCTTGCTTGGTGATTTGGGTTGTTGTAGATTCCTTTACTTATCCGTGTGGAAAAGGAAAGTTACTAATTTTGGTTGACTTGATCATGACTTAGCTGTTGAATCTCTCAAACAGCTAGATGGATATCAAACTAGTGATCTCCTACGCAAACTTAATGGAGTTCTAGTGGGGGTGGCCCCACCCGGTCGGACAGCCTTCCCCCACTTGGTCGGACCGGTCGGATCCAGTACCACCAGGAAGTTTTAGTGGGGATGGCGGTCGGACCGTCTCCCCCCACCCGGTCGGACCGGCCGCGTCCATCCTAACATTATCCTTCCATCCAAACAGGTGATAGGATCATTCTATTCCCTTCTATCCCTCCAAACAAACAAAAAACAGGGTTTATTTCATCCCTCTAACCAAACAGAAACTAGGACCAACCCATCCTAAAAAATAGAAATCGGTTTAACCCATCCCACTTCGTTCTCAAACCAAACACATTATAGAGGAGGAGGGAGGGATGATTTGGACTGATTAACGACTGATCAGAATAATGTCAAATTGATTCAGGGTTCATTAATTCAGACTGTTAATTTATTAATTCCTTAAGATTAGAACCGTACTGGGTTAGCTAGATACTTGACCTGGTCATGCATGCCTGCCAGTCGCCGTGTTGATCCATCAGCTAGATTTGGATGCGTTTGAATCGATTCTTGACCATTTTCTCGTGAAGACTTCCAGGCTAGCTCTGCATGTGTGCGTGCACGCACGGATCGATGTGAAGTCTGAAAATTAGTAGTACTGAATTAATCGATGTGATCGAGTCGCATACGTGTGAAAACTAACTTTATGGTGTTTAAGGTCTTAGTTTAGTTTGTAGCTATTTTTAACTCTATTAAAATTTAATAAGGTAATAAACTAAATAAACTTTAGCCAACATTATTCTACCATAATTTTATAATTGCGAAAGTTTTCGCTCTTAAAAACACTATCAAACATTGGTAAGACATAAAGCAAATGTATTTCTATCCTACAAAAATTTAGTAACAAAAATTTGATATTACTAAATTCAATTTTAATAGGATTGAAAATAGCAATAAATTGAAAAGGCCCTAATTTCTCTCCATGGCCATGGTTTCTGACGAATTGCTCATCACTGAATTGTTCAGGAATCTGTCACTGACACATCCAATCCTAGCTTGGTGTATATGGCATCGATCCAACATAGCTAGATAGGAGTACTTCATATGTAGGGCATGTTTAATTGCTACCCTATTAAAATTTTTGTTTTAACTTTATTAAATTGACGAGAATTGATCCTTATTGAATAGCAAGCAACTACTATTTACTTTATATGTAGGGCATGTTTAATTGCTACCCTATTAAAATTTTTGTTTTAACTTTATTAAATTGACGAGAATTGATCCTCATCGAATAGCAAGCAACTACTATTTAAAACCATTAAATTATTGATAGATAAAAATTGACCAATAAACTCGTAATGTTAAGCAGCAGGAGGCACCGATTCAATTCCTACGGAATTTCCACACAAATGCCTTTTACCTTGCCGGGACCCTAGTACTACCTACACGAGATCTACTTGTGCCAAACAACCAAGAAAAATTATATCTATTTTATCTGTCTCAAAATTATCTTAAGATACTACTGTTTTTCATCTATCTTTTCATCTTAAACAATTATAATATTCTCTTATTTAAGTTTTTCACCTACTTTCTCATCTCAGCTAATCATAACATTTTTAACCCTAATCTTAATATCTTCAAAAAATTGCGTAAGTTAAAAGTATTTTGAGATCTGTATACCACACTTAATTACTCATAATTAATGGCGAGCTGAGCTGCTAGCATGCGTGCATTATGCAGGAGGTTTTCACTTATAGTAAATAAGTACTAGCGATTATATAAAGATATAAAGCAGATTAATTGGAGCAATCTATTTGGCTAGCGAGTTTATCTATCAATCGTTTTTCTTCAACTGTTAGATCAACATTCAACAATTTACATGTGAATCTTTTAGATAAAAAAATGTTCCAATTTATTTTTATTACAGGATTGTACCTTCAGTGTAGATTTTTGCTAACATATACTCCCTATAATCTAAAATATAAGACGTAACTACTAATAATATAGAGACCAAGAAAGAATTATAATCAACTCCTCGTTTAGATCACCCCACTGTATATACGCGTGCAAGCAATGAGATTAGGGGACTTACCAGTGGAGAATTTAAAATAAACCAAATTTAGGAGAGGGGTTGCTAGTCAATACGTATATGCATGTGCGTATTGTATTAAGAGACATAAAAAAAATAGTTGCATCCCACATTTTAGGGTATTTTAGGGTGGAGGGAGTATGAACCAAACAAATTATGATCTAGATAAGCATAAGAATGAATATAGATTAATCTAGTTAATGAAAAATAAAACTAAAAGCTACGCTGGATGCATACCAGAGTTGTCATTTTTAGGTCGTGCAAGTTTGGTGGACTGATAATTTAAGGAAAAAAAATCAGACGACAAACAAATGGTAAAACTGTTACTAACCTTTCTATATTAAATAACCGTTTGAACTAAAAAGTTTATTATATTTTAGGACGGGTAGTAGTTAATTAACATATATACCTATATATACCTAGTACAAGTGTACAACTTATTTCCTTTTCCCTTTTCTGGGACGAAAGAAATAACTGTTAGCAAGTACTTCAATACACGGGCCCCATTAATCAATTCGCCAAAGTTTGAAGCGCTAGCGTCCAAGAATATTAATCTCCTTTAATGTCTAGCCTTGTCAGTTCACAAAGACTTAAATTGATCCGCGTTTGCATTGCCATGGACCTGGACTCCCTTGACCTCATCTTGACTCACTCGTGTGTAGTCAACTCACTCCATCTCTTCTACTTTTTTTTCTTTCAAAAGCTAAAATACGGAGTAATAGATAGCTAGTTTAGTACTTTAAGGGGCACATGGGAATTGTATACAGTTTTAATTTCTTTTCGTTTTTTAGGACTAAATAGTATGCAGTTGGATCGGTTTGTGGGATCAGATAATATAATTTTCTTCCTTTTAATATTTAACACCGTTAACTTTTGGACATAGGTTTGATAATTCATTTTATTTAAAAATTTTGTATAAATATACTAAAGTATAAGTCGATACTTAAAGTACTTTTAGTGATAAAACATATGATAATTATATAATTTTTTTTGAATAAAATAAATAGTCAATCATATATTTAGAAATCAACGGCGTCAAACATTAAAAATTAAAGGGAGTATTATATTTTTGCAAAATTCATAGGTTGTAAACAAGAAATTGTATGTATGAAGTTAGCTTCATCGATCGCATACCCACGCAAATCAGGAGACAGCTTGAAAGAACCAAAAATTAATAAGCTAACCAAAATAATTAGCCATCCAAATGATAAGCATATAAGTAATCAGGTGACCTATGTCGAGTGTACATTGTTTAACCATTGCCGTAAGATACCACATATACAAGGTTAATAATTTGCAATACCACACCGCTAGAACTGAAAAGGTTCAGTGCATATATCGTTCACCGGCTTATCAGCCACATCTAAAATTTAAATTTTCAAATTTAATTTTAGTATTCATTTTAGGGTTTTTATCGTGGTTTATTTTTAAGCATCTTGTGTCTATTATATTATAAAGATAGCTCGAATAAAAGACATCAAGTTTACTCAGGAGACCTATAAACTACCACATTAATCGAAGAAAAAAATCTAAACCACTAGATCATGGTGGGACCAAATTATAATAGTATAGATTGATAGGAGTAGTTATATACAAAATACTAATTGTATATACAGAAACAAAAAAGCTGTATATTAAATCCAATTACTTTTAATATCTATTGTACACAAAATATAATTACTTATTTGAATTTAGGTTTCCTTTGGATTGGAGAATTTTCATAGGATTTATAAAAGATTCAAATCCTAAGGATTTTATTCCCATAGTGTCCTTTGGATTGAAGGAATGAAATTCTTTGAATCCTATGGATTCAGATTCCTATGCCCCATTCCAAAAGAAAATAAGCATGAGCTCAAAGCTCTTGTTTTAATTTTCTATGAGAAGTCCAATACATTCTCTTCCTTTCTCTCTACTCTCTCTCTCTCACACAAACAAACTTTCTCCAAAATTCCTATGTTCTATTTGCTATGAACCATCAAAACATTTAATTCTAGCACCTGTGTTTTGGAATCCTACAGTTTTTTAATAAGACATGACATTCGATTTCTACGTTTTTCCTGTTCATGCGTTTTGAGAATCATATGTTCCAAATAAGCCCTTAGAGTTGTATAACAAATCCAAGTCAATCACCCCACGCAATTTCAGGCAACGAAATCCCCTAGTTGTCTTTTAAACTACTAATAATACAGATATAATTTTTATTTATAAAATATTTTGGTCGCTTTTTTTATCTCTTTTACGGCTTATGAATCATAGCCAGGGTTTGCCTTACTGTCCGAAGGTGGGTTACCGCGGGCCGGTGGTATGACGGTTACCGTCCAAAACTATATGAAACTTATCTCCAAAAATTTGAATTCAAAATTTTTAAATTTTATGGTAAGCCGCGATAACCGCGGTATGTTGAAGCTAAAAAAAGAGAAAAAAATTGTAAAATATAGTAAAAATTCAAAAACTTATAGAAAATTCAGAAAAAAATTTGGATATCTCTAGAAAAACAATGTAATATTATATAGTTTTTTTTTACATAACTCTTGCTATCGTTTTTACACTTAAATAAAGTAGAAATTATATACCAACCTATCTCTTATTTTTTTAATTTCGATAGAGCTCCAAAATATAAAGTAAACTTCGTTATTTTTACAAACTTTCTTCACTATAGTAATTCATAATTTAAGTACTACCTACAAGATTTTTTTTGGATTTTTTAGTTTTTTTTAAAAAAATTAAATTCCAATGAAATTTATTTAAACCAAACTGCCGATAACAAAACCATACCCGGACGGTTTAGGGTCACCGCGCGGTTTGGCCAACGCTCATCGTAGCTTAACCAATTACACTGTATAGAGTACATAGACAATGTCACAATGACGCTCATAAATATGCAACATCTCCCACTCTCGTCGTCCTCTCATTTTCTGGTCCACGTCAACCCATTCCGTGGATGCAATGTAAGGTCTGCTTCTTCTACCAAACCATTCAAAGATTTCAAGTCTCCAATCTTCCATATATATCTCCCTCCATGATCAACTAGCTAGCTACCTCATCCCAACAATCGCCTACCACGATGGCATCAGCGAGAAGTAGCAGCAGCAGTGGCACCATCAGCGACCCATTCGCCACGCCGGGGTTCCGCTTCTACCCGACGGAGGAGGAGCTGCTCGGCTTCTACCTCCGCCACCGCCTCGCCGGCACCCGGCCCGACGTCGAGCGCGTCATCCCCGTCGTCGACGTCTACGGCTACCACCCGTCCCAGCTCGCCACCATGGCCGGGGAGGCGAGCGTGCGGGACACCGAGCAGTGGTTCTTCTTCTGCCCGCGCGCCGAGCGGGAGCTCCACGGCGGCCGCCCCGCCCGCACCACGCCGTCCGGGTACTGGAAGGCCACGGGGTCGCCGTCCTGCGTCTTCTCCTCCGTCACCAACAGGGTCATCGGGGTCAAGCGCACCATGGTGTTCTACCAGGGCCGCGCCCCCACGGGCACCAAGACCAGGTGGAAGATGAACGAGTACAAGGCCGTCGCCAACGACGCCGTCGACGGCAACGCCGCCATGGTCCACCCAATGGCGCCTCCCAGAGTACACACACATACTCGCCAAACTGTTAATTAATGAATTAATTACGTGCATGAACTAATTAATTAATGTTCGTGCAGCTGAGGAACGAGCTGGGCGTGTGCCGGGTGTACATCAGCACGGGCACGCTGAGATCGTTCGACCGCCGGCCACTCAACAATCAAGCGGCCACCGGCCAGCGACAGGTGTCATCGTCTTTGACGACGGCGACGGCGAACTCGAACTTGGCCGGTGCACAAGCCGACAACTCCCGCGACAGCTCGTCGTCGGGGTCGCGAGAACTCGCCGGCGGCGACGGGTCCGAGGACGATGCCATCGACTGGAACTCGCTCATCAGCAGCGCCACTGCTGATGATGATTTCGGCCTCAACCCCGCCGGTTTCAATTCCAGCTTCGTCGGATCGTGGCCACAAGTCTAGCGCTAAATTACGCGTAATATAGAACAAATTATTTTGGGAGAAGTTCAAAAATTATTACTGTGTTATGTAGTAGTAGTAGAATATAGTGCAGACGGGAGGGTTAGAAAATGATTCAATTAGTTCGCGAGTCAATTTTTTCATAGGAGTTTGGACGAATTAACATATCTGTAGTTCAGAATCAAAATTACTACTCCACTAATTCGCTCTTAATCCGAATCCTAATCGGCTGGGCCCGTGGGGAAGATCGAGACCGACTCGGAGAGGCAGATGATTTTGCTTGGCAATCAATCAAGGGGAATGGAAACGGATTCATGGGTAGGCTATATAACCACGACGAGGAGAGGCAGCAGCCGATCGTCTCATTCCCCGCAATTCCACCGCGCCGCGCGCTCTCGTCGTGATCACTTCGCATCGCAGTCGCAGCACACGCATTGTTTGGTTGTCGTTCTTGGTCTCCGGCGGTCGGATCGATCGATGTCGTCGGCCGTTCTTGCGGCACCGCGGGTGGACATCATGGCGGCGGCTGCTGCTCTACCTCCGCTGCTCCCGACCCCGCCGAGGAGCAAAATGCTGCCGCTGCTCCCGACGCCATGCCTCATCGTCCTCCCGGCCTCCTTCGCCACGTCGGCCTCCAACCCCAAGCCCGGCCGCGCCGACGCCGTCGAGAGGTGGGACGCGCACAAGAAACCCACCGGTGCGGCAGCGTCGTCGTCAAGATCCACCGGTGGGAGCCCCTGCCGCGCCGACTCCGTCAAGAGGTGGGACGCGCACAAGAAACCCGCTGGTTCGGCGACGCCGCCGTCGCCGTCAAGATCCAGCAGCGTGAGCTCCAGCCGCGCCGCCTCCTGCGAACGCAAAGAACCCGGCAGGAAGCCCGGCCGCGCTGACGCCTGCGAACGCTGGGACATCAACAAGATCAAGAACCAGAGCAACCTCACGTCGCCGCCGTCGAACGAGCGCTGGGGAATCAACAAGACCAAGAGCCCGAGCAGCCGCACGCCGCCGCCGTCGAGCGAACAGTTGGACAGCAACAAGCGGCCGGCGAGCCGCGGGTCCTCGGCCGAGCGCTGGGACATCAACAAGAAGCCTCGCTCGCAGGATGACGTTCTCGGCTACTCCACGAACAAGACGGCGTCGAGAGATCGTCATTTGATCATCAGCAAACTGCAACCCGTGGCGACGATGACGGTGAAGACGAAGCCGCTGTTCTCTGGTCCGGCCTTCTCCTCCTCGCCGGAGCCGGGCATGCTTCCAATGCCCACCTTCTTGATGGCTCGCTAGCTTCTACCTCTACTTGGATCTTCAGAGATAACCAGATTGTAATTAGGATGGGATTTGTTGTCGCATGCATGCTACCTGTACCGCATGCTACTTATTGTGGTTGTGTTTGTGATCAATTGAATTGTTTGAACTTGGATGGGTTAATGTGACGTTGTGTTTAATTTCTAGTTGTAATGTTAGATAGAATGCACTTGATCTATGTGGCTATCCTAAAATGTGACTTAAGAGTTGTATATTAGGATATCTGGTTTGTCATGTACTTACTGAAATAATGAACTTCTTTCATGGAGGCAGAACTGCTACTGTGCACGATTATGAACACTATTTTCATGGAGTGTGCTGTTTTCAACTTTTGATACTAAAAAAAAAAAAGAGGAACACCAACGATTGGCAAAAATATAGGTAGGCTTAGAGCAAGTACAGTAGCAGGTTATAAGAGCTCTACATTAGATTTTTTGATAATCTGGAGGAGAGAGAGGAAGCCGGCGACTAATTAGTCACTGGGTTCTGAGGTGACGTGGGCCCACGCCTACGCCTGCACTCGCGCCTGTGCCTGCGCCTGCGCCTGTGCCCGCTGCTCACGCTTGCCGCCCGCGCCTGCGCCTGCGCTTACACTCGTGCCTGCGCCTACGCTCGTGCCTCCGCTGCTGGCCGCCCACCGGCCGCTGCCCTCACCTGTGCAAAAGAAAGAGAGAGAGATGGAATTGTGGGAAGAAAGAAAGACAGAGACGGGAGAGAAGATGGTCGGCAAAAAAACAATAAAATATTTATGTTAGAGTAAATACAAGATTTTTCTATTATATATATTGGCTCTAATACTTACTATAGATAATATGGCCATTCATTATTGATCTTGCTCTCTTATTGATCTTGCTATTGTAAATAGAGCACGCTAGAAATACTGAGATGAAATTGAGTGCATACTTTCTGCTCATGGGCCTCTACTGGGATGGCTATTCCTATTCACATAAATACAGCCCAAGAAAAATTCATCGCTCATATAACTGCGTTGATGGGCTGTAACATGAAAGGTTCCGGTTTTGTATGATGGAATAGAACTGTCATCTAGTAATATCTGCAGATTTCCCAGCTTAGTTTGATCTCAGTTGCTTCCTCTTAAAAAAGGAAAAGAGATGTCAGTTGCTTTAATTTGCTT
This sequence comes from Oryza meyeriana var. granulata, assembly GCA_003991445.1. NCBI lineage: Eukaryota > Viridiplantae > Streptophyta > Magnoliopsida > Poales > Poaceae > Oryza > Oryza meyeriana. Next base: position 541,652 of record RYFJ01001039.1, on the reverse strand, counting down.
GACATACAGAATTGTAACGTATGGTATGACACTACGACATACAAATTGAACATACAGATAACAAATTAAATTTTACCCCCTTTAAAATCTCTAATATCCATAGTACACCTAGAGTCAAATTCGTATATTGTGTCCAAAGCAATGGATGTCCATAATTACTCTAGGAAGAAACCCACTTTTAAATACATTTGTACCAAAATACTTGTTAACGCCAAAATTTGGTACGGGTCGTTACCATGTTCGGTTAAGGAAAGAAGCGATGTCAGCCATTGGGAACTAATCCAGAAGAGTCCGAGCTTGTGAAGGAATCGTGAAAACCATGATATGGCAGTCAATTACCTTATCTGTAAATTAGGTAATTTTAATACTTTTTAGAGAAACCTGATCTCGTGTCCGATCAGGACTTGTTAGTTTTCCTTTTATAGATAGGAAATTCGTGTGCCGTGTCCTATTAGGACTGTAATAACTCGGGGTATATATACGTATGCCCGGGTACCTTGTAAATTATCCACACAGATCAATTAAACTTCGGCGCATCGCCACCCTTTCGACGGGTTCTTGCTTCTCGAGCGGGGCTGCATCGGTTAGGTCCGAACTCCTGCGAGACGGTAAGACTCGTCACCCCTTACCCAGGTGTATCTGCCCTGTCTACGGCTGCATCGGTTCGGTCCGACCTCTTAGGCCGATCAGGTATACCACATCACGCGTGCGTAGATCTTATCAGTTTACTGGGGGCGATTTATCATCAGTTCGTGCTGCATCGGTTGGGTCCGACCTACTGAACTGCCAGCGATAAATCGTTCCTGCTAGGTTGATGATTTTTGCGCAAGCGTCTTATCGGAATGCATAGCCGGTAAGTTATCTTATTACATCACAGTTGCATTAGGTCTATTGGCTTGTTGAGGTTTATTTACTATTATCGATCTGTGCTGCATCAGTTAGGTCTGAACTACTAGATCGATAATAATAGATTTATCCTTGTTGAGCCGATCGGTGTATATGCGACGTTCTATCGGAGCGCTTAGCCGATAGGTTATCTTTTTATAAAGCCGACTGTATTTTCCTTACTGTTTTAGTCATCTATATTATCATCGGTTTTCTAGCCGATGCACATGTGTTTCCTCGGCAGTCGGCTGGCTTACTGTTTTGCTTATCTATTTTATCATCGGCTTCTAGCCGATGCACATGTTATACTGACAGCTTATCCATTTGTTTATAGCGCTATCGGTTTCCTAGCCGATACACAGGTGCCATCGGCTATCGGCTACGAGGAGTCTATATCAGCCCGTATCGGCCGATAGCCGATGTGCAATTGCTGCTGACCCGGACGCAACCACGAGCAAGTACTCGGGCGTGGGCACGAGGAAGAGCCCGGGAACGGCCGATATACAGATGCTATCGGCTATCGGCTAGGAGTATCGGCTGATTGAATAGGGGCAAGGGCCCGGGCACGGGCACGAACAAGCAGACAAGTACCCGGGCACGAGCACGCGCGAAGACAAGGGCCCGAGTACAAGCGCAGCCGATTTACAAGTACTGTTGGCGCCATCGACTGTATCAGCTTATCGGCCGATTGGAGCGGTGATCTGATTTGTTTTATCTCCTTGTCAATTGCGGGGTCAAATTGACTGGCACGCCTACAAACCTCAAATATTTTAGGACCTGCACTGGAGCTAAGCAGATCTCCCAGGCCTTCGTATGTTCGATCGCATCAAACCAGATCATCAACAAGCTTCTTGGCACACCCGGTGGTTTTTGGTGCGAACAATACTACAAGCATTTCTGACATGTAGTGGTTGTTTTCCTATTATGCCCCCTTATCTAACAATTCGGGGATGGGACTATCAAAAAAACTGTCGCAAATTTTTAGGTCAAAAACTTTCAAATATCAATGTAGTATAATTGCGATATAATTACATCGTAACTATACTGTAGTAATATTGTAACTTCTATATTATTTTTTTTTGCCAGTGATAACTTTTATATATAACTTGTACATAAGTACTTGCTTCGTCCTAAAATATAGTTACCTAGAAGTACTTTGGAGGATTAAGGATTAGGGTGAAAGGTTTAGAATACCCTCATTAATAGATGGTAGGATGATGAGAATTAAGAATAGTATGGATGAGGCGCAGTTCTCAAGGGTTAATAAAGTGATGGGATCCAATAGGGATAGCATCGAAAGTAATGGGTAGAACTCATTGTCATTATAATAGATATAGTATATCTAGTAAACATGGACATACGCTACCAAGAATACCGCATACCTAATGTGATATGGAAGGTGATAACCAGGTATGGATAAAGCTATAGTCAAGAGAGGAAACGTACTCCGGATATAGAAGGATACCATAGTCCGATCTGGAGACGACAAGTACTAGTATGCCCGTGTTCTACTTAGAGTCCCGAGTTCTATTTGGAGAGAGAGTCATCTTCTAGTATAAATACAATTCTTCCTAGTAGGAGGATGCGTCGAATCATAAGCCTACAAATCAAGAGACACTAAGCTTACACCAACGAGAAACCTTTTGTGTAACGCCCCTCTCCCGCTAACCCGTACAGGTTAACAGAGGAGGAACGTCGTCACCTGTAATACCTGTACCAGTCCCAGGAGACCAGCTGGTACATACAGGACATCGGTGGATCACAGCCAAACCTGCTTTATTTATTATACATGATCCTTACATAAGTTGCAGCTTCGGACAGAACCCGAGACATGCAACGATACATTACAAAAGTAAGCAGCGGAGATACACGGGTAGACCTATACCCACAAGCATGGCTTGGGGACCTAGACCGAAACTCTAAAACTCCTTGTACTCGACTTGATCCTGATAGAACTGACTGAGGGTCGGGTCTTCATCTTCATAAGCTTCTGAGAGAAGGTAAGCAAAGATGAGTACATAATGTTGTCGATGTTTTACACCGGCAATAAATATATGGGGCTACTCGGTGGATGGAAACTTGATGGATTGCAAAAGAACACAGAAGATTTTATACTGGTTCAGGCCCTCGATGTGAGATAATACCCTACGTCTAGTTGTGGTGTTATTCCTTTGAGGATTTGTGGTGGTGATTCTGGTGAACCAACTCCACCTGCCCTCAGGGGGCGTCCTGTCTCCCCTTATATACTGGGGGACAGGGTTACAAGGTAGAAGTCCCAACCGGATTACGACTAAGGGATCTCCTCTTAGAGATATAACGCACCCAACTAGGACTGTGTTTTCCTTATCGTACAAGGCAAAGTCTGCTAGGGATTACTATATCTCTAATTACAAGGCCAGACCCATCCTCTATCCGAGTGGCCCATATGCTTGTCATGAGGTACTCGGGGCCCACGGCACCCACAGTAGCCCCTGAGACCTTCATAGTTGAGTCACAGTTGATGCCGAGTGCTCATCCTCCACGGTGAAGTCTTCCCGAGTGCATTGCTCTCGAGTACTCTTTGTCCGAGTGCTTCTTCTCCCGAGTCCTGCTTCATGTCAGCTGGCAGCGAGGCTATGAAGGGCTCTATGTAGAAGTATGAATAGTGTGCGCCGAATAGGCGCACCTATTAGGTCTAGCCCCCGACTTTGTGCTTAATTATGAAGACAATTAAATATAAAGTCAAAGATCTTTAACCCTGTAGCCTTTCCCAAGTAGTATACTACTGGTATATGAGACTCTTCGGTATCATGTCAACCGGAATATGATTTATAATCTTGCCGAGTAGCATGCCACTCGTATATGGGACTCTTTAGCTTCATGTCAGCCGGAATAGGGGGTTTATAGTCTTTCCCGAATGGCGTCCCACTCGGAAGTTAGACTCCTCAGCGTCATGTCAGCTGGAAAGAAGGTTTATAGTCTCTCCCGAGTAGTGCACTACTCGAAAGTTAGACTCTTCAGCGTCATGTCGGCTGAAATAATGTTGCTCATGGCAACTGTTGGCCAAGCATGTAGGCCGAGTACCACTTTATGAAATTAAATCCATTGTGTGGTCAGGTGTACTCGAAAAAGATACATGCATCTCCAATTTTAATGAAGACCAGCTTGTGATCCTTATAAGGATATATCCTCGATAACTGGTGGATAAGACAGATACTTAAACACATGTGTTTAGCAATTAGGCCTTCATGAAGCATATCTGTTTACCTCATCGGTTCTTGTTGGTAGCATCAGCACTGCGATTTTAACCCAGCCTGCGAGCGGCCCATATTGAGCATGCTACTGTAGAAACTCATATCTTGGTGCCTGCTACCAAATAAGCCGACCTGAATCGACCTACCCAGCAAAGTTCTATAGAAGTAGCATCCATGGCATGTCAGGACGAGTACTCCAGCATTGGTAATTGCAATCAGCCAGAAGAATCCTTGTCTGCAAGCCTTTCCGACTTATGTTCTGGATGCAGCCTAGTTGCCACAGCTGCCTGAGTAGGTATGTTGTAGAATCTGCTTGCCCTTCTCAGGTGTGACACGGTATATGAGAACTCCGGATGCGCTTTGATGACATAAGTCTTCTCTGACTTGGGTAAAGCTGAATAAGGTACCCGAACCTTGCGTTAACATAAGGTTCGGCTGGCGACCCTCATGGGGCGTACCATATCCAACAGAGCCATAGCCAAATAAGGTACCCGAACCTTGCATTAGCATAGGATTTGGCTGGCGACCCTCATGGGGCGTACCTGATCTGACAGAGTTGTGACCAAATAAGATACCCGGACCTAGCATTAGCATAGGATTCGGCTGGCAACCCTCATGGGATGTTCCCTACTTAGCCGAGTTGCGACCGAATAAGGTACCCGAACCTAGCGTTAGCGTAGGATTCGGCTAGCGACCCTCATGGGGTGTACCTCACCCAGTCGAGTAGTATACGACTCCCAACTAGCGCCGGAGGTCGGTTGTCAACTCACATGGAGCGTAGCCAGGGAAGATGACGTCTCGACTGGTGCAAGTACTCAGTCAGTACCCCTCATGAAGCATTCTGAGTGATTCTTGGCAGACTTGTCTAGCCCCCGAGCGTAGGAGATAGGCTCGCAGCCCTGAGTTCCTGTCACGCGTATCCGAAGCTGGCCCTACACTATAAACATATCGGATGAGTAGCATCTGATGATGAAAACAATCACCCGAATAAAATATATTTTACAATATATGTAAATATGAGTTCTTCCTCTTATTGATATTAATTTTTCCGAGTAGTTGACCCCTTACGTTTAAGCACTCTGCCCGACTAATCATAGCCCTCTAGCGTCGGGAGTTGGCTCATGGCTCTTTCCCAGACACACGTTTTGGGTGACTTGAGTTCGTCTTTCATGGAGCAGAGTTTCACGGATCAGGATTTATGCTACTCGAGTACTTTTGCAATCATTTAAGAGCAAAAACAGAAAAAAAAAGTGCAGCTTGTACACCTATTAGGTGTAAGCGGCTACGGCATTGGCGAGGCCAAGTAAGGAAATATTTATCAGAAAGTGACTTAGCTGTTCGGTATTTGGGAGTGGGGGTGCCATCCTTGCGTTGAGCTTGTGAGCCCCCGAACATGTCACTTGTTGATAATATCCAGTCGTCGAACGTCGAAGACGGTTGTGACCAGCTGCCACAATAAAGCATTCTGACTTGCGTGTGTGATTCCCAGCTTTAGTCGGGACCGCGTCGTCGGTGCCCTTCCACTTCTTCTGTCAGGGTGCCTTGTTGTCATCGAGAGCCTCAGCAACAGCATGGGCTGAGTCGGCGTATTTGTTCGCCATGTCGAATAAAGCTTTGACAGAGTTGGGAGGCTTCCGAGTGAGTTTGTCGATGAACGAGGTATCTTTGACTCCTTTTCGAAAGGCGGTGATGATGACCTCGTCCTCGATCTTCGGGATTGAGTTCTTCTTCTCAGAAAACCTCTTGATGAAGTCACGAAGAGACTTATTCTTCCTTTGATACAACTGATGCAAGTCGTGCTCGAAAGATGGCCTCTCGTATGTCCCCTAGAAGTTGTCGATGAAGCATTCCCAGAGTTCTCCCCAGGAGCCGATTGATTGCTTGGGAAGTCCTGTTAGCCATGTCCTCGCTGAGTCGGCTAAAGCGACTGGGAGGTAGTTAGCCATGACTTTGTGATTCCTTCCAGCTGCTCGGATCGCCAAAGTGTAAACTGTGAGCCAGGACTCGGGGTTGGTCTTGCCATCGTATTTTTCGATTCCTGTAGGCTTGAAACCCGTCGGCCAGTCGATTTGTTGTAGCTCTTGGGTAAAGGCCGGTATGCCTTCATCGTCATGAGGGCTCCGACTCCGAATACGGCAGCGAAACCGCTCGTGGTGGAGGCCGAAGCGCTCGTTCTCGTTGTCGGCGAAACGGGACTGGGGGTCCCCACAGTCGCCGGGGACGCATGGGTCTTCGGCCACGTTAGTTCCCCCGGGGCCATATCCCGCGCAAGAGAAGGCCGGCTACGGCTGCTTCCCTGCTAAGTACCCGGGCACGAGCTCTACCTCGGCCCAGGCGCGCTCTCCCCGAGCAAGTCACAACAACGGCTCTCGGACCTTCCCGGTCCCGGGAACCGCCTCCTCGGGCCCCGGGTCCCGGGGACCATCCCGTGCCTGGGCCTCGGCGCCCGGTCCCAGGAACCGCCTCCTCGGACCCCAGGTCCCGAGGACCATCCCGTGCCCGGGCCTCCCGGTCCCGGGCCCCACAGCTTCAGCCCTGGGTGGCGTCCCCGGGGCACATTACAAGGATGCTCCTGGTCCCGGGCGCCGCTCCCCGGGCCCGGGACTTACATCTTTCTCACTGAGGAGCTCAGGAAGAAAGCCTCGAGACGATCGGCTACTTCCGGTTGGATCGGCTCCGGCTCCTTCGAGTTGGATCGGCCTCCCCCGGTGATCGGCCTCTCCTGGCGATCGGCATCTCCTGGCCGATCGGCTTCCCCGGTGATCGGCCTCTCCAGGTCGGCATCGGTTCTCTAGCTACCAGCCTTAATGATGAGGCGACGGGGCACGTCGCTCCTATCGTCCGCACGGCCACATGTGGGCGTCTCCCGACGGCCCCCAGTGGACGACACAACCAAGCAGTCAGAGCCTTTTGACTTCGGCGACGATGGCGTGCGCTGTCACATCCGCACGTCTCCACGACTGAGCCGCCTGCAGCAGACCTACTCCGGTATGGGCTCAGCAGGCGGACGTGGGCGACCGGAAGTTCCTCCCGTGCAGCGCGGTAGGCGGCGGCGTGCGTGCGACAAGGACAGATCGTAGCCAGCTACCTAGCTCTCTCGTGTATCTGGGCACTGTGGACTCCCCTTATCGATAAAAGGAGGACCCATGCCCCAGGCTCAGTAGGTTCAGCTCCGGCCTTAGACCACTCAGGCAGCTCTTGCTCCTGGCTTAGACAACGAAGCTCTCTCTCGGAGCCTCAAGTTCCCGGGCTAGCTTCCGAGCTCCCCGGGGGGTTCACCTTGTAACCGCACTCCACATTCATCCACCACAGATAGCAAACACACAGGAGTAGGGTATTACGCCTCCGTGCGGCCCGAACCTGTATACTTCCTCCTGTCTCCCTTGTGTGCCACCGTTCATCATCTTCCCCGACGCCGGCAAAGTGTCCTGGGACAACTCCCCTGGCCGAATCTCAAAAGGGAGGGGGGGTCTCCAGACTCCCCGCGGTCGGACTTCCGTCCTCCAACACTCGTCTTCCAGTTGGTGTTGCTCGTCTTCCTCTCGTTGGCTGCGGCGAGTGTTGATGTCCTGCCGAAGGTCACGCCGTAGTGGGCCTCGGAGATCCTGATTGTCCTGATGGTTGCTTCAACGCCGCCGGTTGTTGTTGGGGTTGCCGAGTGACGTTTGGCGTGACTTCGTGTGCTGCCGACTAGAGCCGGCCGCTCGGCATCGCTTTGAGGTGGATGAGACTGCCGCTGGGGAAGCCGACCGGCTGGTCAGTATGAGGGTATCTCCCGACTGTTGGTGCTGCTGACATGCAGCAGCGGTAAGCATGGCTTTTATCCTTGCAATCGTCGGGGTGGCCTGGTGATCAGGCCTGAACTGGAGTGTATCCAGTAGAGTTGCAGCGGCCACGATGTTCTGTTGGGGAGTAACGAAGACGTCGTGGTCACTCACTCGGGTTTGGAGGATTCGTTGCTGAGCGGTTCACCTAGCCCTGCATAGATCGTCGTCGCGGGTGTGCAGGCGTCTTGCTTCTTCCTCCTGTTGTTCTCGCAGTCGGCAGGCCTCCTCCTCTTGTTATTCGTGTAGTCAGCGTGATTCCTGAGCAGGAGTAGAGCCTTTGGATGCCATAAAGATTTCTCGTGGCAAAGAGAAGCTTGCCGAACTGCTGTCCGACTTAGAGTCGGAATCCGACTGAGAGTCAAAGTCGGAATAGTTGACAGAGGTGATGACAACTCCGACCTCCCTAGATCCGATCTCAAGCGGCTCTGGGCCGTATCCGAGTCGAACTCTAGGGGATCGGGTTTGCCGTGTCGGATGTTGTTCGAAGATATCCGCGGCGTTGCCAAGTCTGCACGGGAGATTGATGACCTCCCCCCTTCCTAGCCCGACCTCGGCCGGCTCAAGGCCGAGTCCGAGTCGAACACCGAAGGGGAGGGTTGTCCCGAGACCCGGATTAGATGAAGATTGCTGCAGCATGTCGGCGACAATTGCTGCGGCGTCGTGTGGGCTGACTGGCGTGGAGTCGGCTGGTTCCCTGGCAGATTGGATCGAGTCTGAGTCGGCCAAGGTGAGGTTGCCGAATTCGTCGGCGATGAAGTCGAGGCTGCCGAACGTGATCGTGTCTCTAGGGGAGAATTTGCCGCCGTTGACTCCGGTTGCTGGATCCATCGAGCTTGTAGATGTAGATCTCATTGAAGCCCCTACCTAGCGTGCCAACTGTCGATGTTTTACACCGGCAATAAATATATGGGGCTACTCGGCGGATGGAAACTTGATGGATTGCAAAGAAACACAGAAGATTTTATACTGGTTCAGGCCCTCGATGTGAGGTAATACCCTACGTCCAGTTGTGGTGTTATTCCTTTGAGGATTTGTGGTGGTGATTCTGGTGAACCAACTCCACCTGCCCTCAGGGGGCGCCCTGCCTCCCCTTATATACTGGGGGACAGGGTTACAAGGTAGGAGTCCCAACAGGATTACGGCTAAGGGATCTCCTCTTAGAGATATAACGCACCCAACTAGAACTGTGTTTTCCTTATCATACAAGGCAAAGTCTACTAGGGATTACTATATCTCTAATTACAAGGCCAGACCCATCCTCTATCCGAGTGGCCCATATGCTTGCCATGAGGTACCCGGGGCCCACGGCACCCACAAATGTACTCAGCAAGTCACGGAAATCATGTGGCATGCAAGGTTTAGCAAGGAAGGTTAGGGTTATTTTCGCAAAAGTGGTTTTCAAAGACTTTGTGGTTTTAAAACTCTAAGTGTGCTCTTTAAGTTGTCGGAAAGAAGCTCACGCTTCAATCCATTCCGTGAGTTGCTTTGCAACAACTCACCACAGTTAAGTAATCGGGAAGAGACTCACGTCTCAACCCATTTCACAAGTCAGAGATTTGTCACAAATTCCGATTCGGATTGTACCCTCCTCTGGTACCTCCATTTAGCTGAATTCTCATTATTTCAAACTTGTCACTTAACTTAACTCAAACAAACTCAACTATGGTGTCATCCAACACCCCGGGTCACACAGGCCTGTTTCAGGCCATAAAGGCCATCCATCAGTCACACAGACCGATTCTGGTAACGGTTCCCAACCCACAAAACAATTGCACAGATATTTATAAAATAAAATCTATGCTAGAGCAATCACTTCACATTCGCCCATAACCGTGGGTACGGCTGTTCGAACAGTTTATAAACCTTTGCAAAGGGTGCACGCTTTTCCCACACGACGCGAGCTTACTCCCATATTGGCCACGCGGGGAGGTTCACGACAAGGCCTTTCCAAAGCCTTCCCAGGATAGCACGTTGCCCTATAAATGGGTTCTCTCAACCAAGTACTAGGAACTCATTTCCTGTACTCAGGGATAGGGGTATATCGCCCTCTTGGCATCGAACCGCTCTCACATTTATTAGCAACCGAAAACCATCCTGGAAATACTAATTACTCGGCCAGGAACGTCCCATTCCACCCGTGTGGTCGCACTGTAATATGCTCAGTGCAATTCCTCAAGGAAACGGTCCTTAAAATTCATGTGGAGCCGAAGCCACACAGGCAGCGACGTCCCATGACCAAGTTTTGTAAAACTATTTTGTTTCGCAAATGTTTGACCAAGGGTGTCGAGGTTTGAAATCACTTTTATTTAAAACCCTAATTTTTCCATCGTCATATTTTAGTTAGGATAAAAAGGGGTCATAGACATCCGTACACAAGTACGAATATCAAGATGACAGGGTTAGAAAGGACAGGGCATCAATTTATCCAAGGCAGGGTCAAATGCAGCAAATAGGTTAGGCCTGACGGATTCGATTTCGAATTGCGGCCGATAACAGTCGTGTTCCTATTGATGCATATTTTAGAAATTAAAATAAATCTTAAATCATGGGTCCAATATGGTCAAGGGTGACTTGCCTTGCTCGAGGTCCAGAGAATCGTCGACAAAATCTTCCTGCGGCGACTCCTCGAGAACGGCCTCTATGCGTCACAAAAGAAAACAGGCAAAATACCAAGAATTAGAACCTATCTCATACAACTAATAGTGCCAATGTGTAGATCTCAATATTAGAAAAATTTTGAGAGTTGAACAGGCTCAATCGGAGTTACGGTTTAAAAATTATGATTTTTCAAAGTTTAAATCATTTTTCTAAAAATAAAAGCATTAAAATTATTTGGGAAAAAGGAATAAAAAGGTCTAGAGGCTGACAGGTGGGGCCCTCGAGTTAGGGGAGAGAGAAGAGGCAGAGACTGACATGTGGGGCCTGGCGCTACAATGAATCAAGAGAGAGCAGAGAGACAGACAGGTGGGGCCGGCTTGTCAGGAGAGAGAAGGAGAGGATAGAGGCTGGCATGTGGGGCCGGTCTATCAGGAGGGGGGGTTGCTGTTGTGTGGGCCCGGCGCGTCAATGCATGGACGGGAGAGGAGCGCCGACAGGTGGGACCGGGGTCTGGGAGGCGGGCCACCCGGCTCACACGGCGTCCACACGGCAATGCCACGTCGGCCGGTCCGACAGGGCTGACACGGCGGAGGATCGACGGCCGACGATCGCTGGAGTCGATCTCGCCGACGGTGGCGAATCTCGGCGAGCGGCCGACGGCTACGGGGAGCGGGGACGACGGCGAATCGGATGAAGGTAGGGTGGTTCGAGTGCGGTACTATGTGAGGAAGGGATGGAAATGGTTAATTTGTATTTTACCTCCATCTACGGCAAGACACAGAGCGGCGGCGGGCGGATTTAGGCGTTTTCAATCTAGTGGCTAATTGACGGCGGGAAGTGGCGGAGGAGCTTCCTGAGGGCTAAAGGAACACGGCAGTGGCGGCGGTTTGGTCGGAGCTGGTCGGGAACGGCGGTGGGAGCTCGGGTCAGTATGCGGCGGAGGAAGCCTCTCGGCGGCGACTAGCTTGGGTGATTGTCTCGGTGACCGGAATGGGGGAAAGTGTTGCCTTGTATATAGCGGAGCTCGAGCGCTAACCGTCGGCGGACAAAGACGGTGGACGAAGGGATAAGATCAAGCTCGGCCGACGAGACGCGACAATGACGGAGCTCGCTGTGGCTTGCGTCATGCGCGGCAGAGGCAAGAAATGGGACGGGGAGATGATGGCGAAGCGACGGGATGGCACGCCCGCGAGTGCGCACTGACTCTGGAGCTCGGCGGTGAGGGAAAAAGCTTCGGCACCAAGCTTTTTGACTACGGGCTCGCGGCGACGATGGCGGAGCGGGTCTCACGCCGGGCGACAGGACAGAGGAGGTTGACGATGGTGTCCGCGTGTCTTAAAGGTGCCGACCGGGCGGTATGGGCGCGAGCAGAGAGAGAACAGAGAGAGAGATCGGGAGAGATCGAGAGAAGAGAGAGAAAAGACGAGCGGAGGCGAGGAAGACGACGACACTGTTCGTCGGCTGACTTGTGGGTCCGAGCGGCAGAGGCGATCGGAGCTGTCCACGTGCATGCATCGGATGGCCAAGGAGACGGGCGGTGGCGAGCGGCTGACGTGCGGGGCCCGTGGGGGATAAAATCCTAGGCGCGCGCGCGAGCTAGGTTGAGCGGGCCGGCGAGGGAGAAAACAGTGACAGGCCAAGAAAGGGAGGAGGCGGCCCGAGCTGCATAGTAGAGTTTAATCTTTTTCCAGAGATTGTTTGAATTGATTTTTGGAGGATTTGAATTTTGAAACTTGATTTAAATGGGGTTCTGAATTTTTGCAAAAATTTGGGGAATTTCTACAGAGGTTTTTGGGCTGATTCTTGGAGAATTTCTTGAGATCTCACATGGCACAAAATTTCCAAACTCGAGTAAAGAGCCAAATTTGAATTTAGATTTTTATTAAAATAGTTTGGCATAAAAATAAAATGCAACCATTACAAATCTACTCTCCTAAAGAGAATCTTGACTCGAGATTCAGAAGCTAAGCGAACAACTCAGGGTATTCTACACGAAGGTGGTCTTCTCGTTCCCAAGTGGCTTCCTCTTCTGAGTGATTGCTCCATTGCACTTTGTAAAATTTGGTCGAGGTTCTTCGCGTACGTCTCTCGGCTTTTTCTAGGATGCGGATCGGTCATTCTTCATACGTCAGGTTCTTGTTCAGCTCGATGCCTTCGAGAGGAACTTGTTCTTCGGGTACACGAAGGCACTTCTTCAACTTAGAGACATGGAATACGTTGTGCACGTCTGCAAGTTCAGGGGGCAGCTGTATCTGGTAGGCAACTTCTTCTCGTCGAGCGGTGATAGGGTAGGGTCCTATGAATCTAGGGGCTAACTTTCCTGCCATGCCGAATCTCTTCATACCCCGCAACGGGGATACCCTTAGGTATACGTGGTCTCCGATTTCGAATTCGAGGTCGCAGCGTCGATTGTTGGCATAACTTTTCTGTCGGGATTGGGCGACCCTCAGATGTTCCCTTATTACTTTTACTTTTTCTTCTACATCCTTTAGGCAATCAGGCCCAAATATTTGCTTCTCCCCCACATCAATCCAACAGAATGGGGTACGACACTTGCGCCCATACAGTGCCTCATTTGGGGCCATATTGATGCTGGCTTGATAGCTATTATTATACGAGAATTCGGCGTAGGGTAGGCAAAGGTCCCATGTCCCTACGAAGTCTAGGGCACATGCCCTTAACATGTCTTCCAGAATCTGGTTTACTCTTTCTGTTTGACCGTCTGCCTGGGGATGGTATGCGGTACTGAAGTTGAGATGGGCTCCCAGGGCTTCATGTAGTTGTTCCCAAAACCTTGAGGTAAACTGGGTATCTCGGTCTGACACGATCTTTTTGGGAACTCCGTGCTGGCATACTATTTTGGTCATATACAATTCTGCTAGTTTCTTTCCTGTGTAGGTGGTCTTAACTGGTATGAAGTGAGCTACCTTAGTGAGTCGATCTACGACCACCCAAATCGAGTCATATCCGTTGGGTGTCCTTGGTAGGCCAGTTATAAAGTCCATTCCGATTTCTTCCCACTTCCATTCGGGAATTTTCAAGGGTTGCAATAGTCCTGCGGGCTTCTGATGTTCCGCTTTAACCCTTTGGCAGATATCACACATGGCGACATATTTAGGGACGTCTGGCTTCATCCCGGACCACCAGTAAGACTGTTTAAGATCCTGGTACATCTTCGTATTGCCAGGGTCAGGGGTGGATCCAAGGGGTAGGCTTCATTAGGCTCTAGCCTACCCTCCGATTTTTGCAAAAAAAATTTAAGTATATATGAATTCTCTCATGGTAGATGTTGGAGACTGCTTAGAGGAGAGAAGAACAGCTCTCTGTCACTGGAGGAAGAAGAAAAGAGCGAGAGAGATCAATTCGTGACATCCATAGGCTATAGGGATCTCTGGGAGTACTTTAAATAGCCCATTTGGCCACAGGCTCGCAACCCACTTCCACGTGTGTCTTGGCCCATTGGCCATTGTGTTTATTGGGCAGTTAGGGGTTGGACTTTGCCACTTCGGGTATGTTGGCAGGCGGCGAGCAGGAGCAGTGGAGATTTCGGCGGCGCCGGCGGCGAGCAGTGGCACACGCATGCGGTGCACGTCCGACGCCAGCACGTGAGGCGGCCGGCAGCGAGCCGGCAGAGGCGTAGGCCACGCAGGCGCGCAGTGCGCAGGGCCACAGCACGCAGGCAGCAGGCGGTAGGCGGCAACCGCGCAGCACTGGGTAGCAGGCGGTAGCCCAGCAGCAGCGAGCAGCCAGCACCAGCAGCAGGCCACATCTCACATCTGCATCTAGACATGTACTGTGAGTGAGCCATACTCCAAAGACTCAAGTCTCTACTCTATTTATCTATTGTAATTGTGGGGATTTATTATTTATGTTTCAATTTTCATAGTGTTAGATTTATTGGTAGATTTGCAATGGAGAAGAAAACAACATTGCTTAATTACTTTACTAGCAACTGAAGTGACCCCCCACCCCCCTCTCTCACTGATGAGAGCTCAAATCGACCAAAGAGGGTTTGAGTAGAATTTGTTCACCATTCATTTCAAACTAGCATGTTGCCCGTGTGTTGCAACGGGATTTTAATTAAAGGAAATTATTATTAACTAGTTATTACCATCATCTTCCGCATATATTCTCTCTTAATTTCTGTACATATTTGTTACTGACATATGGGCCCTTTAGCCCCACACTATCCTTTTTTCTTTCCACAAAAAGTAGAGAGTTGGTGGAGGCGGTTGACATGTGGGTCCTCTGGGCCTATACTGTCATTTTTTTCCTTTTTTAAAAAAGTAAGGAGTTGGTGGTGGGGGTGGTGGCGGATTCACCACTCACCACCACCACTGCTCCCTTTTAAAGGAGTATAGATTTTGCTAATCTATTATCTATATATACAGGTGGCTGCTCACTTGCCTGATTGCCTCTTTGCTAAGACATATGAGAATGCTGAATGCACTTTGAGCTAACAAGGTACTCTTCTTTTTTATGTGTTTTTAATTCGATCATATATGCATTACATTCAAGTTGCGGAAGATTATATACTTCATTTTAGTTTACTGACTTAGACTTAGACTTTGAGCCCACCCTCCGTTTTTATCCTGGATTCGCCACTGGCCAGGGTGTATGGAGTACGCGGACTCGTGGGCTTCTTTGAGGATAAGATTCCTTAGTTCCTTGTTGTTAGGTACACATATTCTCTTTTTTCTCCAGAGGGTTTCTTGTTCATCTATCGAGAATCCAGGGGCCTTGTCCTTGGGGATTTTATGATCTTGATTTCTTTATCTTCTTTCTGGGCTTCTCAAATCAGACTTTCTAAGGTAGGTTGGACTACTAGAGTGGCGAGGGTTCCTTTGTTTACCATAGTCATTCGGAATTTCTTGAGCTCATGACATAATTCTGGCCGAGGCGGTCGCGCCAAGGCAGGATTGCAATAGCTTTTCCGACTCAGGGCATCGACCACTATGTTGGCCTTTCCGGGGTGGTAGTGTATTCCGAGGTCGTAATCTTTCAATAGTTCCAACCATCTTCTTTGCCGTAGGTTGAGCTCAGTCTGGGTGAATATGTATTTTATACTCTTATGATCGGTGTATACTTCACACCGATTGCCAATCAAGTAGTGCCTCCATATCTTTAGGGCATGTATTACATCGGCGAGTTCCAAGTCGTGCGTCCGGTAGTTCATCTCGTGCGGCCGTAGTTGTCTAGAGGCATAGGCTACTACTTTTCCTTCTTACATTAGTACGCATCTGAGTCCTTGCCGAGAGGCATTGCAATATATTTTGAAATCCTTCCAGATATCAGGCAAGGTTAGGATAGGGGAGGTGGTCAATCTTCTTTTTAGTTCTCGGAAGCTCTTCTCGTAAGCTTCTGTCCATTCAAACTTCTTTTCCTTCTTTAGTAACTCGGTCATAGGCCTTGCTATCTTAGAGAATCCTTCGATAAATCTTCGGTAGTATCCAGCTAGGCCTGAAAAGCTTCTGATTTCGGTGACCGAGGCTGGGGATTTCCAAGCAAGGACAGTTTTAATCTTACTTGGGTCTACTTCTACTCCTTGGGCTGAGATGACGTGTCCAAGAAAAGCCACTCGATTCAGCCAGAACTCGCACTTTGAGAACTTGGCGTACAACTGGTGTTCTCTTAGTTTTCCTAGGACCAGTCTTAGGTGCTCAGCATGTTCTTGCTTGTCCTTGGAGTAGATGAGGATATCATCTATGAACACCACGACGAACTTGTCGAGGTACTCCATGAATATTTTATTCATTAGGTTCATGAAATATGCTGGGGCCTTGGTAAGTCCGAACGACATCACCGTATACTTGTATAGGCCATATCTCGTGGAGAAAATAGTTTTGGGTATATCTTGGGGCCTAATCTTCAATTGATGGTATCCGGTTCTCAAGTCTATCTTAGAGAACACGGCAGCTCCTTTGAGTTGATCGAACAAGTCATCGATCCGAGGTAACGGGTACTTATTCTTTATGGTTACCTCGTTCATGGCTTGATAGCCAACGCACATCCATTGAGTTCCATCCTTTGTCTTAACCAGGAGCACTGGGGCTCTCCACGGGGATGTGCTGGGTCTGACAAAACCTTTAGCCTGTAATTCTTCTATTTGTCTCTTAACTTCGGCTAGTTCATTTGCGGCCATTCGGTATGGTCGCTTGGATATAGGTGCGGTTCCTGGTGCCAATTCAATGGAAAACTCTATTTCTCGGTCTGGCGGCATCCTAGGGAGTTCTTCAGGGAACACATCGGGGTACTGTTAACGCCAAAATTTGGTAAGGCCCTATGTCAGATTCGGTCAAAGGGGAAATTATAGTCAACTGGCGGAAATTGATCCAGAAGAGACCGATTCCGGGAGGGAGCCGTGAAGACCGCTGTTTGGCAGTTATTTACTGTACCCATTAATTAGGCAAGTGTTTATCTTTAGGAAACCTGACCTCGTGTCCGGTCAGGCCTTGTTAAAGTTTTCTGTTATAATTAGGAAATCATGTACCGTGTCCAATAAGGACTCGTGTAACTCGGGGTATAAATGCGTACGCCGGGGGCCTTGTAAATCATCACTCGATCAATACAATTTCGGCGCATCGCCACCCTTCCGACGGGATCTTGCTTCTCGAGCCGGGCTGCATCGGTTAGGTCCGACCTCCTGCGAGAGGGTAAGTCTCGTCACCCCGGCTACCTATCGGCTAGGACTTCCTCGGTTAGATCCGATATTCTAGTCGGTTTATGGTAGTCGGCTTACCACGATATATTTATTTTATCTATGGCTGCATCAGTTCAGTTTGATCTCATAGATTGATTAGGTATATCACATCACGCGTGCATAGATTGTATCGGCTTACTGGGAGCGGTTTATCATCAGTTTGTGCTGCATCGGTTAGGTCCGACCTACTAAACTGCTAGCGATAAATCGGTCCTGCTAGGTCGATACTTTATATGCAAGCGTCTTATCGGAGTGCATAGCCGGTAAGTTATCATGTTTTAACATCACGATCGCATCGGATCTATCGGCCTATCGAGATTTCGTTATCATTATCAGTCTGTGCTGCAACGGTTGGGTCCGATCTACTAGACTGAATAATAACGTTATTCTTAATAAGCCGATGAGTTTTATGCGATGTTGTTGTCGGAGTGCTTAGCTGATAAGTTATCCCTTATTAAATATAGCCGATTATGCTGCTTGCTTTGTTATATATTCTTGCCTGCATTACTGTTATGATCGGCTAAGGGCTATCCGATTGGTTTATTCTGCCGATCCGAGTGCGAGCACAAGCAGGTTCCCGGGCATGACCTCAGCCAAGTTCCCGGGCACGACCTCAGGTGAGGACCCGGGCACGAGCATAGGTAAGAACTCGGGCACGGAAACGGACAGCGGATAAAGATCCCGGGCGCCGATGTGAGCAAGGGCCCAGGCACGGGCGCGGCAGTATCTTCGCAGTAATACCAGTAACTTTAAACTATGATCGGCTGGAGTTCCTTTAGTTTATGTTACTCATGCATTCTGCTTGTTTATTTCACCAAGTTTATAGCCGGTTTTTGAGCATCCCTTCGATGATCGGCTAGCACAATACTTGTTTATTATTATGTTACTGCTCTTGCCGTCATCGGCTCTTAGCCGATGTATAAGTGCTACAGTGCGTATTGGCCATCAGCCGATGAGATGAGTCCAAGCCGGCTTCCAGCCGATTGGCTCACGAATTTGACATCTTTTCTCCTTGTCAATTGTAGGGTCAAATTGACTGGCACGCCTACGAACCTCAAGATTTTAGGACCTGCACTGGAGTGAAGCAAATCTCCCAGGCCTTCGCGTGTCTCCCAGATGCCAGACGGCCCCCGGCGGGTTTTCGGCGTCAACACGTTTTTGGCACGCCCAGTGGGACACAAAGTTTCAACGCGAAGTTTCAACAATCAGACCTGCAACATGGCCGGGAAGGAAGTCAAAACAGACAACATAATTCCGGTCAGCATGGATGATTTAACAGAAGAACAAAAACAGCAAATTGAGCAAACTATGGCCAACTTTCAAAAGTTGTGCTTAGAGTCCTTCAGCATGACTAGGCAAGGGCTAATTCAAAAATCCCAGTTTCCGAAGCCAGTATTGGTTGGAGAATCGAGCCGTACGCCACCTGAGAGTCCACCGGTAAAACCCTTGCAAGAGATGGTGAATGAAACAGTTCATCACGCGCTCATCAATCAGTCCGGAATTCTGGTGAACACACTTCATAATCTTATAAAGAAGACGGTGGATGGATCGATTATTCAAGAGCCTACTCGGGGTCCTGTTTTCCTCCCACCAAAAGTTGAATCAAACCAAGTTGCTTACAACGTCAGCAGAGACATACCAGAAAACCTGTTTACACAGAACCAGGCTGGGGGGCAACAGGATATTCCTGCTGGGTACCATCGGTCTGCTTACTATGGAGGATATCAGCAAAATTATCCAGGAGGCGGGGCCGATCCAGGTACTTACCAGAGGGAATATCATAGACAGAATCGGCAACAAACTCCACCTGTTCAGTACCAACAAGACAACCTGAGGGAAGAAGATCTATCAACTAGGGTTGCTGAAATAGTAAGGGAGCAGTTCGGGATCAAGCCCAAGGAACAAACATTCATGTATCGGCATCCATATCCTGAGTGGTTTGACAGGGTTCCATTACCACACCGATACAGGGTCCCGGATTTCTCTAAGTTCTCAGGGCAGGACAACACGTCTACAGTGGAACATGTCAGCCGATTCCTGGCACAGTGCGGGGAGGCATCGGCTGAAGAAGCTCTGAGGGTTAGATTTTTTCCCTTGTCACTATCTGGATCGGCTTTTACATGGTTCTCTTTATTACCGCCGAATTCTGTTCGGGGGTGGGCCGATCTAGAAAAACAGTTTCATAAATACTTCTTTGCTGGAATCCACGAGATGAGACTGACGGATTTGACATCGGTTAGGCAACGGCCAGATGAAACAGTACCGGAATACATTCAGCGATTTCGGGACGTCAGAAACCAATGTTACAGTTTAAACTTGAGCGATGGGCATCTGGCCGATCTGGCTTTCCAGGGTCTTTTGGCGCCAATTAAGGAGAAATTTTTGTCACAAGAGTTCGAGTCCCTGGCGCACCTAGTACAGAAGGTATCGGCTCATGAAAGCCGATTTCAAGAGGCGAAAAAGGATAAGTACCAGAGAAGGGTTGCTCAAGTACAGGTCTATTCATCGGACTCAGACGATGAGGAATCCGATGCTGAGGTTGGATTGGCGGAGTGGGCCAGGAGCAAGAAATCAGTATCATGCCCATGGGTCAAGGATATTGGCAAGGAGGAGCGGTATGATTTCGATATTAGTAAAGCCGATAAAATCTTTGACTTGCTGTTACAAGAGAAGCAGATACAACTGCCGCCAAATCACGTGATTCCATCAGCCGAAGAACTAAAGAAGAAAAGATATTGCAAGTGGCACAATACTATATCGCATCATACTAATGAGTGCAAGATTTTTCGGCAACAAATTCAGTCGACTGTCGAGCAGGGCAGAATCAAATTCGAAGACAAGAAGCCGATGAAGATTGATGGACACCCGTTCCCCGTAAACATGGTCTATGCGGGGTCATCATCAAGGGATCAGGCCGATGGAGCAAGACGTCAAAGGTATAAATCAAGGATTACTTCATCGGACATGATAGAGAGATATTCGAGATATGAGGAACAGAGGGATGAAACAGAAGGATATAATCCGCATTGGGACTGCCCGTTCTTCCAATTCTGCTGGGATCAAGGAATGAGACTGCCATCAGTCGAAGATTGCCCCGAATGCAGTGATATGGGGAATCGGCATGATCAGTAGGAGAGGTTTTCACAGGATCGGCCGCTTGGAAAAAGAGCATCGGTTCATAGCCGATTAGGGCCGATCCATGAAGAGTTCTTTGAGGAGGGTGAAGTACGTGAGAAACAAGTCCAGAATCCTCAATGGTGCCCTAGTGGGATATTCACGAAAAATCAGAAGAGAAGGGCACAGCGACTACAACACCGAGAGCAGCAGGAAGAACAGAGTCGAGATCAGGAAGAGGCCGATCATCGTCACAAGAAAATTAAACAGGTATGTCGCGTGAAGAGAAAAGACGATGAACCTGATCAGTCGGCCCCAGCAAATATGGTGTTCTTTTTACCTCAGGAATATAAAGCACTTTCATCAGATGAAGAAGGCGATGAGGAAATTTTCGCTCAACCGACGTTGCAACCCGATCAGGCCATATTTGATAAACCTGAAGAGTCAGAACATCGGCACCTAAAGCCGTTATATATCAAGGGCTATGTGAATGGGAAGCCGATGACAAAGATGCTGGTTGATGGGGGAGCAGCAGTTAATCTCATGCCTTATGCCACATTCCGGAAATTGGGGAAGACTGCCGAAGATCTGATCAAGACAAATATGGTGCTAAAAGACTTCGGTGGGAATTCATCAGAAGCGAAAGGCGTGTTGAACGTGGAGTTGACAGTGGGGAATAAGACATTACCCACCACGTTTTTCGTCATCGACGGAAAGGGGTCGTACAGTTTGCTTCTCGGCAGGGACTGGATTCACGCGAACTGTTGCGTGCCATCGACAATGCATCAATGTTTGATACAGTGGCAGGGAGATCAAGTCGAAGTGGTCTTAGCAGATCGGTCAACCAACATTGCAATGACCGATCTGCCAGTCTGGGAAGCCGATGGTGTTGATTGCCTATCCGGAAAAATATGGGAAGGAGACTACCTTAAGGTCACTAGCCAGGGGATACAGCCGATCCAGCAAGTCGGCTCTGAATTGTTACTCTGATGGGCTCCATTGAAGACTTTGAGGGGAAACTGGGGCAAGGATTTACGTCGGCCGATGAGTTGGAGGAAATTGACATAGGACCAAGAGATAAGCCAAGGCCGACGTACATAAGCAAAAAACTAAGTCCTGAACTTCGAGAAGAATTGATAGCACTGTTGAAGGAGTATCGGGATTGTTTCGCCTGGGAGTACCATGAGATGCCAGGATTAAGCCGATCAATTGTTGAACATCGGCTGCCCATTAAACCAGGATATCGGCCATTCAAGCAGGCTCCAAGGAAATTCAAGGCAGAGTTATATGAGTCGATCAAAGAAGAGATCACAAGGTTATATGATGCCAAGTTTATAAGGCCATGCCGATATGCTGAGTGGGTTTCTAATATCGTCCCGGTGGAGAAGAAAAATGGAAAATTGAGGATATGTATTGATTTCCGGGATCTGAATAAAGCTACCCCCAAGGATGAATACCCAATGCCGATAGCAGATTTATTGGTGAATGCAGCCTCAGGCCACAAGATTATCAGCTTCATGGACGGCAATGCGGGATACAATCAGATTTTTATGGCTGAAGAAGATATACATAAGACTGCGTTTCGGTGTCCAGGAGCTATCGGCTTGTATGAGTGGGTAGTAATGACTTTTGGATTGAAAAGTGCCGGTGCGACTTATCAAAGAGCGATGAATTATATATTTCATGATCTCATCGGCTTGTTGGTAGAGATTTACATTGATGATGTGGTGGTTAAGTCTAAAAGTGAGGAAAGCCATATAGCTGATCTGCGAAAAGTGCTGAAGAGGGCCAAGAAATACGGGCTAAGGATGAATCCTAATAAATGCGCTTTTGGTGTATCGGCTGGGCAGTTTTTGGGTTTTATGGTTCATGAGCGAGGAATTGAAGTTAGTCAGCGAAGCATCAGAGCCATTAAGACTACAGAGCCACCAAGCAATAAGACAGAGTTGCAATCATTGATCGGCAAGATTAATTTTGTGAGAAGATTTATATCAAATTTATCAGGGAGAATTGAATCTTTCACTCCGTTGTTGAAGTTGAAGGCCGATCAAGAATTTGTGTGGGGGGCAGCACAGCAAAAAGCATTTGACGAGATCAAGAATTATCTGAGTTCCCCACCTATTTTAATTCCGCCGCAGAAAGGAGTGCCGTTCAGGTTGTACTTGTCAGCCGATGAGAAATCCATCGGGTCTGTTTTGATACAAGAGTTTGAAGGCAAAGAGCGAGTTGTCTTTTATCTGAGCAGAAGGCTTTTGGATGCTGAAACAAGATATCCTGCGGTGGAGAAGTTATGCCTGTGCTTATATTTCTCGTGTACAAAGTTAAGGCATTATATCCTATCGGCTGAGTGTACAGTAGTTTGCCAGGCCGATGTGGTCAAATATATGTTGTTGGCTCCAGTCTTGAAAGGGCGAGTTGGTAAATGGATTTTTGCTTTGACGGAGTTCGATTTGAGATATGAATCGGCTAAAGCAATTAAGGGACAAGCAGTGGCCGATTTTATTGTACAACACAGAGGGGCTCACGAAGACTATGTAGAGCTAATCCCATGGACTTTGTTTTTTGATAGATCGGTTTGCAAGCATGGATCTGGTATCGGCTTAGTTATCATATCGCCTCAGGGGGCAAGTTTTGAGTTTGCTTTTACACTTAAGCCTTATCGGACTAACAATCAGGCAGAGTACGAGGCGGTGCTAAAAGGACTTCAATTCTTAAAGGAGATCGAAGCTGATGTCATAGAGATAATTGGCGATTCTTTATTGGTGGTCAAGCAGTTGTCTGGAGAATATGAGTGCAGGGATGATGTTTTGAGGTCATATTATGAGGAGTGTACGGATTTGTTAAAGGATTTCAAGATAGTATCAATAGATCATATTCCCAGGGAGCAGAATTTAGAAGCCAATGATCTTGCGCAGATTGCTTCGGGGTATCGGCTGAATAGGCAGGTTGAGGTTGAGATAGCCGATATTGACATCCAGAACAAGCCCGATGACTGGAGACAGGAGATAATTGATAACTTGCAAAATCCATCGCAATCGGTTTCCAGGAAAATTCGGTATAAAGCTACTAAGTATGTGCTGCTTGATGGGGAACTGTATTATCGGACTTTTGAGGGAGTTCTGCTTAGGTGCCTGAATCTAGAAGAAGCCAAAGTGGTTATGTGCGAGGTGCATGAAGACGTCTGTGGGACTCATCAATCGGCTCATAAGATGAAGTGGTTGCTGAGAAGAGTAGGATATTTTTGGCCGACAATGCTGGAAGATTGCTTCAGGTATTATAAAGGGTGTCAAGATTGTCAGAAATTTGGAAATGTACAGCGAGCACCAGCATCGGCTATGAATCCTATTATCAAACCGTGGCCGTTCAGAGGATGGGGAATTGACATGATCGGACAGGTTTTTCCTCCATCAAGTAAAGGACATAAGTTCATATTGGCGGCAACAGATTATTTTACCAAGTGGGTAGAGGCGATTCCTTTGAAGAAAGTTACGTCCAAGTAAGCGATCGAGTTTGTGAAGGAGCATATAATTTATCGGTTTGGGATTCCTCAGACGATAACTACTGATCAGGGGTCTATCTTCGTATCTGATGAGTTTCAACAGTTTGCTGCCAGTATGGGAATCAAGTTATTAAATTCGTCGCCTTATTATGCTCAGGCCAATGGACAAGCAGAGGCTTCTAACAAGAGTTTGATCAAGTTGATTAAGCGGAAAATTGATGAGCAGCCGCAGCGATGGCATACTACATTAGCCGATTCACTATGGGCCTATCGGATGGCATGTCATGGATCTACTCGGGTGCCACCGTATCAGTTAGTATATGGACATGAGGCAGTTTTACCGTGGGAGACTAACATCGGCTCTAGGAGAATTTCTTTGCAGAATCAGTTGACAGCCGATGATTATTATAATTTAATGACAGATGAACTTGAAGATTTGGCTCAGAATCGGTTAAGGGCGTTGGAAAGGATCAGGGAAAACAAGGCGAAGGCAGCTCGGCATTACAACAAAAAGGTGGTGAATAAATCGTTTGCCGAGGGAGATCTTGTGTGGAAGTTGATTTTGCCGATCGGGTCCAGGGATAATAAGTTTGGAAAATGGTCGCCTAATTGGGAAGGGCCCTATCGGATTAATCGTTGTGTGCCTGGTAATGCCTATGTATTAGAAGATCTTGACGGGACGGAGTTTGCTAAAGCGCTTAACGGAAAATATCTCAAGAAATACTATCCTAGCGTTTGGATCAATTCTTAAATCGGTTAAGTGTAGCCGATTTCTAAAATAATCCGAAAAGCCGATGATTTGCATCCCCTAAAGACAGCCGATATCAATCGATATCGCCTTTAGATCAAGCAAACAGAAATATTATCAAGGGTGAAGGAAGCAGGCAGCAGAGCCGATCAGGATATATTACAGCACAATTAATGTTTCAGGAGGCTATCGGTCATTAATTTACATGAACTTTTGGATCGTTTTGATTGCGTGCAGGCGCATTTGGTCAATTTCATTGATGGCCCGGATGTCGTCTTCATCGAAGCCCGGGATGGTTTTCAAGTTCTTGCGCCGATGAATGACTTGACGCACTGTCGCTGCAACCTTAGCCTCTTGGTCTTGGATGGCTTGCGGCAGGCCGATAAGCTGGGATTCTGTGGCTTCAAGATCCTTGCGAACCTTTTCAAGTTCTACCAGCAAATCGGCCTCCTTCTTCTTCAGTTGATCTAGCTTGGGTTGGAGCTCTTGGGGGGCAGCTGCCATGTCATCAAGTCTTTTCTTCTCTATCTGGGCTAGCAGCCGATCGGCTTGGATGTCTTCGGTAATCTTCTATTGATCAGCGCGATCGGCTATGCGCTGTCTAAGCTTGATAAGTTTAAACCTATGAGACTCCAGGTATGCTGCAGGGGTTAACGCGTCGACGAGTTCTTCGGGCAGATGGTGTTCAATTTCTGCGAGTCTTGCCCGAATAGGCCCGCAGTCTTCCACCAGCGCATCAATTGGGTTGTCCAGCCGATTGTTGATGCTCGTTAAGTAATCGCGCACATCGGCTGGGAACGACGGTTTGGTTGCTGCGCTGGTGGCTGTTTCGTCTTCTGCTTCCAAATACTTGTCGATGTCAAAAGAAAACAAGTCGGCCAAGGACTGCAAAATTGACATCGGTAAAAGGATCAGTAGAAAGTTAAAAGCAAAATATGGGCATGGAGAGATTACCTGAGGAAGGACATCGGCAGCTCGAGTGGCATCGGCTTCGGAGAGATGAATAGAGTGTTCTTCGGAAGGGCCGATGTCAGCCGATGGGATAGGAACAGTCTCATCGACAGCTGGAGGACTTGGTACCGAGAGTGGGGCAGCTGGAGAAACCATCGGCTCAGTGCTTGGAGGGATGTCGGAAGAAGGTTGAGGTTCTGGAGCCGATGACTCGAGCTGGAAAGGAAACTAGTAAGATGAATAAGAGCGAGTACTAATATCAAGACTTGGTGCATACCTGAGGGGATGAGGGGGCCGATGTTGTCTGGGGAGAAGATGGCGTCGTGGCAACGACATCGGCATCGGTTTTCTGCTTCTTCAGGGAGGGGCAATGCGCTAACTTCTTCCGTTTTTGTCCTATCGGCCGAGGCGCCTTGAGGAGAGCCAATGGAGATGGAGCGTCACGCCCTAAGTTTGGGGTGGCCGATGGTGGTTGATACAGAATCGGCCGACCGCTGTTGCTTGTTGTTGGGGGCTCGACACTGGCAGCCTGCAAAATAAGAGTGAGAGATGATTGGAGATGATGGTTAAGGCTTGCGGGTGTTACCTCTTCATCAGATTCGATGTACTCGGTGTCAAGACGGGAACAATAGCAGGTGGCCGCTAAGCTGAATGAATGCTTCTTCCATTCTGACCACCATCGGACAAAAAGCTTGGTGTTGGCAGTGCAGATATACACCTCGGTGGCGGCGCCTAGAAGAAGGGGGTCTGTCAAAGTCCGCATCCGATCATATTCTAGGGCGTTGCTGACATTGCCCCGGGCCTAAAGTTTGTCGATGAAGAATAGGCCAATCGGAAGTTGACCAAGGCCAAACTGGCGGGAACCGACCGATGGATGGTAAAACTCATATGAAGGCTGCGATCGGCCCAGAGAAAAGCCAGTTGGCAGCAGACGGGGGGTGATGGCCGATAGGAATATGGCCTTGGACTCATCATTATCCAAAGCATTGAGTGGGTCGAAGTTAGAAGGCATCTCGAATGATGATGCGTCATTATATGCAAACCAGAGAGTGGCCTCCCTGGTGAAACCGTAGTAAAACCCCTTGAACCACTGACTAAGTCCAACGGGGGTTATCTTGCCACCAGAGAGGGCCGATGCAGCTTCGCCCATAGAAACGCATCGGCGGTAAATGGGATCTTGGTCTTCTGTGTAATCGGCTGGAAAGGATTGGTTGAGAAGAGAAGTCCCGGAGAAGGCCTTGGAGGTGTAGACATTAAGCCAGAGCTGTACAAACCACCAAGGACCCCCGATATGGCCGACGGGCTGGCCGGCCGATAGCTTAGTCGCCACTTGGTGAAGCAGCTGATAGGTGGCACCAAGGAGGAATTGACCCAAGGGGATCTGTTTCTGATCAACCAAGCACTCTACTAAACACTGCATGTTGATCGTTGGACCGAGGGTTGCGCCACCAAAAACAAACCGCTCCAGCCATAAGTTCAGAAAAGCAACATGTTCCCAATCATCAACCGATCCAGTTCCCTTATTGTGAATGGATATGTACCTGGACCAGCTGCCGATGTTCTTTGCTTGGAGCCGATGAGCAGGTTTGAAGCGGAGCTTGAAGGGGTCGATGTAGCTCGTTGTGTCAAGACAGGTGAGCATGGTCACGTCTAGCAAGGTGGGGGTCATCGGCCCGTGCCCAAACAGGAAGGCATTGAGAGCATCGGACCAGAATTATAAGGCCGATGCGAGCAGGGGTTCATTCCTTTCCATATCGGCCAGAGAGAGATTGATGCAGTGGCCGATATGTGATTCTTCCCAGTAGGTTCTCTTCGCAGCCGATACCCTGGTGTACCAATCTCTCCACCCGGGCAGCTTGCTCGGCCATGACCTAAAGCTGTTAGTCTAGTCACTGACTCGCATGACCGAGTTCTTGAAAGGAATACGCTGGTTCTCGGCGCTTATAAAATCTGTGGGATCTTCGCTACCCATGGGGCCATGGTAGAAAAAGTTTGGATAATCGGCGGCCGGGATCAAGATCTGGTCTCTAAGATGCTACAGTAAACAAGAACATAACGAAGAACAGATGAAGAACATGGCGGATTGGATGCGTCTAGGCCACAAAATCAGGAGAAATAATCGGGTAGGAAGATTACCTCAGGAACTGCAGATGCCGATGCCATCGCGAGAGAGAAAGAGGATGCAGGAATCAACGGCCGAAGAAGAGGGCTGCGACGGTTCGTCTGGATTCGCTAGAGCTTGTTGAAGCGTTGGAAGATGAAGCGGTGGTGCTCTAGTGATGTGAAAGTGTAAAAAAGGCTAGGGAGACGAAGCGTTTTATAGAGATATGATGACCGGGCGGGAATCGAGGCCGTTGGCACTGTTTCCAACAATTATGGCAAGTGGGCTACCTTGGGCCGCCTCGGTATGGAAGAAATCTAGAGGCCCAAAATGAAAGAATTTCGAAGTCCTATAGGAGAACTCCGAAATTGGGGGGCATGTGTTAACGCCAAAATTTGGTAAGGCCCTATGTCAGATTCGGTCAAAGGGGAAATTGTAGTCAACTGGCGGAAATTGATCCAGAAGAGACCGATTCCGGGAGGGAGCCGTGAAGACCGCTGTTTGGCAGTTATTTACTGTACCCATTAATTAGGCAAGTGTTTATCTTTAGGAAACCTGACCTCGTATCCGGTCAGGCCTTGTTAAAGTTTTCTGTTATAATTAGGAAATCATGTACCGTGTCTAATAAGGACTCGTGTAACTTGGGGTATAAATACGTACGCCTGGGGGCCTTGTAAATCATCACTCGATCAATACAATTTCGGCGCATCGCCACCCTTCCGACGGGAGCTTGCTTCTCGAGCCGGGCTGCATCGGTTAGGTCCGACCTCCTACGAGAGGGTAAGTCTCGTCACCCCGGCTACCTATCGGCTAGGACTTCCTCGGTTAGGTCCGATATTCTAGTCGGTTTATGGTAGTCGGCTTACCACAATATATTTATTTTATCTATGGCTGCATCAGTTCAGTTTGATCTCATAGATTGATTAGGTATATCACATCACGCGTGCATAGATTGTATCGGCTTACTGGGAGCGATTTATCATCAGTTTGTGCTGCATCGGTTAGGTCCGACCTACTAAACTGCTAGCGATAAATCGGTCCTGCTAGGTCGATACTTTATATGCAAGCGTCTTATCGGAGTGCATAGCCGGTAAGTTATAATGTTTTAACATCACGATCGCATTGGACCTATCGGCCTATCGAGATTTCGTTATCATTATCAGTCTGTGCTGCAATGGTTGGGTCCGATCTACTAGACTGAATAATAACGTTATTCTTAATAAGCCGATGAGTTTTATGCGATGTTGTTGTCGGAGTGCTTAGCCGATAAGTTATCCCTTATTAAATATAGCCGATTATGCTGCTTGCTTTGTTATATATTCTTGCCTGCATTACTGTTATGATCGGCTAAGGGCTATCCGATTGGTTTATTCTGCCGATCCGAGTGCGAGCACAAGCAGGTTCCCGGGCATGACCTCAGCCAAGTTCCCGGGCACGACCTCAGGTGAGGACCCGGGCACGAGCATAGGTAAGAACTCGAGCACGGAAACGGACAGCGGATGAAGATCCCGGGCGCCGATGTGAGCAAGGGCCCAGGCACGTGCGCGGGCAGTATCTTCACAGTAATACCAGTAACTTTAAACTATGATCGGCTGGAGTTCCTTTAGTTTATGTTACTCATGCATTCTGCTTGTTTATTTCACCAAGTTTATAGCCGGTTTTTGAGCATCCCTTCGATGATCGGCTAGCGCAATACTTGTTTATTATTATGTTACTGCTCTTGCCGTCATCGGCTCTTAGCCGATGTATAAGTGCTACAGTACGTATCGGCCATCGGCCGATGAGATGAGTCCAAGCCGGCTTCTAGCCGATTGGCTCACGAATTTGACATCTTTTCTCCTTGTCAATTGCAGGGTCAAATTGACTGGCACGCCTACGAACCTCAAGATTTTAGGACCTGCACTGGAGTGAAGCAAATCTCCCAGGCCTTCGCGTGTCTCCCAGACGCCGGACGGCCCCCGGCGGGTTTTCGGCGTCAACATGTACTCACTTACGACGGGCACATTTTCCAAGCTGGTAGCCTGAAGCTAGTCAGAATTGGTCGGGTCTTTTGGGTTTTTGAAGGGGTAAACTTTACTTCTTGCCCATTGGGTTCTTGTAGGGTTATGGTCTTATCGACACAGTCTATTTGTCCTTGGTGTT
The DNA here is from genome assembly GCA_003991445.1 of Oryza meyeriana var. granulata. Classification (NCBI taxonomy): domain Eukaryota; kingdom Viridiplantae; phylum Streptophyta; class Magnoliopsida; order Poales; family Poaceae; genus Oryza; species Oryza meyeriana. The sequence continues at coordinate 511,854 of RYFJ01001039.1, read as the reverse complement.
CAGCACCAGTCCATTCCTAGGATCAAGTCTAATTCTTGGGACTCTAGGATGATGGGGCTAGCTAAGAACTGAACCCCTTTTATTTCCAAAGTTACTTTTGGGCACGATAGATCTGACCTTATCTTCCTTTCTGGGGAGTGTACGATCATCGGTACCCTCAAGTCCTGGGTTTCCCAACCATTTTTGTTCACCAAAGCCTGAGAGATGAACGAATGGGAAGCTCCCGAATCAAACAAAACGACTGCGAGTACGGAGTTAAGGAGAAACGTACCCATGACCACGTCTGGGGCTTCCTAAGCTGTTTCTGCCTGGATGTGGTTTACTCGGCCTCTTCCAAAAGCTGTAGTTGTATGAGAAGCTTGCCCGTTGACTTGTGGATTAGTCCTTCCTGGTACACGTGCAGGAGCTCTAGCAGTACTGACGTTGGATCGTGTTGGTGCAGTAGCCTCCTTGTTCCTGGTGCAGTCCTTGGCATAATGCCCGTAGTCGTGATAGGCGTAGCACCTTATTCCAGTAAGATTAGCAAGGTTTCTTGGCTGGGTACTGGTTGGGGTAGGGTTACTTCCCCTGGAGCCTGAGGTGAAACCACTCCATCGAGGCTGTGGTGGCATTGGTGGGCGGGGTGTGCTCCTAGTAGGTCGACTGTATTGTGGAACAGCTGGACGATACTGGGTTGGTTGAGTCATTCTTGGTCTTTGCCCACCACGAGGGTTAAATCCGGAATGAGCCATTTTTCTTTTTCGATAGTCATCGGCTTCCTTGCGGGTGTCTTCCACCATTAAGGCCTTGTTAATCATTTGCTAGAACGTGGGGAAATCATGACTTATAAGCTGAATCCTTATTCCCACGTTCATTCCCTTAAGGAAGCGTCAGATCTTCTTTTTGTCCGTGTTCACCTCTTCTGTAGCGTACCGAGCCAGCTTACTGAAGCGGCTCAAGTACTCGTTTATGCTGGAGGCTCCTTGCTTGAGTTGCTCAAACTCAACTCTTTTCATGTCGATAATGCTTTCGGGAACGTAGGTTGCCCGAAAGGCGGTTGCGAATTTATCCCATGTGATGGTCGAGGAATCCTCATGGGCGGCGTAGTAGTTATCCCACCAATCCGCGGCAGGTCCCTTTAGTTGGTGTGCCGCGAATAGCCTTTTCTTGATGGGAGTGCACTGTATTAGGTTAAGCTTCTGTTCTACATCTTTGAGCCAATCATCGGCTTCTATTGGTTCAACAGTTTGGAAAAATTCCGGAGAGCGGGATCGAAGGAATTCCGTGAGCTTAGCCCTTCCATTCGGTGGAGCTTGTGGGGCTTGCTGAGGATTTTGTTGGAGCATGACTATACTCTGAGCTATGCCCGACAGAATTTGTGTTTGGATAGCCAAGATTTGCTGTGGGTCTATGTTTAGTGGTAGGGGTGGAGGCAAGTCTTGCTGGGTTGGTTCAGGGTGAGGGGGCGAATTCACGTTGTTTTCAGACCCTTGTTCTTGATCCTGTGGGTTATTTCCTCGGTTCTGAACTGGTACTTGGTCATCCTCATATCCATATCGTGCCGGAGTACGCCTTTGTCGTTGGTTGCGGCGAGCCATCTATAGAGGAGAAGGGAGGAGAATAATGAGGGAAGGAGTAAAGGAAGAAAGAAGGAAAGAAAGAGGCACTCCAGCACAAACTGATTTTTAAAACATAGATACTTTATTTATATATAAGAGGGGTGGCCAAGTCGCATAGACTGGACGCACACCATACAAGATGCGGACTACCATACATAACACACACACGCACTACTCGCCACGACTCCTAGTGAGTTGGCGACGATACAAAAGGTCTGACGTCCACTATTTACATCCCACTGCCATACACTGCTGCTGCTCTACTCCTGCTCCTCGCTCTCGATCATCTCACGCTCGGAAGGATCCTCCTCCTCGGACGGGACAGGAAGGGTAGGAGCAACTGTCAGAGAAACGGCAGGAATAGGAGCTGGGGCTAGTGCGGGGGTGTCGGCTGGAGTGGCAGCTGGGCGAGGAGTAAACTACGCAAGGTACTCACGCGCAGTCATGCGGCGTCGACGACGAGGTGAAGAAGGTGGAGTTGGCGAGGAACTCTGAGAATTGGCGGCATGTCCCTCAGTGGGGTCAGGAAAGTCGGAGGTGTGGGCAGAAGTCAGGGTGTGTGGGGATGGAGGGATGTAGTCTCGGAGAGAGTGGTAGTGCCTCTCGAGGCTGCTGTATGCCTCTAAGAGTCGGCGGTACTAGTGGTCCATGGCGGTGGTCATCTCAACAAAACGAGTCAAAGAAGGAGATGACTCAGGGCAAGTGCAAGGGTAGATGCTAGTGGATGATCCACTAACTCGGTGGGGAAGAAGGCGAAAGCGAGAAGAATCAAGAAGAGAGTAGTATTGGTTGCAAAGACGATGAATAGCCGCGAAGGCCACGTCCTGGTAGGCGAGCTGGAGTGTAGGCCTCACCATCACAAAACGGTGACGGCGTAGCTCGGGACGGAGGGGGTGGAGGCGGAGGGTAAGGCGACAACAAGGAGGTACAATGGCGACGGTGAAACCGGCGAACTGTGGAGTGGAGTATCCGAGGTAGTGAGCCAAGTCTCGGAGAATCTCGATGAAGCCTTCCTGACCTTCCCCGTAGGAGAGGTGAGTGTTGCTAGCAGCCATCTACAAGTTGAAAACAAGAAAAGAAGTTAGTAAAATTTTCAAAAATTTGCTAAGGAAGGGAAGAAGTAAGAAAGTCTTAAGTTTTCGCAAATAGTTTTCTGAACGTATCGTCCTTAGGGCCTTCCTAACGTGGAGGTTTCGTTCTTAGGGGCCAAACCTAGGCTCTGATACCACCTCTGTAACGCCCCTCTCCCGCTAACCTGTATAGGTTAACAGAGGAGGAATGTTGTCACCTGTAATACCTGTACTAGTCCTAGGAGACCAGCTGGTACATACAGGACATCGATGGATCACAACCAAACCTGCTTTATTTATTATACATGATCCTTACATAAGTTGTAGCTTCAGACAAAACTCGAGACATGCAACGATACATTACAAAAGTAAGCAGCGGAGATACACGTGTAGACCTATACCCACAAGCATGGCTTGGGGACCTAGACCGAAACTCTAAAACTCCTCGTACTCGACTTGATCCTGATAGAACTGGCTGAGGGTGGGGTCTTCATCTTCATAAGCTTCTGAGAGAAGGGAACAAAGGTGAGTACACCAGATACTCAGCAAGTCACGAAAATCATGTGGCATACAAGGTTTAGCAAGAAAAGTTAGGGTTATTTTCGTAAAAGTGATTTTCAAAGACTTTGTGGTTTTAAAACTCTAAGTGTGTTCTTTAAGTTGTCAGAAAGAAGCTCACGCTTCAATCCATTCCGTGAGTTGCTTTGCAACAACTCACCATAGTTAAGTTAATCGGGAAGAGACTCGCGTCTCAACCTATTCCACAAGTCGGAGACTTGTCACAAATTCCGATCGGAGAGTACCCTCCTCTGGTACCTCCATTTAGCTGAATTCTCTTTATTTCAAAACTTGTCACTTAACTTAACTCAGACAAACTCAACTATGGTGTCATCCAACACCCCAGGTCACACAGGCCCGTTTCAGGCCATACAGGCCATCCATTAGTCACACAGACCAATTCTGGTAACGGTTCCCAACCCGTAAAACAATTGCATAGATATTTATAAAATAAAATCTACGCTAAAGGAATCACTTCACATTCCCCCGTCACCATGGGCACGGCTATTCGAATAGTTTATAAACCTTTGCAAAGGGTGCACGCTTTTCCCACACTACGCGAGCTTACTCCCACACTGGCCAAGCGGGGAGGTTCACGACAAGGCTTTTCCAAAGCCTTCTCAGGATAGCACGTTGCCCTATAAATGGGTTCTCTCAACCAAGTACCAGGAACTCATTTCCTGTACTCAGGGATGGGGGTATATCGCCCTCTTGGCACCCAACCGCTCCCACATTTATCAGCAACCGAAAACCATCCTGGAAATACTAATTACTCAGCCAGGGACGTCCCATTCCACCCGTGTGGTCGCACTGTAATATGCTCAATGCAATTCCTCAAGGAAACGGTCCTTAAAATTCATACGGAGCCGAAGCCACACAGGTAGCGACGTCCCATGACCAAGTTTTGTAAAACTATTTTGTTTCGCAAATGCTTGACCAAGGGTGTCGAGGTTTGAAATCACTTTTATTTAAAACCCTAATTTTCCCATCGTCATATTTTAGTTAGGATAAAAAGGGGTCATCGACATCCGTACACAAGTACGAATATCAAGATGACAAGGCTACAAAGGACAGGGCATCAATTTATCCAAGGCAGGGTCAAATGCAGCAAATAGGTTAGGCCTGACGGATTCGATTTCGAATCACGGCCGATAACAGTCGTGTTCCTATTTATGCATATTTTAGAAATTAAAATAAATCTTAAATCATGGGTCCAATATGGTCAAGGGTGACTTGCCTTGCTTGAGGTCCTGAGAATCGTCGACAAAATCTTCCTGCGGCGACTCCTCGGGAACAGCCTCTATGCGTCACAAAAGAAAATAGGCGAAACACCAAGAATTAGAACCTATCTCATATAACTAATAGTGCCAATGTATAGATCTCAATTTTAGAAAAATTTTGAGAGTTGAACGGGCTCAATCGGAGTTACGGTTTAAAAGTTATGATTTGTCAAAGTTTAAATTATTTTTCTAAAAATAAAAGCATTAAAATTATTTGGGAAAAAGGAATAAAAAGGTCCAGAGGCTGACAGGTGGGGCCCTCGGGTCAGGGGAGAGAAAAGAGGCAGAGACTGACATGTGGGGCCTGGCGCTACAATGAATCGAGAGAGAGCAGAGAGATAGACAGGTGGGGCCGGCTTGTCAGGAGAGAGAAGGAGAGGACAGAGGCTGGCATGTGGGGCCGGTCTATCAGGAGAGAGAGAGGGGGTCGCTGTTGTGTGGGCCCGGCGTGTCAATGCATGGAGGGGAGAGGAGTGCCGACAGGTGGGACCGGGGTCCAGGAGGCGGGCCACCCGGCTGACGCGGCAATGCACGTCGGCCGGTCCGACGGGGCTGACATGGCTGAGGATCGACGGCCGACGATCGCCGGAGTCGATCTCACCGACGGCGGCGAATCTCGGCGAGCGGCCGACGGCTACGGGGAGCGGGGATGATGGCGAATCGGATGAATGGCTCGGATTGGCTCATTGGGTGGCGGAAGATGGTCGGCGGCGGACGTCTAGAACCGGCGGCGGCGGACGTCTAGAACCGGCGGCGGCGGTGGAGGGAGGAGATCGTCGCCGGCGACCATTCTAGCAGCGGAGAGGCTTGGGGTAGGGTGGTTCGAGTACGGTGCTTTGTGAGGAAGGGATGGAAGGGGTTAATTTGTATTTTACCTCCGTCTACGGCGAGATACAGAGCTGCGGCGACGGCGGACGGTAGTGGGCGGATTTGGGCGTTTTCAATCTAGTGGCTAATTGATGGCAGGAAGTGGCAGAGGAGCTTCCTAAGGGCTCAAGGAACTCGGCGGTGGCGGCGGTTTGGTCAGAGGTGGTCGGGAATGGCGGTGGGAGCTCGGGTCAGTATGCGGCGGAGGAAGCCTCTCAGCGGCGACTAGCTTGGGTCAGTATGCGGCGGAGGAAGCCTCTTAGCGGCGACTAGCTTGGGTGATTGTCTCGGTGACCGGAATGGGGGAAAGTGTTGCCTTGTATATAGCGGAGCTCGGGCGCTAACCGTCGGCGGACAAAGGCGGTGGATGAAGGGATAAGATCAAGCTCGGCCGACAAGACGCGAAAATGGCGGAGCTCGCTGTGGCTTGGACATGCACGGCAGAGGCAAGAAATGGGACAGGGAGATGATGGCGAAGCGACGGGATGGCACGCCCGCGCATGCGCACTGACTCCAGAGCTCGGCGGTGAGGGAAAAAGCTTCGACGCCAAGCTTTTTGACTCCGAGCTCGCGGCGACGATGGCGGAGCGGGTCTCACGCCGGCGATAGGATAGAGGAGGTTGACGATGGTGTCCGTGTGTCTTAAAGGTGCCGATCGGGCGGTATGGGCGCGAGCAGAGAGAGAGAACAGAGAGAGAGATCGAGAGAAGAGAGAGAAAAGACAAGCGGAGGCGAGGAAGACGACGACACTGTTTGTCGGTTGACTTGTGGGTCCGAGCGGCAGAGGCGATCGGAGCCATCCACGTGCGTGCATCGGATGGCCGAGGAGACGGGCGGTGGCGAGTGGTTGACGCGCGGGGCCCGCGGGGGATAAAATCCTAGGCGCGTGCGTGAGCTGGGCCAAGCGGGCCGGCGAGGGAGAAACAGTGACAGTCCGAGAAAGGGAGGAGGCGGTGTTTTTTCAGAGATTGTTTGAATTGATTTTTGGAGGATTTGAATTTTGAAACTTGATTTAAATGGGGTTCTGAATTTTTGTAAAAATTTGGGGAATTTCTACGGAGGTTTTTGGGCTGATTCTTGGAGAATTTCTTGAGATCTCACATGGCACAAAATTTCCAAACTCGAGTAAAGAGCCAAATTTGAATTTAGATTTTTATTAAAATAGTTTGGCATAAAAATAAAATACAACCATTACATTTTGCTAGTTGCCGACTATAGTATCTCACCGATATTAGTTTGTAGGCTAGACCAGATAGCTTACATCCATCTTTGTATTTGATAAATACATCCCATCCAATACATTTGAACATTAGTAGAGCTATTACCTATATCAAGGGACTAAACCTGTATAAAAATCTCGTGTCTTGCTCTCCTTTGACAGAGCGACGGATACCTCGTTACCAAATAACTCTTATATCATCAAATACCATACTCAGAATCTAACACGTCGATACTCACTTTTTCAGGTTCTAGATAGTTATATTTATGACAAAATTTAAATATAAAGATAGCTATATTTGGAGACAGATAGAGTATTAAAAACGTGCTATGCGATATTTTCACTTCTCGCTGCATAAATCTCTATATAATCTAGATTTTTTTCTCCTCTCCGTATAATTTAGTTATAATATAGTTACGGTATAAATACACTATAATTATAATCGAAAGTTTTGCTGTTATAAAAAACTTACTCTATTTTTTTACAATTCCTTCGGGGATATGGTAAATTTGCAATTTTAATACTCTGGGCAAGTTGATCATGACAGCATGACGTAGTCAGGATAAACACGGCGGCAGTAGATAAGCACGATGGCAGACACAGAAACAGTGGCGCGCGGCAGCCTGGTTGCAGCAGGTGCGGCGTGCGCGCCTGGCATTGCAAGCAGCTGCAGCACAGGAGTAGTGCGTCCAGTAGCAACGCACTGGCTGCCGTACGTCGTCGTCCTGACAAGCCGGGCAGCCGGCCAGTCGAATTCAACAAGTCGGAGGCCCACAGATCGTTGGATCGACGACCCCTGCCTCGAACCAACGGCCGGGCTCGCCAGATGCATGCGTGGTCGAGATGGCGCCGCGCCGCGTTGGTCGACGTACCATGCATGCATCTGGCGGCGGGCGCACCCACGGCGCCAAACTAAACCGTCTCGTCGCTCGTCAGTCAGCGTCATCTGCCGTTCTAAACACCTCGGTGACCGCGCGCGATCGACCGCCACGACGTCGACGTCGACGAGCGCGGTCGATCGAACACCATTGCACACGGACCGATCGATCGATCGACACCGGGCACGCGCGCGCGTCGCGTCGCGTCTGCTAGAAATCAAAGACGAGAACCGATGGATGAATGGTTTCTCTGTATTTAATCTTCTGGATGATTACGTAATAACATTTTCTATTAATTAAATATTTGATTTTTTATTTCTTTAAATAATAACACTAACTCCTTACACTTTTAATTTATTATAGTTGTACCTTTAATTTTTATAGAATCATTATCAATCACGTGCAACTTTAGTTATAAATTTATGCAACTGCATCTAACTTATGGATGACACGCAACTTTAGTTATAAATTTATATAACTTAGTTATAAATATCTGTAACGGTAATCAATTAATGAATTAATTTTTTTAAAATGTTTGATCAATAAATATTTTCATAATGACATTACATATTTATAGAGGAATTTAGGATGCTACTGGTGTTTGTTCGGAAGGGACGAACGGATACAGTTATTTCCGTTGGCTAATTGATGATATGGGGATTTGGTTTGTAACAGGCTAACAGCGTCGACGCTGCCGACCTAACGCGCCGCGCGGTGAGCGGCGGGCTGAGCGACTACGTATGCCTACTTCCGCAGGTCTGCCCGGCCGCATGGTTCCCGCCGGCGTCTGGACACACCCGGCACATCAGTCCGCCGGCGAAAAGCGCGCGACGTAGCCGCGTCGCTCACCACCGGTTGCCGTGCACGGGTCCCGATCCACCGTCGCCCGGCCGCATCAAAAGCCGAACCTGAACCTGTACAGGAGGAGTACTACATTGGTCAGGTAAGGTCCGTACGGAGTGTACTACACTGGTCGGGTGAGAAAGCGGTGGAAAAAATTAAATAGAAAAGGCTATGATTAATTAAGATAGAAAGATAAATAGAGAAGTAATAGTATTATAAAATAGATTTGAATCCTAAAAATAGTAGTATTTTAAAATGGAGAAAGTACAACACCGATAGAAATGTAAAAAATAAATTTCTAAATAAAAAACAGTTGAAAATAATAATAATATTTTTTTACAAAAACAGTATCGACACGGTTGACAATTTTTTACCATTTTTATCTTTACTAATACTACTTATATTTCTAAATACTATGTACTATTTCCGATTCAAAATATAATAATTTTTAGTTATAAATCTAGACAAGAATTATTATATTTTGGAACAAGCAAGTCTAGGACGTACGCATGGTCGGCAGCGGGTAACGGGACGCTGGGCGGTCCATGTGGGCGGTGTCTCATCTCCTCTCTTCCTAGCTGTGCGTGCACGCCAACTTGCGCTGCCGTGCCACACACCTCTGTTTTTAGTCGGTTTCTGCCCCACAAATTGTCCCTGTCTCGATCAAGAACACGACCAGGAGGGGGTCCCAAGTCCCAACATGCAGCGTGCATGGGGGGCGTTACCATCGTATACTGCTGTTTTCGTTTTAAAATAAATTTAAATAATATAAAATATTTATATTTTAAAATGAAGATAATAATAGCTAGCCAGTGTTCACTTGCAGGGTTGCATGCTATAGATTTAGACGCTGTTCGAAGGTAAAGGAATAGAGAGAAAACTCGGTCGTTTTCTATGAACACGTTTTTTTTAACTGCTAAAACATGTGTTTTTTAAAAAAGATTTTTATATAGAAGTTGTTTAAAAAATCAAATTATATTTATTTTTTAAGTTTATCATAATTAAAATCTAATTAATTATATAATAATAGTTTATCTTATTTTACGTAATCTTCTTCTCCATTTTATCTCGCCTACAAACACTCTCTTACAATGGAGAAGAGATTATAATACGAGTAGGGAGGAGTATTTTACAACGCAATTAGTATGCTCGATCAATTTTAGTACTGCATGCATGCTGTCACTAGTGACGTCAATTCGTGTCCATCATGCATCCACCGACCCACAGCGCCTCCGTGGTCGCGCCACGTGGCGCCCTCTCGATGCCCCGGTCAACGCAGTCAACCAGAGGCCCGTTTCTCCTCTCCACCCCCTACTGTACGGCCGGATTAGCCAAGGCATACCGGCATACCATTAACAGTTCGTTCGCTCACTCTCTTTTGGAGTGTTGCACCTCCTGTTTATCTAAGAAAAATACTCCACACTCGTTTCGTATTATAAAATATTTTAATTTTTTTAAACCAAACTTATTTATAATTGATCAAGTTTATAGAGAAATATATAAATATTTTTAATAGAAAAGAAATATAATATCAGAATATATTCAATTTTAAATTTAATAAAACTAATTTGGCGTTATATATGTTGCTACGTTTTGCTACAAACTTAATTAAACTTAAAAAAGTTTGACTTTAAAAAAATCAAAACGTCTTATTAATATTTAACGGAGAGAATAATAATTAAAAAACGAGTTAAGCAGCTGGGCACCCAGGAACAACGGTGTTAATCAACCGTCAACGCACGCTTCCTGCATCGTTTTAGGAATCCACGGCGTCTCCATGGCCTAAACTTGCACTCCTCACATGCACTGCATCTGTATGCAACATGGACAAATATACTCGGATTGTATGGAGTATGTATGTACATACAGATTGTGCTTCGATATGTGGTATGAACCAAAATGTATCGCATGTCTCCTCAAGAAAAATATTGCATCTGCGATCGTATATTCTACTATTCCCAGTGAACTACTGTAAACATAATTACTCAGTGGAGTAACATCTCAAGCACAAACAAAATGGAGGCAAAGAAATTGATCGTTTTGCAGACGTGATAGTCTGAGAAATTGATTGTGTTGTAACGGAATTGGTTGGTTGCGAGCGAATGCGTGGTCTTCTAGGCGCTTCTCCCGTTCCGGCTTTCGCCTGTCCGGTTCACACGCGGCACCTCTCCTCTCCCGGCCGCTGACTTGTGGGCTTCCCACGACCACGCGCATCCGTCTCCTGTCCACGTGTACCTCCCAAAGGCCACGTCACCCTCTCCCTCCCCCACCGCGAGGCTATCCCACTGACCTCTCGGGCCCACGGACTGGCGCGGCCTCGGGTCACGAGTACGCTGCATGCTGGGCGCGGCACGCGGCGTCTCACGTGTCCCCCGCCGGCTGCTGCGTGGAGCTATCCGGCGAGCTCCTGCCCGCCCGAAGACGTGGCGCGCGGCGACGGGCCGGATGCGTCGAGCTCGCCCCCATCCGACGATCCGGACGCCGGCCTACAGTACCACCTGTCCCCTTCTTCCCCCCCGCGCCGCCTCCGGAGGCGAGATATTTAATTGCGCGGCCCGCCGTTACTCGCTTGGCACCCCCACCGCCGAGCCCGTCGAGCTAGCTATAGCTGCTTCGCCGCGGGCGGCAAATGTGAGAATCGATCGATCGATCGATCGATCCCATGTCTGATCACAGCAGCAGCGACGGACAGAGACAATGCCGCCGCCGGGCCGGCGTCACCGTGGACGTCGAGCTCGACGCCGCCATGGCGCTCGCGGACATGGCCGGCGCCGGCCCCGGACAGGCCGAGGCGCCGCCGCAGCACGTCGCGCAGGTAAGCAAACCCGCCGCCCTTGAGGGATTACAGCCGGCGCATCGATCAACTTGGGTTGCAAAGAGTGATTTCGGTTTGTATGTCGGCAGGCGGCGGCGTCGAAGGCCGAGCACGAGGACGAGTCGGAGCTGGCGAGCACGAGGCTGAGCCTTGAGCTGGGAAAGGTCGGCATCCAGTCGTCGTCGCCCTGCTCCAGCAGCTCCAGCGCCGGCCACCCCGCGCTTCACGCCGCCGCGGCGACGGCGGCGCCGGGCTACGGCCCCAGGCCCCGCCACATGCTCACCGAGGTAACCGGCCATTAAATTCTGTGCTCTCTCTTCCCCGCCGTTCGCCTGCCTCCTTAATCTCTCTTAATTTGTGCGAAATCAAATCCTGCTAGGCCGAGAAGGAGGCGAAGCGGCTCCGGCGAGTGCTCGCCAACCGGGAGTCCGCCCGGCAGACCATCCTCCGCCGCCAGGTGAACAAACCGCCTTCATCTTGTAGCAATCCACCTCCTCTTGCGTGTTAACCATGGCCTTTCGATCTGCGTGCTTAATTTGGGATGTGCTTAGGCGATCCGAGATGAATTGGCGAGAAAAGTTGCAGATTTGTCGTCGCAGAACGAGACCATGAAAAAGGTAAGTATTAGATTGATGCAGAGCCGCGATATGATCTTCTTCGTAGCCCCCGATTCGATCGTAATAGTACTGAATTAATTAACGATTATCACCTACCTCACAGCTAGCAATGGTTAATCACATAATTAAGGTTAATTATGGCATTCTTAACTGACACTGCACAATTATACTTGCTTAATTGGTGCAGGAGAAGGACGTGGTGATGCAGGAGTATCTCTCGCTGAAGGAGACAAACAAGCAGCTGAAAGAACAGGCACAGCACCTTTCGCTTTCTCTAATCTGAATTGTTCTTCTTTTCGATCAGTAATTAGAGTATAATTAGTGTCACTGTTTGCTGCCACTGTTAGGCCAAAGTCCAAGCAGAACCTAGTAGCCTCTCTCCAGTTGTGCCCCCTCAAAGCAGGCCACATGACTGCACCTTTAGTAGTCGCTAGGTCGCTGCCGTACACCTACGTTTCTAATTATAGCTGCTGCTTCTTCTTCTTCTTCTTATACATTATTCTTGACAGTGAAGTGTTTGGATATTAATAATATCTTTCCCCCATTTTATAATTATCTCTGCCTAATTGCCTTTTGTCGTTGCATTAGCTTTCTTGGTGCAATGCTAAAGCTACAGAAAAAGGTTCCAGATGTTTTGCTGGTTGCGTGGGATTCATCCGCGTAGTTGGGTGATCTAGGCAGTTCGTAGGTCTCAGGGATGGAGAATTACTGTACGGATTTGTGCACTTGTTCAGTCAGGTGTTCAGTTCTTGCACGAGTGTTTGTGGTGATGTTGTTGACGAAGGAAACAGAGCAAGCTGCTACCACCTGAACACTCGTATCAAGAGTGTAGAATTTTGATTAGAACTGCAAATAATTAACTATAAATACACCGTTTTTGTCAATGGATTGGCAACACGCATTTTTGTCGCGGATGATGAATAAGTTGTGTTGCGTGAAGAGTATGGAGTTGATGTCTGAATGGGTCTGTGATGTGCAGGTGGCAACCAGGACGAGCAAGAAGGCGTCGGCGGTGGTGACCGCGGCAGTGGTGGAGCCGATGGACACGGCGCCGCCGGTGCAGCAGCAAGCAGAGGCGGCCGTGCCGACGACGGCCACGCCGCCGTCGACGCCACCACAGCCGAGCTTCCTGTACACGGCGGCGCCGCCGGCCGTGCCGGTGCCATCACGTGTGGGGCTCGTGGCCGCCGTGCGGGCCGGGGTACGAGCACGGCAACCCCGCCGGCGCGGCGGGGCCTGCGCCGCCGCTCTGCCTTCCGCCTGCGCGGTGGTACTACCCGTCGTCGCCGACCCGCGCGGCTCGTCGCCGCCGACGTCAACGTACCCGCAGCCGTTGCAAGACCAGCTGACGAGCAGCCCCGGCGGCGGGACGGCCGAGGAGGACACCGACGACGACCCGTGCTCGCTGACGCTCGCCATCGACGTCGACAAGAGGAGCGCGTCGTCGAGCGTTCCTGCCGCCGGCGCCGGCGCGGCCGGAACGGGACAGCACGTCTCCCTGAGCGACAGGGAGAAGGCGGCGTCGGCGGCGGAGGCGAGGAAAAGGAGGAAGGAGTTGACCAAGCTGAAGCAGATGCACAGCGGAGGCGGCGAGCACTGGTAAACACTCAAAACAGCCATAACCACAACGACAACAGGACAGACAGCATGAAGGAGGATGATCCATGGCGAGGGCGGCTGCCATTGAGAGACATTGGTGATGACGGCGAGGAAGATGATACTTCGATTGGTTTCTTGGAGGCAAACAACAAAAAACAAAACTGATACATAGTTCCTTCCATTTGTTCGATCACGTTGCTACTTGCTAGCTTACTGGAGTATCGATCCTTTAATTAGAGGTTGGTTTTGCATTCTTGTCATGTCCTAATCCGGCGCAGGAGCAAATCCTTTTCTTTTTTTAAAAAAATTTTCTTTCTGTTTTTTTTTATTCTTTGGTGCAACAATCAATCTGTTACTGGGAAAGAATTAGTAGAAGCATGCACCGGAGTCGTACAATGTAACGATTCTTTATTATGTACGTAGCCAGCAGCAGTAGATCGAATTTCTTTTGCACCTACTGATCCATCAAACTGTATCGTGATCATTAATGAATATCAAACTATGATCGAAGCGATGCCTAATTGCCAATGGAGGACAGAAGGTGCACATCAGCAATGCTTTTAAAGTAGTTTTTGTGTTGAAGTGGATAGTGTAGCTAGGCTAAGTGTAACTTATCTTTTGTAATCTACACAGGTGATATGATCACCGCTGATGTATGTAAATCCACATCGCCTTATGCCCTTCTGAAGCCCTTGTATAGTTAAGCTATGACCTAAGGTGTCCGTTTCTCAAATCCATTTTGGGATAGCACAGTTCAAGGGAAAAATGTTTTCTCGTGCAAATTGGTGGAACTCGAGCTCGTGCTCCTGACTCAGCCAGTTAGTTTCCTTTCGGTGAAGCCTACCCATTCAAGTTTTTTACTTAGCATAGGTACTCATATTTATAGTTAACAGCTATTTTTTTACTTAATATATTTACGGTTAACGGCTAATTTTTTACTTAACATATATGCTCATACTTATAGCTAACAGCTAATTATCTTTTAGTGGTGGATGGACTAATTATCTTTTAGTGGTGGATGAAGATAGGCAACGATATGTTTATAGTGCTTTTATTAATTTTAAGATATACCGATATTTTTTTTTAAGATAATTATAGGAGTAGACTTCTATAGGAGTAGACTTCTACGGTAATGTGTTTTGGGGAGAAAAAAAACCTGCTCGTCTAGACCTGCAGCTCGAAAGTAACAACTATATCGTTCTCATTTCCGGCGCCTTTACCATTTCAGAAAAGAAATATGGCCACAAAAATCTGGCCATTGACATCATTTGGAAGAAAAAAACAAATAAACAATACCTGTTCTTTAGGGGTCGCATTTTTCTACCTTAACCAGTCAACCTTCAACCAACCATGTTTGATCTCGGTGGCTGTGTACATCTAGTTTTGGATGTAGAGGCCGAATTTTAATCCATTTAAAAAAAATCATGTTGATCTCGAATGTAAAAGAAAAGAAATTCCAGCCCCGTAGGGTGTCGGCGATTAAAACCCCGTACCCCCTAAACAGCTAGCCCAGGCCCATGCTATGATCAGTAGAGGCAGATTGTTGGGCCTAAACTCCCATCTAAAGCAGCCCATCCGTTGGACGAGCAGGCCCATATACTCTTGGGCTGATGGGCCCATCACTGCGGCCTCCTCCAAGTCCGAGGTTTACAGTGTCCGTCCTGTGCTGTGTGATTAGTTCCAGAAACATCGTCCTCCCCTCCTCGGCCAATTCCCAAGCTCCCCCCTCCCACGCACTCGATTGCTGCGCTCTCTCAGATCCAGCGCCACCGCCACCCAGCCTACGCGGGATGCCGCCGCCGCAGCCGACGACGACGGCGAACGGGGGGAAGGTGACCCCCAACCTGGCGATGGACGCCGAGGGCACGCGGCTGCTCAACCTCACCGTGCTGCAGCGCCTCGACCCGGCCGTCGAGGACATCCTCATCACCGCCGCCCACGTCACCCTCTACGACTTCAACATCGACCTCAACCAGTGGGTGAGCGCCTGCCGCCGATCCCCCGCCTCGCGGATCCGATCCGGTTGGTTGGTTGGTGATTCTGTGAGCTCATGCCGGTGTTTTGTGCGTGGTTTTTTCAGAGCCGCAAGGATGTGGAGGGGTCGCTGTTCGTTGTGAAGAGGTGAGTGTTTAGGGTTTTTGGTTGGGGGGTTTTGATGTCGTGTGAGCTCGCGATTTGGGGATCTGATTGGTTCGGGGTGGTTTGTGTTGCTGTAGGAACACTCAGCCGAGGTTCCAGTTCATCGTCATGAACAGGCGTAACACGGGTATGTGAAATCTGTGATCTAAACTCAACTAACTCATCCACGAATGGATATTCTAGCTCGTGCTGTTTAGGCATTGAACCGATAAATACATAGGATTGATAGCATGGTTTCAGTCTTGCTGAAACCTCCAATTTTCTTAGATTCTAAGATTAACAAATGCCCTTTTGAATGTGTAGCGGTACTGTACTACTGTATATGAAATTAATCGATTCATTTGCTGGCTTCCACCTGAAATGTTCAATATTACTTTTTTTGCCAGATAATCTGGTGGAGGATCTATTAAGTGATTTTGAGTATGAACTTCAACCTCCATATTTGTTGTACCGCAATGCTGCACAAGAAGTAAATGGTATTTGGTTCTACAATCAACATGACTGCGAAGCTGTTGCAAGTCTTTTCGGAAGGTAATGCTTTTCCGTGATCCTGTTCATGTGCTCGAGGCATACTTTGTTGTGGCTATGATATATACCGGAATCATATACTACAAGGTTACTGAGCCTATCTTAGCTCAAATAAATTACCTAATCTGCTTATCTGACACTAAGCTAAAAGTGCGTAGATTTGAACTATCCAGGACTGGATAACATGAACAAATGTGAACCATAGCGGGCTGGATCACATTCTGTAGACTTGGTATAAGCAACAATACTTTTTGATGGATTTCTTTTATTACTTTCTAACTGAAATCTGATGGGCACACACAACGGCCATCTAATAATTTGCCTGTGCTCAAAAGTGTGAAGGACTGAAGGATTTGAGTTCTATTCTGTTCTTTACATTCATCAATTTATTAATTACCAGTTTCAATAGTGGGTTGTGAACTTGTGATCTGACACTTTGGGAGGCAGTACGGCATGACATACAGACATGGCTATGGTTTCCTCCTTTTTCGGTTGGCAATGTGAAGTAACTAGATACCGAACTGTGCACTCATTGTAAAAAGTAAAAATTTTCTGCCTTGTAACTGCATCTTTTATTCTACAGGTGAAATCCTATCATCATATTGAAGTTAAGACATGCTCACGGTTGTTTGATACTCAAAAGTAGCTGTGTCATGATTTCTTCTGATATGTTTGAATTGTAGCACTACCGCGTGCTCTTAAGTTTCATGTTGTTGGGATTTATGATCATTGATTTAGTTTCCAATTTACAAAATAAATCGATGATATCATGTTTTAGGCAATTATGGTCATTTGATTGAGTTTCTGGAAAGGAACAGTATACTGCATTTTACAAAATAAATCAATGATCTTATGTTTTAACAATTTGGCATGTCCTACAAAATGTGTTCGAAAGCACTAGTATGTCATGTCTTAGATTGCTTTAACATGAACTATGTTGTGTCAAAAGATTACATCTTGGAAAGCTTGAATGCCCCACTAAAATTATTTTTGAAAATTTTATGAACATCTTTTCTCAAGTTGTGTTCCACACACTTTCCTTTGCAGAATACTGAATGCTTATGCCAAAGTGCCTCCAAAACCAAAAGTACCTTCCACGAAAAGGTTTTTCCTCTGCACTTCCGGATGGAAATTAGTAAAATATATATTGAATTTGCTTATGCTGAATTATTCTAGTTGGCCACAGTGAGTTCGAAGAATTGGAGGCTGTGCCTACATCTGCTGCCATAGATGGTCCCCTTGAACCTTCGCCAACAACCACCACTTTAGTTTCTGATGCTCCTGATGAATCCCTGGTTAATTACTTCAGTGTATGTTCTCCTTCAAACTTTCTCTTGCTTCCTCCTAAAAAAAATATTTTTCTCATGTTCACACTGTTCATAAACAGTATATTGAATGCCGATAGATTCTTAAACACATTTACCGGGATTCTGACTCAATTTTCAGTGCCAAACGCTAATGAACTTCCCTTCTAAACAACTACAGAGTGCTGCTAGCGTTGGGTGTGTATCAAATGCACCAATGGCTGGAAGGGCACATCCATCCCCTGAGAGTGTTGCATCTTCCCATGTGCCCTTGATCATTCCATCTGCTACTCCGACACATCAAATGCCCCCTCCTTTAGGGGGTTCATCAGCTCCGCCACTGCCCCTACATGACACTAATGTCCACACTGCCCGTTCAGCCAATCTTGTAACACCAGCATTTTTTACGCCTCCGTCATCCTCTTCTACATCAGTGGTGCCTCCAGCTTCATCTATGACGCCAACAGCACCACCTCTTCAACCAACTTCTGCATCTGCTCAACGAGCACCATATGGTACCCCCCTACTCCAACCTTTTCCACCACCAACTCCACCTCCATCTCTTACCCCTTCATACAATGACGGTCCCATTATTTCGCGAGATAAAGTTAAGGAAGCCCTCCTGAGACTTGTTCAGGTATCGTTCACATTGAACAAACGTACAAGGTATTATATTTATTCGTTATATATGGTTCTAACTCTTCCCATATTCCTAACAGAATGACCAGTTCATCGATTTAGTCTATCGGGAGTTGCAGAATGCACATATGTAGACTGATTATTAAGCTGTATGGAGTGTTGGCTGCGACAAGAGTGCTTGTGTTCTTTGTGAGTTTTGTATGCTTTAGTGCTCAGAACTTCTGTATAGCTATCTCATTGTGGTGATGTAGAGTCCTTATAGAAGTGGTTGGCAGTATTTATCATATTCCTTGCTTCACGCACTGTCAATGTCATAGTATATTTATGTAACCAAAAATGGAAGTAAAACAGGACTTGTGTAAGGGTGCTAAAATATCATCTTTTTTCGTGTGATTTACTGAGCATTTACCATCGCAGTGTGTCAGGGCTTTCATGAGGTGGTTGCACTGCTATTTGATCATCATATGTTCTTTGTGCCGGCACAAATTAGTGATGCCTCTTTGGAGTAGCTGGGTTCAGCCACATCCGTTTTCTGCCAACGGTGCGCAATATGAACCGTTGCAAATTGCAAACCAATGCAATGCAATGCTTGCAGCCAAGTATTGTTTCAGGCTTTATTTCCCTTTTCCTTTCTTAGATGGATACTGTGAGTAGTGGTGCTGTTCTCATTTATCCAACATGGATGGTTTTTAAACATGATTAAGTTTAAAATATTTGAATCTGGGGTTCTGGGGCGTCAAATAAGAAAAAGGGAAACGATGGGCGTGTCTCTTCCTGTAATGGAAAATATGAAATTCGCTCAATTTATGCTTTCAGGGTGAAGGGATTGGCCATGTGAACAACATTATAGATATCTCAAATTTCACTTTCCAGGCATTAATAGCACTCAGGAAAATTTTGTTTTCAATCTAACCAATTCTGTGATAACACATCATATAACCTACAGCACTAACACGTTTATCATATTTACATTTCCTGCCATTCTCAACGAATTGTATACACACCACTATTTACGTTGCTTATGCCGTCATGTCTGCCCGCCGCGCCGGACGGTCACCGGAACGTGAGCATGACGAGGAACCCGACGAACGCCGCCGCGCCGACGCCGGAGCAGCAGAGGTCAACGATGCCCTCCCGCCTCGCCTTCCACTCCTTCCTCGCCCTCTTCCGCTTCACGAACTCCTCGTACCGCTGCCTCGCCGCCGCCTCTGCGCCCTTGCCCCTCCGCGTGGCGCTCGCCATGGCCGCGGTCACCGCGGCCAGCCCGTCCTGGCCGCTCACGCCGCCGCGCTCGCCGTCCTCGATGCACAGACTCACCTCCCGGACGTGGCCGTACCTGTCGTCGCACGTGACGGCCGCGTCGAGGGCGACGCCGCCGAGCACCACGGTGAACCGCGTCACGGTCTCCCCGGTGAGCCACTTCCGGTCGACGGCCACAGGGCGCCGGCTCGAGGCGTTCACGGCACGGCCTGACACGGGGTCGATGAGTATCCAGCTCAGCGTCAGCTCGGTCGGCGTGATCGGCGACGGCGCCGAGAAGCCCTCCTGGACGAGCGCGTCGATGCGGAACGGCGAGCCCAGGAACCACGCCGACGAGGTGTCCGTCTCGACGACGCGGGACATGATGCAGACGCCGCCGTGGTGCAGGTCAACGGCGGAGACGAGGCGGGCAGGGAGGAGGGAGCTCGGCACCGTCGCCGCCGCCTCCGGGAACGGGAACGCGTCGGCGAAGAGCGCCCGGTACCGGTCACCACCGCCGCCGCAGCCGAGCACGTCGCGAACCGACGGCCACAGGGCGAGGCAGAGGCCCCGCCACGTCTCCGGGTCGGTGGCGAGCTCGTGGAAGCTGGAGCACGCGCACCCGACGGCCGCCAGCGACGCGCCGTCCAGACGCCGGAGCACGAGCGCGAGGACGTCGGCGGGGAGGTCCTCGATCACCGTCCCGACGCCGCCGCCGTCGTCGCACGCCGGAGCACGGAGCTCATCCATCGCCATGACAACGTATCAAGGTGCAACCTCTCTCTCTCTCTCTTTCTGTGTACGTGTCTCTGATGTGTGCTGCGAATTTGTGAAATTTGTGAGATGTTTGGTTTGGGTTTGAAGCTTAGTTTGGTTTATATATTTGTGAGGAGGGTAAGTGATCACGGTCTGAAAGCGAGAGGCTCTTGCTGCCGCTCAGCATGGAGCATGCAATACACTTTTGAAGTATAGTTTGCGTTGCTGAAAAGCAAAGTTGTGCTCACAAAATATTTAAAAAACTGGCATGATCATATATCTCCAAAGTCCTAATTATTATAGCTTCGAAGCTTCGACGCGTCCACTGACAGGTGGGGCTGTGGCGTGTTGGGCGTAGCTAGCTGCTTTGACCGACGTGTCAACAAAGGGGCTCTTGGCTTTGACTGATGGACTGATGGTATATGGATAGGCTACGGCAAATGCAACCTCCGTTCCCATCTATTCGTCACTGTGATCAATCATGTTATAACTTTGGTCACTAATAAAATAAATTTTAAATGATTAAATTATTATAAATGAGAATTTAATGCTTATGTTTATGACACAATACACTACCTCCGTCTTAAAATATAAGGGATTGGTATATAACTGGATAAAAAAAGAAATTGATTGTACAGCTAGATAAAGATGAAGGTAGTATATTTTTATATTTCTTTTAAAAAAGAATTATCAAAATTTAAATATGAATAGTGCCAATGTCAAATATTTAGAGACAAAGGGAATACCGGGCTTGTTTAGATTGGAGCCAATTTTTCCCTATCACTCTAAAATATTGAGAAGTTTTGGCATTAGTAGTGTAGAATTTATAATAAAATTAATAGCAAACGAAAGATCCATCTGGTACTATTAAAATTGCCAAAATTTAGTAGGACAAGAATTAGCTTCAATCCAAACAATTATCTATTTCCTTCTCTTTCTTTTTTTTCAGAGAAAGTTCTTTTGTGGGAGGAGAAAAATGGTTTTGAAGACTATAGACATGGCGGCTTGTTGTACACAGGAACAGAGGTTTGCCATCTCTGCTTTGGTTGAGACCGTACTAATGGCACGGACAGTCACAAAATCACAGGAGGGGAGTGTCCTAATTGCGTTTGCACAGTGCGTTGATGGCATCGATGGACAGCTACAACATGGCCCTTAATAAATGGCTCTCAAAACCACCAGATTTTTGGATGTTGTTAAACATGTCGATCACAACACAGCTCTACAGTCACACGGTTGAATGGTTGCTGGTTCCATCTATCAGCTGAACACGGTTGCCTGCATCTGAATTCCGACTCCTGTTCAGTCCTGGCTTCATTTGGGCTCGTATCAGTGTATGGAGTTGTGTGTTAAATCTCGGCGTCATCTCAACCTTAAAAGTAAAGCTGCACACTGTTAGTTAGTAAACTAATAGTCTCTGCTACTAATTAAGTGTACATGTGTGTAAGTTTCGGATTGAAAAACAAGTGCATGCATCGAAAAAAAGAAGTGCATGCATGTAGGGAAGGTATCATCTGATCTGCTCCTCTAGCAGAACATTTGTTTTGCTGCAGATTAGTCGTCCGATTAACTATGCTACCTCTGTCAGTTTCAGACTGGATATAGCTTCTCATGTACTTCTTTCCGTCATTAATACATGACGTTTAACGGATTACCGTTGTGATGTCACGGTCAAATTTGCTAGCCTAATTACTAGCAGCAGTGTAAAGTTGCATAAGAAATGGTAACACAAAAAACTCTCACACGAAATAATTCGATTCATGCACGGCCAAAATCTGAAGAAGAATCAACGCTCATCTCACTCATAAGTACGTGCAGTACTAGCATCATCTTTTCTTCGTTTCGACGAGGTCAAATTTGATCTGCAAATTCAGCAGCTTGCACGGATGAGAAACACTCAAGTCAACCAAACCCTGAATCGACTCGCTTTGCTCGCACCAACTTGTAGGTTAAGCCGTCGCGATTCCTCCCTTTTCATCATAAAAAACCAAATCATTTTTCCTCTCTCGCACATGCAATCGCACTTCAGATTCATGACGACGTCGAACCACACGATCGTGCCATGAACCTACCTCCAAAATGGAATTCTGAATTCTCTCCATGATCGAAGATCTGCTGCTCCTACTCGGACGTCTACTTGTACTAGGACGTTGGCGAGTCGCTCTCTCGTCTCTTTCTCCAGTAAATATAATCTTTTGCATTCAGATTAATTTCAGAGAGCATGCTTGCTTGTTTCAGAATTCAGACCAATTGCTAATACAGTATTTTCTCCAAGTTTCTGGGATGTGGTGCGATGGATGTACACGCAGCACAAGTGCAATTAAGCTGGTCGGTGTTGGTTAATTTCGTTTTCATCTGTGCTTTTGTGTGGCTCTACTAATCTGATGGCCCTCTTTGCGGTTTAATTAAGGTGGTAGAGACCTGATCACTGTATGTCGCTATATACTATTTTGCCTTTCTTTCTACTCCACTCTTTTGTGAACCATCTGAAAAAGCATGATTAGCTTCAGAATTAAGTGTGGTCAGGTCTCAAATTTATCTAACAGCGGCACATGTACAGTACTCGTTAGTTGCCATATCCTTCTCCATGTCACACCCTTTTTCACTGTGACTATTGAGTCTATGACAGAGTTGTTTTTGCTTGAATTCAGACGCTAGCAGACTGAGTATCATGCTATCATTAACAAAGGAGTTCTAATGCTTTCATGATGACTCAGCTTCTTAGTACCCTTCGTAACTAACAGTAATATTTTATTATTCTACAAGTGGTTGGTTGTTCAGGTAAGCAGTTTCTCTTACGCATGATGCCATCCATATTCAATAGAAAAGTGGCACGATTCGTTTCGATTTGACAACTCTTTGACTTGTAACAACCAGTGCTAGACAATTTGTAATTATAAAGTTTGTTGTTGTTTTTGCATAGATGACATGTAGATACTAGATAAACACTGATTGTTTTTTCAACAAATCACAAGAGGTATCAGATAAGTAGCAGGCTCACACAAGTAATCATCAGTCTTAGCAGCAGAATCACCCCCAAGACTCCAACCAACACACATGATCAACTGCTTAGCTAGCTGTTGGATTTCATGCCATATGTCCATCATTTCAGAGCTATCAGGTTATGGTCAATGAACAGATGGGGAGCATCCACAGAAGCCAAACTAAGAGCTCAAAAACAAAACCATCCATTCGACCATATTCCAATGTCCAATGTCACCTACTCCACTTGTGATTTAGATATTACTCCCTCCGTCTTAAAATAAAAAATACCTAATACTAGATGTAACACATTCTACTGCTATAAATCTGAACATATTGGGATTTAGATACTACTTCATGCATCTATGGCAATAGCAACACAATTTTAACAACCAGATGCCATCAATGCAGAATCTTAATTTTGGATATCATGGGACGAATACCTTGAACTAGGTACGTACGTACCAATTGGTTATGTTCCAAATTAAAACAACTAGAAAATCGGCGCGCCCAATGGAGCGCCATATAATTATCCCGCCTGTGCATCTATAAAAATTATACTTTGGTAGAGTGTTTTAATAATATTTTAATTTCTAGAGTAACTTGTAGCAGATATAGCATTTATCTAAAGATTTATGATATCCTAGGCAAAAAATCCATTCTATTTTTATAAAGTAAGAAATTCTAATACTGTTTCTCTTTTCCTAAGCATATTGTTTAAACCTCGTTTTGAGTGTAAACCAAAAATTGAATCGTATTTCTATCGGTCAACAAATACATCATAAAACAGGTGACGATGTATTTTTAGAATTGCTAATTTTGTAAGGTGTGAATGCCGGATCTATTGATGGCATTCTTTTTTTAAGATTTAAAGTATTTTGGGGGGCAAAATTTGCATATTTTTGCTATTGCAAATTTTTTGCCTATGTAGCTTGTTGTAGTAAGCCCAATCCTAACCCATATATATATATTTTTTCCTTTGGAGATGAGACGGCGCTGGTGGAGAGAAGAGAGTGACAAAGCAGGACTAAATTTTAAATTTTAGGGGTGCCAATAAGTATAGTGGACTAAATATAAGACAAATCAAACAACATACATAAATATATTCTAAGTATCTATGTAAAAGATTAGAAAAAACTAATTATGTTTTAATCATTCAACATTTTTTATCTATATAACAAGCATGAACATGTGTAGAATTGAAGTATATGTATTACTGTTTTGGACAACGGGAGGGGGGCTTGAGCCCACCTTGCCCCTCTATTTGAATGGCCCCTGGGCGGTTGATAGGGTGGCAGAAGACAGCGGCGGCGACGGTGCAGAGCAGGCGGATGGATCGCCGGTGTTCTAGATAGGGTACCATATTTTTGCATTTAGCACCATTGGAAGTTTATATTTTACATTTAGATCTATTGCCCTCTCTCCTATCGTTGATATTTAATCGGATGGCTTCGCGCGCAGGAGAAAACCCGTGAATTGGGCTGCGCCACGTGGCGGGGCTCTCCGCCGGAGAATCGACCCAGAATCTGTAGTACAGAGATAGCGTAGTACGCACCAAAAGCAGACAGATCATTGCATTATTTCATTTAATTTTGCAGCGATGAATCATGCATGCATAATGCGAGAGTATCAAAATGGAAAAGGAGGATGAGATGTCAGGTCAATCCGCTTGGTCGTCATCGTTGGTAATGGCCACTGCTGGGTCTAGCCGCCGGCTGCCGCACCGCCGCTCGTTGAATTTTTACTGTTACTAATTTAATTTTTTTTTTAATTTATAAAACTAATTTTTGGTTTGAATCATTTGCAAAACTAGTCTCTTGCCGTTCTGGGCCACGGCGGGATTTAAAAACCGCCGTCGCCCAGGGCGGCGAATGGCATCCCCGTCACCCGGGGCTAACGGCGCCACGTGGCCCAGGGGACGCCACATGGATTCGCCGCCATGGGGGACGACGGCGAATGCCCCCAGGGGGCCGAATGCAAAATTGCATTCGCCGCCGTCCCCCAGAGCGGCAAATCCACTGGACCGTCCGCCCAGCAATCGGACGGTCCGTTCGCACAGGGATCGGACCGTCCGATTAGATATCGGACCGTCCGATCGAACCGTTCCCTCCCGATCGGACCATTGCCCAGCCCAGGCCTCGGCCCCCTGGAGCCATTTGCAAATTACCAAATTTGAAAATTTTGTTGCTAATTTTTCACCCCAAAATTTTTGAAAATTTATTTGTCAAAATTAAATTCTTAAATTCTATTTATTGTGCCATTGCATTTATTGAGTCGATGTTTAAAAAAAACCAAATATCATATATTGTTCACGTCGTGAAAAGAACTTGTCAAACTGAGGGTATTCCCGGATCGCCACTCGCATTCCACTCCTCGTATGTCTGGATTGGCACTCGCAATCCACTCCTCCCCGTCTTTCGCCTACACGCTTAACAAAATTTAGTTTTAATCGTGGTTTAGGGTATGTTTTTGAAAGTTTTTTTTTATAATCCGACGATGGTGGGCGTTGGTTTGTAAAATCGTGCATCATTTTTTCAAGTTTATTTTTGGTAAAACTTAATTAATGACATGGTAATAGGCCGGTCCGTTTTAATGACATGATAATAGGTAGATGCGAGCCATTCGCATTGCGGCATGATGAATGCGACACCCATAGTACGAAATACAACAAGCGAGACTACATTGTTAGCAGTACAATGTATCTGAAGGATGGGATCGAGTCTACAGGAGGTGAATATGGACATGACAAATTTAAACAAGTAATGCGAGACCTATAAATAAATAAATACAACAATAGCCCCTAGGTCATACGCCTCCTCGTCCTCCTAGGCTGCGCTCGCACGTGCCCGCGCGAGTACGTCAGGCGGTCCGCCGGTACCCCACGGGTAGCTCGGACCGCCTGAGCAGCAGGGGAAGCACCGGCGTCGTGCGGCTGTGTGTGCGGTGCACCTCCGAGCTGTGACGACCCGATCACGTCCTGCTCCGGAAGGAGGTCGTCCTCGGTAGAGATCCAAGCAGAGGTGCTCGGGGCAGATCCCCGCCCAGTGTCCCCCAGGTGGAGGTGAGATCCGCTGCGTGGGTCTGGTAAAGAAAATCTCGCGTTAGCCGCATAAAAAGTGCAGTTAGTTATGTAGAATAGGTTCAATCCTGACGTACCTGACAATCCTCGCCCGATCGTGGAGGCTGCCGACCTCGATCCTCCGGCGGTACCAGAAGGACCTGCTCCCCACGACGTACTGGCCCCTGCAGAACCCGCCGCTCCTGCCGATGTCCCTTCACCATGGGGACCTGGCATACGTATGTGCATCGGTGGGACTGCATCGGGACGGCGACAACTCAGAGCACGGACGACCGAGCGCATTGTGTTGCACATCCGGTCAAACGTGATCGTCTGCTCCTGCTGCGTGAAAGGGATGCCAGCCTGTAGGCGCTGCCGCAGTAGGTCCAGCTCCGTGTGGACCTGCCTAGCATCGTCCGTCTGTTCAGCAGGACATGCGTGGTTAGTTGCGCGTGGCACCTACCATTGAAAATAGTATGAAAACCATTGACTCACCGCGCGGAAGTAGTCCTAGTCGCGGTGCGTCGGGTATGCGTCTCGCACCCCCGCGACGTGCGCCTGTGGAGCCTCGGGAGTGTACGTCACCCGTAGTCTGGTACGGGCCTGGTACCAGGAAAGGTACTGCTCATACCTGGCGGCTGTGTAGGGGTGCAGCTCCGTGATGACGTCCTCCGTGGCTATGAGCCAGTCGTTGATGTAGTCGACGACGGTGGGTCTCCACAGCCTACCGGCGGCCTGGCCACGCCGACTTAACCTGCAGAGCACAACCGGTGACACAATGCATAACAATACGGAATATTCATTTCCACATATACCTGTGAACGTGTTGCGGTACGCCCCTGCGTTGTTGATGGCCGAAGGTCTGTCGCATACCGAACTACCGCATCACACTCTGCGGGCAGTGCGGCTCGACAGAAATGTCGAACAACATCGGCGTCATCGTCAGTCAGTACGCCTGGTCCCTGGTGCAGAGGGACGACAGCCCGTGCGGCGCACGCGCGTCTCTCGCCTCGGCGCTGTACGGCTCCCAGACAACGTCGTCGTCCGTGATCCTGTCGAACTCCATGACGAAGTCTGGGTACGACTTCTGCGTCTGCACGTGAGCGTACCGACGCTACAAACAGGAAAAGAGTTCTCGTTAGTCCAAGTAACATAAAAAAACCGAGACGGTTCTAACACCGAACATACCTCACGACGACACCACACCGTCCCCATCGTCGGATAGTCCTCCGGTAGGACACCCACGTACAGGCTCGCCTCGTACGGACTGTGGTCCACAACGGGGCGGCCGATCGCGAACCGCTCTGCCGCCTAGAGCTGTAGGAGGAGTGGACAACCCGTGAAGACCGCTTCTGGCTCGGTCTTCCTGCAGCCGTCGCACAGACCCCTGTACGTGGCGGCAAGGACTGCCGATCCCCAACTGTATTGGGGAACAGCACCGTCCTCGGCGTCGGCTATCTCCCTCGCGTAAGGGATCAAGCCCTTGTCGACTGCGTGGCCGTGCGAGTTGGTGAACATCACCTACCCGAACACCCACAACAGGTACGCCTCCAGGCTCCTCTGCAGTGAGTACGCGTCGGCCTCCGGTGCTAGCTGATCAGACTGCGTTAACATATAACGAAGTTGACACTGTAATTCTAGTACGGACTGAAGGACGAACATAAAACAACAAGAAAGCATTCTTACCGTGTAGCTCAATACCCAAGCCTGAGGGGGGCCCGCATGCGTGTACGGGGAGATGTCGCCGACGAGGGGAAGCCCCGGAGCACGGTGAACCGGGGCGAACCGCTGTAGGATCTCCTCTCGCCACGCCTGGAGCCCGTCAACTGGCCCCACCGCATCGCCTGCTAGAGGCAGCCCAAGGAGGAAGCTGACGTCCTGCAGCGTAGGGGCCATCTCACCGCACGGGAGGTGGAAGGTGTGCGTCTCCGGTCTCCACCGGTCCACAAGAGCTGTGAGGAGCGACCGGTCGATACCCCACTTCTTCGTCGGGTCATTCGGCTCCACCGCGGCTGCTACCAGCCTACACAGCGGCAGAAGGCCTGCCTCCCGCAACCTGACAATCAAAACAAAGCAAGTTAGTAAGTTGACATATACAGATTCACAGTACAACGTTCGTACGTACCTAGTCGTGAACTTGTCGTCCACGGGAAGTAGTCGCCTGGAAGGTCGAGGACGTAAGGTACCGAGCTCGAGGTTCTGCACCGCCGAGAGAAACGACCGGTGGGATTGATCGGTGGCGTGATCTAGCAGCTCAGGCGTCTGGTAGTCCATACCTGCAAGGAAAAAGAAGCGGAACGGATTAGCTCATTTAAACATAGTGCATTATAGTCAGAAAATTAACAGAAAATTAACACATTACAGGGAGATTACATCATCAACGAGTGGCTATACTAGACAACATAACCCGAAGGTGCACGAGGACGCCTGCGACGACGCTGCCTATCAGTGGTGCCTTCCCCAGTTGGCCGCCTTCCGTCGGCGCCTGATCCTTCCATAGGAACTTCCGCTGCACTTGGGGCCTCGGCGTCTTTCGTGCACTTCTTGTAGGTATGTCCCTCCTCTCCACACCTACTGCAACGTTGAGCGCTAACGCCGGCCTCGGATTCGTCCATATCATTGCGTATCCTCCGTGTCCGACGTCGGCCTGCCTTGTTCCTTGCCTTCGTCGGATCAGGGATGTAATAAACTGGACTTGTGTCTTTAGTGAAAGTGCCGACGATGCCGAAACCAAAGATCTCGGTACTCCATGTATGCATGATTACTTCCTTTTTGAAGTACGGAGACACATATTGGCGTTCATCAATGCCGCACTCCCCGCAAGCGGCAATGACATGAGAACAGGGCTTGTGGTACAAGCTTGGTTTCCGGCAGGAGCACGTGCATGTCCCATCTTCCTTTAGGACACACTCTTGTATAGGCTTCCTTGCGAATATGCCATGCCTGGACCTATCGGCACACAATATCTCAAATCTACGCTCTCGTGTGCCCTGCACTCGGACTCGGTGCTCTCTTGCCTTCTTGCGTTTGTCCTCAAGGTACTGTGTCATTTTGGTGCCGAACCAATGGTTTCCATCGGCCATAGATGGGCCATTCTGTCTGCACCTGTTGTGGAAGTACGTCTGTGTTTTATGTAGGATGAACTCCACGATGGCAACAAGGGAGAGTTGCCGAACACCACGCATGACCCAGTTGTACACCTCTGCAAGGTTCGTGGTCATTATGCCGTACCTTGCTCCACCTTCATCGTACAGCAATGCCCATTTCTCCTTCGGCTCGTGCTCGATCCACTGCGAAAATCTGCTAACCGAGGAACCGGGCCTCCTTCTGAATGTACCGTCATCGGTGGGAAGTGCATCTAGAGCTTCAGGGCCGTCAACACCTCTAGCTGGGGGTCTTGCAGAACTCTCGCATCTATATTTGGCTGTCAGCTCATCAAGTCTCCTCCACAGCTCATTGAACTTCTTCTGTTGATTCTGGGCGCACAAACGTTTGAACATGGCCATCAGCTCCTTGTTTCTGAACTGCTTATAAAAGTTTGCGCCCATGTGACGCATGCACCATCTGCTCTTCACATCTTCCCACACCAGAGGGTATCCCTTGTCTGCGCAGCCGTTTCGCAGCTCCTGAATTGCACGCAGCATCCCTGGATGACGGTCATGTATGAGACATACATCTGGCCTCATCCCCACCACCTTTTCTTTAACCAGCTTCAGAAACCAGTACCAACTCTCTGTGTTCTCGCCCTCGACGAAGGCAAAGGCCACTGGCAACACTTGGTTGTTTCCGTCTACTCCGATTGCCGTCAACATTTGCCCTCTGTATTTTCCAGTTAGGAATGTGCCGTCGATGCAGAGAATGAGCCTGCAATGAACAAATGCAAACATGCACGCCTGTAGAGAGAGGAAGGCCCGCTGAAGGACGCTCTGCCCAGGACTTGATAACGATGGGAAACTTTTGATTTCGGAGTAGCTGCCAGGATTCCTCGCACAGATGGTTTGCAGTAGACGAGGCAAATTATTGTACGAAGCTTCAAAACTACCGAATCTCATTTCAATTATCTTCTGTTTGGCCCTCCATGCCTTGGCATATGTAATGGTGTACTTGTACTTCTCCTCGATGCGGCTGATAATTGACTTGGGCTCGAACCGGAGGTTCTCCACAACAGCATAATACAGCTCTGAAGCGATGAATGCAGATGATATGTTCTTGTGGTACTTCTGAACACCCGGAAGATGGCAGTTGTGCTCCGTCACGATTGACACGGACCAACAGTCGTCATATTTCTTCTTGGATGCGTACATCCTCCATGGACATCCATCGCTTGAACTTGCACATTTCACTTCGTACACCAATCTTGTGGACTTTGATACCCAGAACTCCCTCCCAAGTGACATGGCCCACATCTTCACAGCCTCTGTCAACTGTGCTTTTTCGGCATATCTAGCACCTTGCACCACTTCATTCTGCCGATACTCCCATGCCACGATGTGCCCCTCTGAGACAACGAGTCCGGAGAAGTCCTCGTTGTCCCATTCTGCCGGGTGTACATCGTCCTTCGAAGAATCATCATCCTCCATATGCTCAGGTTCTGAGTCTTCAATTTCCATCTCCTGTACTAGACCTGGGTGTCTCTCCCCTTCATCTGCAAACCCCCCCGGTCCCATGTCTTCTTGGCCTCCTTCCTCTCCGGCACCCTCGTCTTCTGCCTCATTTTGCTCCCCTGTTTCATCGGGCCCTTCCGCTGTACTCGGACCAGCCTGATCAATGCTGACCACGTCATGCACTACCACTAGGATGCTCGGTGCCCATCCTCGCTGCAGTGCACTCTCCACAAAAAATACCCAGCTGGCCGTTGAATCTATTGGCATCAATTCCCACCAAAAACCTTCCACAGCCCAGCTAACCAGTGCGTACACCATAATTGCATTTACTTGAGAATCTACTCCGAATCCCCTCATTAACCAATTGTAAACTCCAGGAAAACTTCTCTCAGCTGGAGCTATAATTCCCTTTTGTGCTACGTTGAACTCCGATAAATCTACCCCATATTGTCCTTGTCTGACATTTCCTTCACCGTGATATATCGCGAATACAACTCTATTTGCCATTTCTGTTCACAAAAAAGATTTTATTAATCTGTACTAATCAATATTCGTTCCATAAAAAGGCTATACGTATGAGTCAAACCATTACCGTTTCTATATTTTACAAACTGACCCAACGGCGCTAATAAAGTTATACGCTAGGTTTATCTAACGTGTCAAAATGACGTATACCAACGATGGCCATGGCGGAGCATATTTATTTTTAAAATATCTACAATTTACTACTTCTCCGCTATGTTCTTCTAGTACGGCCAAATAAATTTAACACTAACGATGGTTATGCCAAACCGCTAATATTTTCATACTATATCGGATATTACACTACAAGTCTACTACTAATTAACATTTGTCTAAAAAATTGACTACATAACAGAGGGAGATCAAAAAAATACCTGGATTCGGCTAAAAAATCTGTGAGGGCTTCGCCGCTGTACTTCTCCTCCTTTCCCTCAGCTCTATTGGACGAACGCTGGAGGCGGAAGGGAGAAATGACGCGCGGCGACTGCAGGAAGGGGTTTTATAGGGGCCGGCAAAAAACCGCCCTCCCCCAGGGCGGCGAATGGCTATAACCCGCTCTGGGGGACGGCGGCGAATCCACGTGGCGTCCCCGGGGCTAACGGCGGCCGGCGCCGTTAGCCCCGGGTGACGGGGATGCCATTCGCCGCCCTAGGCGACGGCGGTTTTTAAATCCCGCCGTGGCCCAGGGCGGCAAGAGACTAGTTTTGCAAATGATTCAAACCGAAAATTAGTTTTGTAAATTAAAAAAAAATTAAATTAGTAACAGTTGCGTTTGGCCCGTTTGAGTTGGGCCGGCGCTAACGTGAGGGCCCATATTCTTAGTTGGGCCGATTCGGTAATGTAGAGCACGAGCGGCCCATAAGTAAATGTGGGCCGGAAGGGGATCCCCACGGACGTGCGGCCCGTAACTACTGGGCCGGAATGGGATCGTGGCAGTGAAGTGGCCCACTTTGTTGGGCCGGCACTGGAAGTACAGCGCACATGCGGCCCATAAGTGTGGGGTATTGATTCTCTCGGAAAAATGAGGCAATTATAAATTTATCACCATTTTAAATAGTTATCGTAAAACTGCCAAAAAAATTACAAAAATGCCATAAAAAATATTATTTGAATGGCAAAATATGAATAACCAGTGGCAAATTTGCAAATGTCAAAACAAAGATGTGTTGGGTCATCTTGGACCATGTAGTACTAACTGCTTTCACATCACATCACACGTGCCACACTGCGTCGTAAGTGGCTCCTACTCAACCATTCGGCCACGACAAATCATGCATAATTAATCACTTTAGCCATGCAATATTATTCTCTCTGCCTCTCGCTGCTCTCGTCGACACCTCGATCGATTGACGTAGCAAGTCGCTTCTGTCTTAAGTACGCATCACTGCAGCATCAAGCTTACTCTAGCTCTAGCAAGTGATGTCTATCTTGTGCTCAGGTCCAGTGGACCAGATACCATTCTGCACCTAGCTTAGCTAGAGCAAGAGCTAGCAGCTCACTGCATGCATGCTCCAATGGCCGCGCATGCATGCCCGGTCTGCCCATACCTAGCTAGATATATAGTGCTGATCGATCTGCTCACCAATATGATTCCTGATTGGATTCCAATATGATTCCTGATTGGATTTGCCTCTCATGTGGATGGCATGAAGCTAGCTAGCCTCAGTGACTCTGATCATTATATTGTTTAATTTGTCGGCTCACTGTTCTAGCCACTGATCTTAATCATGCAGATATCATTACCCAGAATGAAACTAAACAAGTTTCCTGTTTTATAGTTACTTACTCCCTCCGTTAAAAAAAAATTAACTTCTACACTTCAAACTTTGTGCCAAAATAAATTAACTTTTATCCGCTTAGGCCATTTCTAGTGTAAAGTTTCATTGCGCGATTTCTAAAAATATCATATCATGTAAAGATATTTGGGTTGATGGGTAAAACTGCTTCTCCCAATGCAAAATTTTATTTCACGGTTTTATATGCTAGTATATCATTTAAATATTGCATCTAAGTGACCAATAGGAGTTGATGAAACATGTGGAGATGAAACACAAACCTTCTTAATGGGAGTTTTACACGGTTTCTAACGTATTGGATACAGTGAGCACTAGTTTCATCCTGATGAAACTGCTCCCATCTCTCTTCTCTTTAATTGTTTTGCCATGTTATTATATATACCGATGTGTCATCTTATTTAATGTGTATGAAACCTCTGTGAAATATGCGCTGGGACGGGCCTTATTACCCTTAGTACGCAAATTAAGAAATTTTGTTTCTTCAATATCCCTCACCTAGTCACTTACAAGTACTACTTTTTTTATTAATGAGGGATATTTTAGTTTTTTCTTTTACCTATTAATTTTGCGTAGGAAATT
Organism: Oryza meyeriana var. granulata; assembly: GCA_003991445.1. Lineage (NCBI taxonomy): Eukaryota > Viridiplantae > Streptophyta > Magnoliopsida > Poales > Poaceae > Oryza > Oryza meyeriana. The sequence goes on along the minus strand of RYFJ01001039.1, from coordinate 478,364 downwards.
TTTTTTACGGAGGCCAGTATATGGATGGAGACAGTACCTATATTATTACCTACATGCTAATTAATCTTGCAACTGTAGCAGGCAAATTAACAGAGAGCAGCCGCTTCCTTTTCTAACAGTTTGCTCTTGCTACTGTAGTAACATAACAAGTATGCACATAATTGACCCTAGCTAGCTAAGTAGGAGTAGCTAATCACTGATCACCATAGTAGATTGGTAGGTAGCTAGCTAGCTAGGGCACTTTGTACTGTTTGTGTCAAGTGCAGGCAGCTGGCTATACAGCAAAGGGATATGAGATATATGGGTGGCTGCATTGCATGTGTACATGTCCTTGACTCCATCCATGTTCGTTGGATGGTAATGGTGGCCACTGGAATCTCGATCTTGGTACATAATACTAGTAGTGTTCATGGAGCCTGGGACAAGCTTCCTTTTAGGGCCAACAATTTGCTGAAACGACCAAGCCGACATCATGCATTGATTCATGCAGCTAGCATGTAGATAGATTAGCCGTCGTCCTTTTGAAGGAGGTTTTTGTACTCTTGTTCTAACAACCGATGGATCAATCGACGTTGTACATCTCAACGTACGTACGGCTGATTGCTTCCTTTGTTGCACTAGCGATAGTTGTAGTAGTGGCTAGTGGCTTTTGTTTACTGTTAGACAGGGCGGCGACCGGTAGGTGCCGGCCCATCCTTGCCGGCCGGCCTATATGTCCCGTTTCTGTTAACCCTTTTGGTTAGATAAGGTATGTCTAAGAGGTTCTCTTGATTGAGTCGGTTATACTATTATATGATTCTCGTTAACTAACATATTGTTTATTTATTGCTTTCGATGTAATGTGTCTGATTGATACTTAATTCTTTTACGGTTCTTTAGAGGTTGCCTCGAAGCATCATAGCTAGCTTATAATATGCTAATTTTAGTGTATTTTCTAATATTTAAAACTGTTTATACCTGGATACGGTCAAAAAGGAAGGTATTAAAAAACGTGGGATAACCAAGGAAGAACTTGGTATTGAATAAGAAGAAAGTGTGAGTGCATCCGAGAGTTAAAAGGCACAACGGGAGTGTTAGAGTTTATGTCGGATAGGTGTAGGATAGATTTAGAGTTAGACTTTTATCTTAGGCTCTCTTTTAATAGAGAGGCATACGGATTGTAACTGCATGACGACAGTAGCATAGGTGAGGGATGACTGGCCGACGGCCTAGCTAGTCGATGCTCATGGATACCCTGATACGCTGTAATTATGCTAGACTAGGGAGAAGTGCCCGTAATCAGTGATCCGGAGATGTAGGCTACGACTGAACTTCGTTATCAAATATCGTGTCTTGGTGCCGTCATTGTTAGAGTATATGGTAGTTAGAGATATATTAGGATAGGATTGATTTGTATGGACTCTTTTCTTACCTCTAATCCTCTCTTATCTCTACCCGTGTACCTCCTATATATACCGGTCCCCAAGGCTCAATACAATCATCCTGTTATACAATAACATCTCCTTTCCTCTACAATCTAACATAGTATCATAGCGGCCTACGTTCTAGCGCCGCTTCCAAACTTCCGCTGCTGTCACCCCCAGGAGGAGCGATCTCGCTACCGGGGGTGGCCACCCGTTTTTTGTTTTGTCGTCGCGTCGTCGTCGTCGTCGAGTCAAGCAGCAACAACTTCGTACCTCCGTCGTCGTTGATCTGGATGTCATGGCCCCGGTCATCTTCGTCGATCTATCGCCGCCGTCGCCCTAGCCTCCTCTCCGCTGACCATCTTCGTCGATCTCCAGCTGCCGTCCTCATCCCGAGCTCCGACCCCGGCCATGTCGTCTGGAGGCCGCCGCCGACCCAGGGGGACCCGTCTCTGTCGCCAGGGCCACCGCCGGGTGCCATGGTCCTGCTTTCCATGGGCTTCCCCAACCTCTGCTCCGGCCACCGCCCAAGGATCCCCGTCGTCACCGCCAGATCCACGTCATCCCTACCCCCACCGTCTCCATCACCGCCCCCCTGGGGGGGAGGGTGGGTACCGCCTGCTCCTCCATCCTGCGCCGCCACCATCTCTGGTTCGCTGCCAGAGGGCCAGCACCCCAACCTCCCTCCACCCCGGCAACCGCCGACCAGCTTCTCGCCCTTTCCTTGCTGGCTCCGCCTCCACTCTGGATCTCCCTGCCGGCTCCACCGCCCCGCCGACGTTGTCCATCCTTGGGCTGCCGCCACCTCCAAGGGACGGGCCGCCTCTGGTTCAGACCTCCACGCCACCAACCAATCTTTCTGCCTCCTTGGCCCCTCGTGCTCGTGGCCTTTCTTTGTTTCTCTCTAGGGGGAACATGGAGGACAAAGGTGAGAGGTGGAGAGCATCATGATCTGCCTTTATGGACCTGGTCCATGGACCATTGAGGCACGTGGGAAATTGCTACTCTGCTGCTTGTATAATTTTCTTTCTCCCGATTAGTGATCGGGTTTGCATCGCCCACCACCAATCGTCATTCTCTACACTGCTCCGGTCGTCCCCGACATCGCCGTCATCGACTCCGATCTACACGGCATTGTTCACTATTGTGCCGTACTGTGCGTGGCCGGTTTGATCACCCGATCGAGCACCTGTCTACGTCATGCCTTCATGGGACAGATCTTCTTTGAGCCCGTGTACTATGCCTATAGCTCTGAGTTGCCGCTGCGTCGCCCCTTCGGGCCACAGTGTCCCTGCGTGTGGTCCATATCCACTAGCTATTGCAACACTGAGAGGCGCCCTGCTCAGCATAGCCTTACCATCGATGGAATTTTCGCCGCTGCATCGACTTGGAGCTGCAACTGTGTTGCTTTTGGGCCGCAGTGCTACTGCTCTCGTCGTCTTCACCGCTATTTGTGCATCAACATCCTCATCGTCCGCACTGGTCATCGTCAGCCACTCGAGGTCTTCACTTTCGTCGAGCACCGCCGCAGCGTGTTTCTTGAAGCTACCACTGTTGCCGCTCCAGGCCGGTGGCCCAGCTACCCCTGCATTGGCTACCGAAGTTACCATTCTGGCCGTTGGTCCTGCTACTTCGCCTTCGTCTTCGACCACTACGCCTCGTCGCTAATGTCGGCTCTTCCTCGACTACATTCACTCTGCTTCGACAACAATAGGTGTATCGGCACTTCTTCCTCTACGCCGCTCTATGCACCGCGATCGTCTTGGAGGCTTTCTCTGCTGTTCTCCTCCGACATGGTGCAAGGTTCATGGTGGCCTCCTACCTCGCCCGTGAGGTATTGGAACACCGCCGCGCGCGTTCGTCCCGAGTTGTTCCCGGGCTTGGCAAACCCGGCGTGACATCTCGTCCTCAACGGTTTGATAGTGTCGGCTCTTCAGCGTCATCTTCCTCCACGACTGCTGTGACTATGTCACCGTCTTCGTCCTCGGCGTGTCCTTATGCCACCTTGGTCCACGGCGCCATCCTGCGTGCCCGCGACCATTAGCGCATCTTGCACCCCGCAGTTTGGTAGATCGCTCGTCATCAACACTCAACTTCGGCTACATCGACCACGGCTACTCTACGCACGGCTACCTCGATGATGCTACTTCGCGCCCTTCGCTTCAGCTACCTCCACTTCGGCACAAAGGGCTATCATCATTGAGCACTCTCGCCGATTTCTTCTCCGGTCTAAGCGTCCGCATTGCTCACTCTTGGACTGCGAAAAGATGTTAGAATATATGATAGTTAGAGATATATTAGGATATGATTGATTTGTATGGATTCTTTTCTTATCTCTAATCATTCCTTGTCTCTACGTGTATCTTCTATATATATCGGCCCCGAAGGCTCAATAAATCATCTTGTTACACAGTAATATTTCTCTCCCCTACTATTCAACAGTCATCAACTTGGGTCTTCTACGGTGTTCTTTCGCATTCGGTTATCGATGCTCTATTAGTATTGGTTTTCTATTAGTATTGGTTTTCTAACAGCGGGATTGAAACCACAAAGCCATGCCACCACACTAGCCAGCAAACGCATCTAAAACACGGGAATGTATTGAGAGAGAAAATTTACTTTCATAATCAATTTTTATGTGTAGTGGAGATTAAGGAGCTGCATGCAATGTCTTCTTATTCATATGGAACATCTAGTATAGCTACTAGCAAATAAGCTAGCACAAGCTGCACACCCTAGCTAACTCCCATGCACCATTGAACCACCGCCTACTCAAGTAGTGTATCATGGATGAATATGAATCAGCATCAGCTGCTAGCTAGCTGAACATATGCCTCTACAGAAACATAACTTTTTTGGGCCACCTCTTTAGCTCGCCTGTACTTCAGTTACTTTCATGCTGTACATCAGCCGTCACTTCTCCTTTGTGTCTAGGCTTGCAGCTCAGAGCTAGCTAGCCTTTTCTTGACTGTGGCGTCCATCGAATTTATATGTATGTTGCATGGCAACTGTAGCTAGCTACAGGCGATGATTAACGACTTGACAACGCCCTGTCTTTTATATATAGTTGTATTGTCAGTTCAGTTAAACCAAATCGGTCGATCATGCCATTGTGTGGTGATCCGTCCACTGTTTCTTTAGTGCCAATCGATAGATAGCTCCAACGATTGATCGTCAATTTTGGCATGTGTAGTCTATCTTGGATCCGTATCTAGATTTCTAGATATAATTAGCGTCCAGTGCGCACATCATTATCAAAGTGATCGTCCTGTCGTCCCCAATCACCAGGAGAATCTGAATGATGTGCATGTTGTTCTCTGAAATTAATCTGAATGCAAGTTAGGTTTCGATATATATAAACTGAAACTGAAACTGAAAGTAGTGATGGGTGCGGATCAGACTGGAAATAAATAAAAGCTGCTGGAGTTAGCTTGGACATAATGATGTTACTAATGAACTCCCTTTTAATCAATTGGAGCTTTGAGTTGAGTCCAGCAATATTAATGTTGACTGCATGTCTGCATATGCATGTGCATGAAACCTGTAGCTACGGATCAGATCAGGGGCATGCAAGAGCTCGAGTAAGATTTTGTTGTTCCGGATTGGTATTGACCGATCAATTAGAGCCTGCTTTTCAGGGTCATGATCATTTGGGAAGAGGCAGCACTACTGATTGCTTGGTGATAGGAGCAGTATAGTAGATAGCAACGATTAACAAGTTGGTGCCTGCTGCTGATTTCTTTCAGGTTGGGACGACGAAGACGCCTTTGCAAAAGATGATCTCTACTGTTGGCAACCCGCTGTTGCTGCATGCATGCATTGCTTGGCAGCAGGATACCTCAAGCTAATTAAGCTAGATAGCTTTCTGAGGTTCCCAGCTGCTAGCCAATGCTTTTTTGCTAGCTAGGTAGATGCATGATCAGCATCAAAGTTTTGTTGTGAAATGACTTGAATTCGTACGAATTAATGTTGGTACTTACATAAATATCGAATGGTTGTGATCTGCAATAAAGCTAGCTAGGTGCAGTGGTGCAGTGTGTTTGTCATGGTCTTCGGTTTTATAAAAGAATGAGGTACGTTCATGATTATTGTTGAATCGCTAGGACGAGTCTCTGATCAACAATTGCTTTACTAGGAAATTATGTTTGTGTAATGTAAAAGCATAATTATAAGTACTTTTGAATACAAATATAATAATTTTAATTTTGTGTCACAAAAATTACATCATAATAGAGTAATTATCGATCAAAATCTTGTCCTAATGAAACAAAATACGTCATATTTTAAAATGGAGTCTAGTAGCATGCATGCATACATGCGCATGTTGAAGAATATATGTTCATGCATATATAATTTGTCGATATCCTAGATGTGCAGCCAAACGAATATATACCGTGTCCTTGTAAATATTAACATGTGCCTTTCCAATTGATAGAAGTTTCCCCATGCAGTTTTTCACTACTTTCTGCGAGAGTCGTAGACATCAATAATTAACAATATGGTCCTAAAACAATGGTGCGGTGTGATGAGATTAATTTGGTGATGATCTGCATGCTTATATATGTGGTAACATACCATTATCATCAGCATCACACATATGCCAGGCTATTATAGAGGCGGTTGAACCGTCATTCCGTTTGTGCCTATGATAGCCCAAAGTCACCGAGGATGGTTATTTCACTGTCTCATAAAAATAATTATAAGCAAATCATGCTACGGATCTATTCTTAGGGGTAAAGCTATTAGGTGAGTATGTGCGCGTGTATATAAGTGCCGAGGTTTATACTGTATCTCAAAAAGAAAATAATTCACTGCCATAAAATGAACTAGAAGATAGCCCGCGTAATTTTTTACGGAACTAGATAACGAAAACAGAATTAGATTTGATATACAACTCTTAAGATTCTATAAAAGATTTGATATACAACTCTTAATTTTTGTTTGTATGCATACAATTCTATTTTCTGCATAATATATTTTAAAAGTAGAAATTGATTTCATAAATAATTCTTATCTTCTGTTTCTATAGATGAAATTGTATTTTGTATATGTATCCTTATAATCTAGACCGCCACGGTCTAAACGTGTGAGATATTTCTCTTTTTTTCAATTAATGTGAGAGAATCTGGCATTGAGAGTAAATGTGATGGTTTCTTTTCGAGCTAATAATACATAGATAGAAAAATAGATATTACAGTTTACCACCGTGTCCAGTACTACAATTGTGCACATAAAAGTGAGTTTGCCAGAAGACCAGAAGGCCAATTCATTTTTCCTGTGTGCGGCAGGTTTCCATGTCCCAATCGGACTCCCGAGAATTTTTTTCTTAAAATTTGGAGACATTACTCATTTACTCAATTGCTCAAGATATTTACATGTCTACTATTCCCAATCACATTCAAACTGAATTTTGATTCCGACTTGCATGTTTAATTAATCCCATATTGGGTTCTATACGAACTCTTCTTTTGATTTTTATTTTTTAATCTGGATTTTAGATATTTTAAATTGTATTTCTATTTGTACTATTTAGTTTAATCTAGATCGCTATAATCTGGACTCACACTTTAATTAATGGCTTAGATTTTTTTCTTTTTCTCTAATTAATGTATAGACTTTTTGACCGTTAGAGTGAATATGGTAGCTATTTTTTTCAATTACTTTAATAAGTTAGTAAATTATACATCATGAAACTCAGGCTAATTGTGTACTAATATTATTTCACATCCTTCAAACTAATATAATGTATGACAGATTATATGCTTGCTATAGATGCACATACGTGCATGTTAGTTGATATATATCGACTTGAGCCATTGGTTGCTGCCAGTGGGAGTCCTAACCGAAAGTTGATATCAATTAGATGCATTTACGTGCATGTCTGACCATGAGCTGGGAAAGTCGGAACCAAAGTTGAAGTATGTTTTTCTGTATCTATTTTTTTAAAAGAGTCCAAATAGGTTTTGTGTTTTCCTTTATTTATAAAAAAGTGTTCCTTTATTTTTATATATTCAATCAATCGGCACCATAATAATTTGGATCCATGATGATCCAACGTTCTTCTCTTTTTCAATGAACAATATGGTAATTTTTAGACCTACAGGGTGAATGTGGTGCCTAGTATTATTAAATTACCTATCAGAGCTTTATTTATAATTCCTCTATCTCAAAATATATATTCCATCCGTTCCAAAATATAAGAATTTTCAGGATTTAAATCTTGTTCCAAAATATAAGGATTTCTAGCATTATTTATAGTACTTCTTGTCACATCAATAACTTTTCATTTAAATTTATTCCCATCTTACCCCATCTACCCTCTTACCTTTATTCATTCCACATTTATTGAGGAGCATCAAAATTTTTTCTCCTTAACTTTAATCTCTACTAAACAATCTAGAAATACTTATATTTTGTAACAGAGGGAGTAACTACTTATGCACTTTTTGAGAGATTAAGTTTGAAATGAGAAGTAGTTATGATTGATTGAGATGGTTACGATTGATTGAGATGAGAAAGTAGGTGGAGAGATAACTATATTATAAGATAAATTTAAACGGTAAAGTAGTCATATTTTAAGATAGAGGAAGTACTTCGCATGCCCATGTTCTCATGGTTAATATGGATACCCTAAGCCTATTACAATCCATAGTGCTTTTTCTATAAATACATTTGATTTGATGTACATCTATGGTTATTACAGTGCACAATTATAATCTAGATTGACTGCGATCTAACAGTATAATTTTTCTCTTTTTCTCTTATTAATATAGTAATTTTTAGGTTTTAGAGCAAACATGCATACTCCTACGTGACACTTTCTCATACTATCTATTTTTACGCTATAGTTTTGTAAATATAATGTGCGGGCAATTTACACGTAGAAAAATAAAACATTGGAATATAAAACGACAAATACCTGTACATTCCATGTCAAGAATTCATGATCTAGTTGGCACGTAGAATCTTCTCGTTTATTATCCCCATCTTTTTTCTTCCTCCATCACCCAGCTTCTGATTCTCTCTCGTTAAGTCGTTGTTCTTTATCAGAGCTACGTAAATCAATGCTTGCTCTGTGAAGCAACGGTCAATACTTTCTTTATTTTTTTCTAATTAATTGGTAATTTCTAGCCTTCAAGGTGAATATGATGTCTTTTTTAAAGCTATATTTGTAATATAATAAATAGATAGATATATTTCAGTGGGTGGACTGTAAGGAGAAAAAGATGAGAAAACAACCATAGAAAAATTCCTTTCTACGGCAATTTTTTTTTGTCAGAAATTATATTTCTCACGATCCTTTCGATCTGTGGGCGGTGCACAGAAATAAAAAAATATATTGGGGGTTTGTGTGATTTGACTTGTAACGTGCATGGTTGGTTACGAACCCGACGAGAAAATACTTCCAAAAACCTTCAAGAAAGGCCCTAATTCTCGTAATGAACAAATTGAGAACTGCCTCTCTTATGATCTCTAATTGAAACTAGTCTTTGTCGTATATAGAAATATTTCGGAGACACAGAGGGTGAAAAAAACTTACCAAGATATTATTTGAGTGAACAATGTCTATTTTTTTAAGTTATGCAATTCTCTTGGTTTTAAATTCATCTCTACTATTATAAAAATAAATAGTGTTTCTTTTTTTTTTTTACGTCGTCCCCTCCCTTCCGTATGCCTTGTCTACTTCGGTCCGTAATTCCGCATCCGATCGCTCGCTTCGTCCGCTTCAGTCGTCCATCGTTTTCTCCGTGTGACGCACGCGAGTCCGTCAGCATCCCATTCCGCATCGGGCATCACTAGGATGCAGATGAAGCCATGGGCGCGCGTGCGAGGCAAGATAAGAAAAGGCCCGCCATCACCAGGACCTCTGCCCTCCGCTCCGACGGTGTGGGCTCTCCTCCCAAGCTGCACGGCAACGCCCATGTGACACCGCTGCCTTCTCCGAGGTCGCCGGTACCCTGCGTATTTGCCGCCTCGAGGTCTGCTGCGTCGTGCCCGTCCGTCGGATCAGCCTTCCCCGAGATCGCCGCCGTCCTGGAGGTCATGAGGTCGCCATGGTGAGACGGTGAGGGAGAAGGAGGGCCGGCCCATCTGTGTTCCTTCTCAGGCCTGTCACTACCCCAGCTGCTCTGCGGATTGCAGACCGCCTCCGCTCGCCATGACGAGAATGAGAACGACGACGAGATAACGAGAGCTGGTCTGGATATTGCTGTGCCGATTTGATCTGCTCCCTCCTGTTCACTCTTCGTTTCTATTTTTTTTTTCTTTTGCTTACTGTTTTCGTCAGGCCTTGCGCTGTTGGTAAATTTCATTTGGGACTCTTTGAGCAGTCCTGAACTCTTTGTACTCTTTTTGTGATAAATTTCATTCATTTTCTTTTAAGTTTTCAGGATGGCATTTCCCACAAAAGGTTCAGTTGAGTGTTTGTTTAAGAACTAAACAACATGCAGTTGCGGGCTGTTTTTGTTGGCAGGGGAAGGTCGCAGTCTCGACCCTCGACAATGGAACACAGCTACACAGCAGCCGGATGGAAATCTGCGTCAAGGAACATAAGCAATCCAACACTACAGAGAGCCCATAAAACTCTCTTCACCGGAGAAAACAAATCAGAGATATACTTCACTCTTTATTAAAAGGTCATATTTTTATAGAATTTGCAAAATCACATTCGACAGAAAATTAGGGCAAAAAAATCTTGCAAATTTCTGACTGTATGATATGCCTTGTGATTCATGCTCCAGTGCCTTTCTCCTCCAGCTCCGGTGACTTCTACTCTTCTATAGCACCCGGCGATACTCCCAAACTCTCGCAAATAGCGTCCATATTAGGGTTTAGGGTTGTGAGTAGAGGGGAGGGGTGTTGGGGGAGAGGGAAGAGGAGGGTTTCTCCGGGCTTAGAGGGATGGCCATGGGTGATGGTTGGACTGGCGGTGGGTGGCAGAACGAGCAGGAGGCGAGCCAGCGGTGGCGCCGCCGAAGCCACGGGAATGGAGGCCGGTGATAGACGAGATAGGTGGTAGAGGCGAGGGGTACTGTGGGGTTAGGAGGTGGGGACGGCAGTGGGAGAGCCACCGAAGACGGGAAAGACAGCGGATGCGGGGGCACCTCAGCGTCGCTGGCTTGAGGAGGACAGGAGGGAGGAGGGCAACGGGACTCACCGGCGCCATTCGTGCCTTCCGGCCCTGGCGAGGCCGGGTGGTGTTGTGCTAGGGTGGTTGTGTAAGCCTGCCACTGGTGAGGGTATAGGTAACCCATACCCATACCCATTTCAAAATTAGTTTACCCATACTCATTGGTATTACCCAATGGGTAACCCATATGTGGCCCCACATGTATAAATGGCTCAAAAGTTGCACAAAGTTGCTTCTCTATATAATAAATCATCCTTACAAAATTCAACTAAATTTGAAAAGATTTTATAGTGTGAAAGCGAGTTTAAAAATTTTGGGTCTGGAATTTTACTCATGTTAAATGGGTATAGGTAAAGTGGGTAAAATAGATATTACCCTCCCCATAACCAAAACTCAAATGGGTAATTTTTTCTTACCCATGCACTCCCCAAATAGTGTGGGTATGGGTATGGATATGGATAATGGGTATTCAGTGGAGCCCTATGGTGGTGGCGGAGGAGGCGCGGGATCGAGAGTGGCGGCAGCGTGCGTGAATGAGAGGAAGGGAAAGGAGGAGAGGTTAGGGCTTGGGTATTTGCATAAATCTCAAAGCGATCAGACGATCCACAATTCACATGATTTTAGAGGGTTTTTTTGTCAAATGGTAGCTAGGCAGTCCTTATTTTTATTGCATGGTGACATACATTACCCAACCCATCTTGTTCTTGTCATATTCTGAGAATGATGCACGGTCTTTGTCAAATTTCCATCGCTCAAAAGATCATCCTAACTGCCACCTCCTGTTGAAGTTAATGGTGCTCTTAAGTAAATTATCTGCAATTAATCATGTATCAAAGTAATGATGAGATGACTTGCAAGTTACTCACATTCTCAGTACCTTATTGTGCATGTTAGCTAGCTAACATGATGAGAAAATAACGTTCGATGTGCTTGTGGGCTTCCAACCTTCGACGCGCTTTGCATGCAACACATTAACACTTAAAACATTCCATCCGTTACCTAGGATGAAGCGATTTCTACTATTAGTGTAAAGTGAGCTCAACGTGATAATCAACCACGCAGGTCAATGACATAATCCTTTATGCCCAAATATAATACACATGCAAGGTGTAATGTTTTTATTCGTTCGCACTTTGTTTCGTCCGTCATCATTTATCCAATAGCTGTGATTGTTTCGGTGGTCTATCATAACACCCTGAAATTCCCTAATTAAATAAATTATGTGAAAAAGAAATTTTAGAAATTATTTTAAAAACTTCAAGGAGTAAAATATTAAAAATTGGAGAAAATTCTCAACTAAAGTTGGCCTGGATTTAATTTTATAAAATACTTTGCTTAATCCTTTATCTCCCGGAATTTTCTAGAAATTAGTTGAGCAAGGAAAGTATTTTTAATAAATAAAACAAGCATTTCAGCAATTAAATAAAAGAAAAACAAATTGAAAACCCTTTCCCTGTTCCTGGGCCAAATCCAGCCCATCTCTGTTTCCTCTCTCCTTCCCCGCGCGCATCGGAGGCCCACGGCCTGCAAGCGCCAGCGCCAACCCTCCTTCCTCTCCTTTCGCCGACAGGTGGGCCCCACCTGTCGGATCTGTCTTCCCCGCCGAGCCCAAGTCCCTGCCGGCGCCGCGTCGAATTAGAAGCCGATTTTATCTCCTCGCGCGCCTAATCCTCGAATTAGTTGACGGGTTTTGATCCCCCCCCCCCCCCCAAAATCGCGGGGGATAACACACGGATTCGTTGTCTATTCGAGCTCATGAAGCTTCGAGTCTCTAGAGAGAAAACCTAACCGCCGCTGCGCCGAACCCAAGTCGATCTCTCCTCCCCTCTGCTATATATAGCATCCCTCGGTGCCTCTCTCTCCTTTTCCGCCATCAACCGAGCCTATTCTAGCCTCGAGAGCCCTTGCACCATAGCGATCTAATCCGCCGCCGCTGCCGCGTTCCAGTCGAGCGCTGCCATCATTCTAGCCGTCGTCAGTGCTCGCCGCCACCCCTGTTAGCACCGCCAGCTCGCGAGGGATCTTGGCCGCCATCTCCCAGCCACCGGAGACCGTCGGAGCAGCGTCGCCGCCGAGGACCCTTGAAGCTCCGCCGCTTAAAGCTCGCCGCTGAACAATCCCGTCGTCGTTCGCTGTCGTTTTGCCCATGGTGAGATTCACCTTTCTCCCCTCTATCCATCTCTGCCTTCGCCGCGCTCCGTCGTGCCGCTGATCGCCGACGACCATTGGGACCCAAGCCGCCGCCATCGCCATTGTCGACGTGGCCGCCGATGTGGACGCCACGTAGGAGCTAGATCAGCGCCATGTTAGCTCCGCAGGATCCAACCAATCAGGGTAGATCCTAGCCATCGGATCGTGGGGATTAGTCCCAGCTGTCTGATTCATCTATGTATAGATCTCGGCCACCCAATCCATCATGAACCTGAGATCTAATCTGAGCTGTCCGATCTTCCTCCCATCCGATCTGGACCGTTGAATCCTGGTGGACCAACTCGGTAGACTCGGTCCACCGTAGACCCGAGCCAACCTCTCACTGACCAGTGGGCCCTAGGTATCAGCCGCCCTCTGACTCAGTGCTGACGCCATAAATCCTTTTTCCTGAATTAAAATGAATCATAAATGACGTCATAAATCGGTTTAATTTCTTTTAATAGGCTTTAAAAGGATTAAAACTTCTAAAATTCATAACTAATTCATCCGAACTCCGTTTGGAGTGATTCAACTTACAAAATTCTTTAAAAATTAAGATCTATCCATTAAAAATATAATATCATACTGTTGAGGTGTGTTTATGTACTATTTTTGCTCTTTTTGTTTATTGCCTTCAGCTACCGACGTTCCGGAAGAGTCAGGGCTTTGCGAGGAGAGTTCAGAAGCGTTTGCAAAGCAGCAAGGCAAGTCACATAGATCCTAAACACCTTTGAGCATATTGTACCTATGTTTTAAGCTATGTTTTTTCTTCAACTATGCATTTATTTTTATAATGTCATCTGGAGGGAGAAACCCTACTCCTTGATTATGGCCTTATTGATTTGATTACTTGACTTTGTACCTATGGGAGTAATGTGACTAGCTAGCTTTAATTATTGGTTAGCTAGAATAATTCTAGGTCCCTGCTTAGCCATGCTTAGAAACTATAGTATAACTTATGGGTTGTCACCTAAACATTGCTTAGATTATTGAGTTCACATGAAATGATGATTCGATTCATGACTGTGGTTGTATAAGGTCTAATGGTCAACTAAAATATGACTAAATGGTGGGTTGTGAGCACCGAGACTGTGGTTGTTGCTAGTGGTGCTCATGACACTTAAGGACTGTTCATGGACTACTTGTTGCGAAGCAATACCCGTGCTAACCACAAGCCAGAATGGGTAATGGCGGGAAATAAAGTGTGATCCGTTCAACCAGAGACCCCATGGTGTGTTGTGGCTGTGTCAATAAGACCACCATGGTAATTGTCAATAAGTCCATATCTTGGACGTTGGGCCGTCTCCCTGCCTAGAAAACCCTACCGGAGACAGGTGGTCCAGCAGATGACACTCTTGTTGTGCGGGCTACATGAAGGGTCCTGTCACAACTACTTTCCGAGGTACCATGGTGGTATTAAGGCGCACGGTGACATGTTGTGGAGTTGTGTCTTGTGGGTAAATCGTTACACCTCTGGCTAGAGTAAAACTATTCGAATAGCCGTGCCCATGGTTATGGGTGGGCCTAGCAATGTTTTTCATGATTAGTCCCACACTATCTTAATGAAATAATGAGTGATGGAATATTGATTGCTCTAGGTGGGAGTGGTTGGGCCTGTACTGTTTTGGAGAACGGTATAGTGTTGGTTAACATTGATAAATAATTTCTATTTTATTACTTTCTTAAATGCATTATTAAATGTTGTTTATGTAAAATTGAGACATATTATGCCATCCTTTGAATAACTATGCACTTGCATATTTGCTGTGTGGCTTGCGGAGTATTTCATATATTCACCTTGTAATTAACAATCATCATCAGAGGAGAACTTCAGCGAGGAGGATTTCTCGGAGGATTAAGCCGGAGCCTGGTCAAGTGCTTGTGGATTGGGAGTCATCGCGTCATCCATAGTTTAATTCTGCTGCTTAGATTTTTATTATTTTGAGAGGTGTCATTCGTCTCTGTAATAAGTACATTCAATTATGTAAGACATTTATTTTGATATCAACTATGTCATTCGTGTGCCTTGGTTGATTTCTGAACGAGAATTTACACACAATAAAGCACCTGAATTTTGGATGGAAATTCCGGGTGTGACAAGTTGGTATCAGAGCCACCTTGACCGTAGGATTAGCCCCTTGGTACCGCTAAGAGCCTTATGGAAACTGTCCTCTCGTCTTTCTCTTTTAAATTAGGGATGTTAACGGTACATGAAAAAAAAAAAGGTTTGGTTAACTTCCTTTCTCGAAAATAAAATATTTCTAAAAAAATTTATAAAATCTTCATTGTTTAATTGTGCAATTTTCTTTCCGTATCTTATTAATTAGTATTGTACATCCATTACTGTACTGATTATGATCGTTTAATTTTATATTTCTTCTTCTCAAACCGATTAAAAAAACTTCGGTTTCATGGCACTTAAATTTACTCCTAATTTCCCCTTTTAAATTTTATTACCCCTTCCTATTTCTCTTTTATTTAAATCAAACTTGTTCAGTTAACTTAGTTAAAACATTAATCTCCCTTTCATGTTCTATAGATGTCAAACCGTGAGCCTGTGCATTTATTTAAAGTTGAAGGTTTTGTCAAGGAGCTACGTGATATAGCCTTCACCATACGGTTCAATCTAGCCCCTGAGTACAGACAAGTCACCCACAACCCATGTGAAGAGAAGTGCCGTGTTCGCCTGACAGTTTCAAGTAAGCGTGAAGGAGTCCCATCCATAATCTTTGAAGCCGGAGGAAGGAACTACAAGCATGCATGTCAAGAAGTGGCATTGGTGGCCAACGGGGAACTTTGCCACCGCTACGCCATTCGCTTTAGGGACACCGCTTATCGCTACCATCCGTCCAGAACCCACAATGATGAGTACGGAAACTACCAGAGTCCTGAGACAGAGAACAGCGCTATCACACAATGCTTAGTGAGGATGCTAAGTGCCATGGACAACGTTCGTGCAGATGTGGTGATCGCAGCTCATGAACGGGAGAACGAGAATCGCACCAAGATCTGCAGGATACAAAACAGAGTGGATCACTTGAAGAGAGAGCTGGCATTGGCCAAAGGAGAAGCACCCTCTGAAGGAGCCAAGATCTGCACCACAGCAAGAAAGAGGGTTCGTCTTCCACCATGGATTTAGCTAGCACCAAGGACTCATTTGCTGAATGGTCATGTCCTATTCAGGGTAGTTCCACCTGTGGCTTATGCTGATGATGTAGAAGAAGACCCAGAGGAGTCAGAAGCTAGTACACCTTCGAAAAGGTCAGGAGATAGTGGAACTCGCACCCATTCTGAAGTGGAGTAGGGTGATACTCAAGAGGATGAAGAGGAAACCGAGTACAACTCCGATGCAAGAAAAAGTCCTTCGCCCCGTTGAGTAGCACCTTAGTAGAAGTTTACCCTAGAGCGTTGTGTTAGCAGTTGTGTGCTTAGGAGATGCTTGTGTGTGTGGTTTTAGATGGTAGTTTATGTTAGAGGGTGGTGATGTAACTGCTTAAGTTAGGAGTTTTCTGTTGGTGTGGTGTTAGTCTTAAACAACATAAATGTATAATCATTCAGTTCAGATCAATATAAGTGAAAGTTTAAGTAATATGTATCTATCTTAAGGGCCCTTTCTCTTTTCTCATCGTTTTCTGATCCTTACAGATGGTGAACACTCGCAAAGGCAACAACCAGGATGGCAACACTGGAACCAACAACAACCGTGGAGGTGCTCCCAATAGACCACCACCTCATCATGACAACCTCACTATCGCACAAATTCTCGCAAATCAGACTCAGCTCATGAACATGATGTTCCAACATATGCAGAACCAGTAGAACTAGGGGCCCCAGCAATAGATGCCTCCTCCTACACCCCAGAACAAGCTCGCTGAGTTTTTACGAGTGAGGCCTCTCACCTTCTCTAGTACAACCAATCCAGTGGAAGTTGGGGGATTGGCTACATGCCATCGAGAAGAAGTTGGATTTACTGTAGTGTATAGACTAGGAAAAGGTCTCATTCGCATCTCACCAGCTACATGGCCCCGCATCGGAGTGGTGGGACCACTTCCGAGCTAACAGAACTGAATGCCAGCCTATCACTTGGGTTGAGTTCGCAGCAGCCTTCAAGAAGACACACATTCCTGCAGGAGTGGTGGCTCTAAAGAAGCGGGAGTTTCGGGCCCTCAAGCAAGGAAATCGGTCGATGACCAAGTTTCTGTACGAGTTCAACCGTCTCACCTACTATGCACCCGAGGATATCAGCACAGACTCAGAAAGGCAAGAGAAGTTCCTAGACGGACTGAATGATGAGCTTTCCGTTCAACTGATCTCTGGCGACTATGCTGACTTTCAGAAACTCGTGGACAAGGCCATCTGTCAGGAAGACAAGCACAACCGGATGGAGCAGATGAAGCGCAAGATTGCTAGCTTCCGAGCTCATCAATCCAGCAATCAATGGCCACGTGTGGCAGGACCCCCTCAGACTCAGCAGGGGGATCATCGTCTGCACCCTACCCTCAGCGCCAATTCTACAACAACAATACTGGCAGCAATGTTGTGGCAAACCGTCCTCCCCCTTGCCCAATTTCTGCGCCTGCACCAAATCAACAACCCAAGAAGGAAGTTAGAGGGAAGACCTTGACTTGTTTCAACTGTGGGGAACCGGGACACTTTGCATCGCAGTGCCCAAAGCCCAAACGCCCTAAGCAAACCACACCAGGTCAGAACTCTACGGGCGTGGTCAAAGCTCTTGTGAACCACGTCACCGTCGAGGAAGCCCAAGCTGCACCGGATGTCGTCCTAGGTATGTTTCCTGTTAACTCAGTTCCTGCTACAGTATTGTTTGATTCTGATGCTAGACATTCTTTCTTGTTAGTGGAGTTTGCTAGCAAATATGGGATACCAAATGAGAGGTTGAGAAACTCTATGGTGGTAAATACCCCCGGCAGTCAGATGCCTACCACCCTTTACAGCCCTTCTGTGATCATAGAAATTCTAGGTGTCTCCTTTCTAGCCAATCTGTTCTTGATAGAATCCAAAGACATCAATGTCATCCTAGGAATGGACTGGTTAACTTGGCACAAAAGGATTATTGATTGTGCCACTAGAACAGTGACCTTGACCTCTAGCCTCGGGGAAAAAGTGATCTTCTGTGCCCCTTCTATCTCACCTTCTTCGGCATCTCTAAACCAAGCAACCCTAGCAGAAATCTCGGTGGTACAGGATTACCCCAGTGGTAAAATAGATATTACCCTCCCATACCCAAAACTCAAATGGGTAATTTCTCCTTACCCATACACTCCCCAAATAGTGTGGGTATGGGTATGGATAATAGATATTTAGTGGAGCCCTATGTTGGTGGCGGAGGAGGCGGGGGATCGAGAGTGGTGGTGGCGTGCATGAACGAGAGGAGGTGGAAGGAGGAGAGGTTAGGGCTTGGGTATTTGCACAAATCTCAAAGCGATCAGACGATCCACAATTTACATGATTTTAGAGGGGGTTTCTGTCAAATGGTAGCTAGGCGGTCCTTATTTTTATTGCAGGGTGACATACATTACCCAACCCATCTCATTCTCGTCATATTCAGAGAACGATGCAGGGTCTTTGTCAAATTTCCATCGCTCAAAAGATCATCCTAACCGCCACCTCCTGTTGAAGTTAGTGGTGCTCTTAAGTAAATTATCCGCAATTAATCATGTATCAGAGTATATGATAAGATAACTTGCAATTTACTCACATTCTCAGTACTTTATTGTGCATGTCAGCTAGCTAACACGATGAGAAAATAACGTTCGATGTGCTCGTGGGCTTCCAACCTTCGATGCGCTTTGCATGCAACACATTAACACTTAAAGCATTTCATCCGTTATCTAGGATGAAGCGATTTCTACTATTAGGGTAAAGTGAGCTCAACGTGATAATCAACCATGCAAGTCAACGACATAATCCTTTATGCCGAAATATAATATACATACAAGGTATAATGTTTTTATTCATCCGCACTTTGTTTCGTCGGTCGTCATTTATCCAATAGCTGTGATTGTTTCAGTGGTCTATCTTCTTTCATCAAATGCTCATCATTATTTTTCCAAATTATAACTAAAAATACCCATAAATATCACGGAACAAAACCCCAGATCCCACCCTGCCTCTCCTATCCATCCACACCCTCCCATGGCAATTCTCTCCTCCCCTCTCACTCCCTCTCGGGCCAGGGTTTGGCGTGTCACTGCCGCCCTCTGTCATTAAACAATCACCACTTCTC
The DNA here is from genome assembly GCA_003991445.1 of Oryza meyeriana var. granulata. Classification (NCBI taxonomy): domain Eukaryota; kingdom Viridiplantae; phylum Streptophyta; class Magnoliopsida; order Poales; family Poaceae; genus Oryza; species Oryza meyeriana. The sequence continues at coordinate 459,394 of RYFJ01001039.1, read as the reverse complement.
TCCTTACACGTCGTTGCCTAAAATCAGCATATTAGATCATGCTCCTTCTTTTCATACCTTGCTCATTTTTTCTTTCCGTTATAATACACGAACACTTTGCTAGTGTATTAAAAAACAAGCATATATATGCGTGCATTAAAATACTACTCATATAGGAAGAAACGCAGAGAGAGAAGCATATATGCACGTTAAAAGGCAAATTAAGGAGATCATCGTATCCACCCGGCCCCAAAGTTTATTGTATTAGTGATGATACATGGTTATACATACATATATTCGACATAGCTATCATAGCACTAGCAATGTATAATTTATTGGGGAAGCGCCTTTGCTTTGGTTATCCACCAAAAGTGTTCAAATCTCAAAGCTCATGTTTCTGCATTTTCCAGAGCACTCTAATTAATAGTTCTGTCATGACGTTCGCAGATCTATTTTCATCAGCCTTCATATATCAAAACGTGTGTGGGGTTTATTATGCCTCGGTGCGTTGAGCATGTATCAAGGAGACACGTACACTTGTCGATATGTACGTGTATGCATGGTTGTGTGAATACATGTGCATCTTTTATGTAACAGGTAAAAGAAAAAACATATAGCTAGAGGAACCAACTAATTATTATATTTATGTGAACTACTCCCTTGGTCAAAAAATATAACTATCTAAAAATATTTAGAAAATTAAAGATTAGGTGAAAGGTCTAAAGTACCCTTATTAATAGATAGTGGGGTGATAGAAATTAAGATTAGCATAGGTGGGGTGATGGGCCCACTAGAGATAGTATAGGAAGTAATAAGATAAAAATCACTTTTTATATATTCTAATTAGTTATATTTAAGATAAAATTTAAATCTAAAAATAGCTATATTTTAGACAGATGAAGTACTAATTTTTTTCTCATGGCATAGAAATTGTCCGAGACAACAAATCTTAGAGAATTGTTCGACTGAAAACCTCACCTTTGCATTACTAGAATATAGCATATCAACAACCAATAAATAATGACGGCGATATAATCTTGGTTGTTAATATTGTTTTTCAGGAGATTTCTGTTGGAGGTATAAAATAATCATGATTTGCTGCCCGTTACAACCAGGGTTTGTCGCGTCGCTATTAGAGCGCTATGCGTACATGGTCATGGTTGTCGCTGTAGGAATTCCCATTTGTTACCACACAAGAGGAGTCTATAGATCTCCTCTATTAGAGCGCTATACGTACACGGTCGTCGTTGTCACTGTAGGAATTCTCATTTGTTGCCACAAGAGGAGTCCATAGATCTCCTCTCCTTCTTTGCTCCGGGTGAAGCTAGCGCACGTGGGTTGGCTTACTTGCGCACGTCGTCCGTACGCCATTGTATAAGGCCATTAAACACTAATCACTCTTTTAATTATAATAATTAGTATTTAATAATTTTTAATTATAAAATAAATACATAAATAAGAAGAGTTAAAAGTTTTAAATTTCAGTTGAAAGTTTCAAAAATCTAATTAAAAGTTTTAAATTTTCGATTGAAAATTTCAAAATTTGTGTAGATTTTTTAAATTCTTAGTTGATAGTTTCTAAATTTGAGTTGAAAGTTTTAAAATTAGAGATGAAAGTTTCAAATTAGTGGTATAAAGTTTACTCGATTTTTTAAATATTTTATTTTTTTAATTTTTTTACTATATACATAGAGACAGCTCACTCTGCACGTGGGGCAGCTCCGAGATCCCTTCTGCTCCTCAACATATCTCATCCCAGATCAGCATAAATCAAGAGGTTAATTAAGAGATGAGTGTGGAGTTGTTTCATAGCATCATGTCTTGTAGTCATATTCCGTCACCAAAGTGTCACCTGGGACTGTCTCGAATGGCTTATAATTGTCATGCTACAATTAACTAGGTTGTTGCCATTTTTTTATCGGCTTATCAGCCGCCGCTAAAATTTAAATTTTAAAACTTAATTTTAAGTTAATTTAGGGCTTTTTTGGTTGTAATCCATTTTCTAGATTTGTTTTTAAATAGATATAAAGATTTTATCTTATATCTCTACTGGTAGAGAAATTATTCGTGCGTTGCAACGGTTAAATATAATTTTAATTATACTCATATTAAATTATAATGGACAGAACAATTCCCTATCGTTGTTCAAATGATGTAACACAAAAGGCCATGTTATGTCTATCTCTAGATCCTCACTATCCTTCAGCAAACCGCAGTAGGTAGATCTTATCTTCATCAATGTTATACCGTCCTTGACCTCTTCGGCCTGTGGCCATTATTCTGACAGAATATCTCTGGCGCAGCAAAAGCATAAGATTAAGTAGATAACTCCACGGCAAACAAACCAGCATTGCTAAAAGTTTTTGGTATTGCAAAGCAGATGTTCTCTAAAAGCAACACATGTCCCTGTCGGAGGAGAAGGAAACAATCCTGAAGTCGATCAGCTGCCAGCTGCCTGCAAAAGCTAGAAGAGTCTTCCTGATGCCCGGGATCATGGCGTAGGGGCGGAGCAGGTGGCAGCCAAACGTCTATGGCATCGACGGCATCGTCCGATCCAGAGCAGGTCGGAGCAAATGACGGCTGGGCGTGGGCGCGTGGCAGGGATGGATTCACAACCGGCATGGAGATTATGCCGCAAGAGAAGGTTAGCGGCGGTCCCGGTTCAGGTGAGGACGAGCTATATGTTGGCCGCGGACCACGGCTTGCCTCGCCGCCGACGCCCGGCTGCATGCGTCGACGTCCTGGGAGAGGGAGGCGTGCGGCTCGCCGTCGAGCTTGAGCGACGCGAAGCGGACGACATACCGTAGAAACGCTATTTATAGAGATTTATCGGTCGTAGCTTTTGTACATCTACTTATCAGATGTAGCTTAACAAATCTTAGCTTTAGTCTCTCACTATGTTTAGTGGAGTGTATTATTATATTTGTGTGATACTTTTATAAACACGTACTCTCTTCTCTTCGTTCTAAAATAAAAAAAAATTTTATTTTAGGATGGAGAGAATATGTGTTTATAAAAGTGTCAACTCTCTGGTACTAAAATATGTTATATATAATACTATTTTTTTTATTTTAAGATAAAAAAAATACTACTGTGGCATCAGCTAGGACCGTCGTAATTAAGCATGTTGATATATGCGACAAATAGGTCAAAGCAGCATTTTTTTTTACTCCTGTCCCAGACAGATTCTTGTGGTAGGTGTACTGACTTCCATTGATAGTACTCCAGGACAAGTAGTCACGCATCACGAGGCAGACGATCAAACTTTTGGAGTTGAATGCTTTTCAGCTGCATGTGTAGGTCAATGCTGTCAAAACAGTGTTCTTGAAAGAACTATCACAGCAGTGTTTTTGAATGAACTGTCAAAACAGTGTTGGCCAAGTACTGGAGCACACACGAGATGTCAGCTGGATCTCCTTGGCCACCATTACTTTTTTTTTAAGAAAGAGAGGCAGAGCCCTCCCGTTTCATCAGACGAAACGAATGGTTTGACAGAGTTTTGCAACATTAAACACAACAGACTTCCTCCGCTTGAAATTGTGCAACAGGCACAAGTCAAGCTGAGGCACAACACTAAGGTGCATTCAAATGTGGAGTTTGGCTGGGCTATTTTCTTGTTCTCGTGAGCATGCTTCGTGAACTGCTAAACGGTGGGTTTTTTATAAAAATTTTCTATATAAAAGTTTCTTAAAAAATCATATTAATCATTTTTCAAGTTTGAAATAATTAATATTTAAGTTAATCATACGCTAATGGCTTGTCTTATTTTGCGTGCCGCCAAAAATCTTAGTCGACCAGCAGATTCGAACGAAGCCTAAGACAACATAGCCACTAAAATCCTGACAACAAATAAAAGTTGACATCGAAACCGGTGCTTAGCAACTCTCTCCTTCATGCCACATTCCAGACAAAACAAACTCTCTTCCTCTTCTCCTTCGAGCTGATCAGCAACTCGAGCATTGAACACTTCATTTGCAATGTGTTTTAGTACCCACACTTCTATTGGTCGATCGTTTCGGCCCAATACTGAAACGAGTTAGGAGAGTAAAATATCCACGGTTTTCCCTTCCCATACAAGAAAGAAAATTAGGTATAAGGAGTTTATTGTGATCGGTAAACAAACAAATTAGAGATAATCCTTTGGGTTAGCCCCTGAGCCCCACCAACCCGATCAATTAGAGCTTTGGAAGGGGTTCGTAGTGCTAACCTAAAGCCAGCAAATTCAAATTCCTGCTTGTTGCAGAAGAAGAAGAGCAGCAAAAGAAGACGGCGAAAACTATGGCTTCACAGAATGGTTAGTATTAATTCCACACTAGCAGAGGTGATCATGTATAGACTAAAATTGAATTGTGTATATTAGATTTCAATAATGTGGTATCAGAGCTTGAGTCTTAGCCTCTTGATCCCATCATCCCATCAATGAAGCCATCTATGCTTAGTTCAATTTTGTTCAGCATAATACAAATCAGTGAAATATTCAGATGCAAACTCAGAGAAAAGGGATAATTGGGGATAAACCAGATTGAAACTCCCAAACTCAGGAACTCTAGACCGACCGGAGCAATTAGTTTCAACAAGAATTCAGAGTAAGAAAGGGGATAAACTAGATTAAAATTTCCCCAAATTTCAAAGAAACCCCAAATCAGTTGCAAAATGGCACGAATTCAGATCGGGAAGAATCTCCTACCCAGATTTGGAGCTCATCCTCGCCATCAGGGCCACAAGCGGCATCTAGCTGCGCAAGGCCACCACCGTCAGGCCTTGCACAGCATCGACCCGCGCGAGGAGAGCCCCAAGCCTCACATGGCATCGACCCGTGCGAGGAGAGCCCTAAACTAGCCTCGGCCATGCCGGCATTGACCCGTGCAAAGCTGAGTGCCGCTCGGCTCCACTTTGATGCCTCAGTGCCATTGTCTTCTCCTCACGACTGTGGCGACATCAGCTCCATCCGACGTTCTTGGCCGGAAGTTTCGATCAGCACTCTCAGCTTAGCCGAGAGGGCTAGCCAGAAGTTCCGACCACTACACTTGGAAGTTCTGGCTACCGTCTCACTAGCCGGTTTATGCTTGAATCCATCGTTTACTCCTTGATCTCATATCTATCCTTGATTCTTGTTTCAACATATTATGACACGTGAAAAAAGATGAAGGCTAGGTAGGATGTGACCCCAAAGGGTAGTGAGGGGGAGTCCCCTCCTCATCCACCAAGAAAGGCTGACAAAGGGAAAGGGAAACAAGTGACATAAGGAGGTAGTAGAAAGAAGGCAGCAAGAAAGAGTACTCCGGTTTGCCAAACCAGATCAACTCGCAGCACTACTTTGGTTATTCGTGAAGACACCGGGTCTCCTGCCAGAGGAAGTGGAGCTTGGTCTAGGGCCCAGGGCCGTGCTAGTGGTGACAATGAAGATCAGCCCCTTCGTCTTTTCAAGCAGCGAGCCTATGATATGGATCCCTTTGGCCACATCAGTCGCCAACGTTTCAATTGTCTTCATAATGTGGCTAGAGGAGGGAGTGACTGCTTGATTGATCCTGACACTCTCCCTCATGTGTCTAGTGATCCTCGATACCGGACTGCTTTTCAAGTGTATTGGTACAATTTTGTGTTTATGACTAGGCCATCTCCAGTGATTGAGATGAAGTGGATTGACTGGGAGTATATGACTTCGAAGTGGAATCAGGTCTTTCAGGTTGTCATTAAGTTATGCTTTGACAAGTATATTGGATACATTATGGGCTTGGAGTATGATTGGTGTGAGGTGATTGGGCAATTCTATGCCACCTTGTTCTTTGGTGAGTCTGAGACTGGAGAGCTTTAGATAAAATGGTTGACTCAAAAATAGTAGTACTTTGTCACTATTTCTCGCTTTGCTAAGATTCTTAGGATCGCTCCGGATGACCTCAACTGTCCCAATATCCACAATGAGCAGCCCATCCCTGTCAATAGTACTATGTTCATGTATGTTGATGAAGCTCCTCGCAATTGCATGGGCACCACCAAAGGCCTCCTTTCCCATTACAAGGTCCTTCTCAGCATACTTCAAGTTATTCTTTGTCCTAAGGTCAGCGATGCTACTGCTCTTCCAGCTCGCCTCTATCATCTCCTCTCTCGCCTTAGGACCAGTTAGCCTCCATTGAGCACTATGAAGTTTCTGTGGTTTGAGATCTATAACATCGGCACTAAGCCCAATAGAGGATGTGCCTATGCCCCATATATTATGAAGATGATTGAGACAGTCATTGGTTTGGAGTTTGTTAAAGAAGTGAGCCACCGTCCTTATGTTCCTCCCCTTCCAAAGTTTACTGCTCCTAGGACTGCTCCTTCTGCTCCCACTCGCAGCTCAGGGTCCTCCTCTCCCATCAAGAAAGCTCTTTAAGCCATATTTGGGATTTGTTGCAAAAATGCAGTAAAAATCAAGAAGATGGAGAGGCGGCAAAAGGAATTGATGAGAGATGCCAGCAAGACTGTCTCTAGTGACTTCTCTGATGGCTTGTATGAAGACCCATTTGCTGAGTATGAGGTGGCTAGTGGCTTGGCTCAAGGTGCTGGACCATCTACTGTTGACCATGGTCTTGAGGAGCCATCGCCGGAAGATTATGAGGATACTGAGTCCTCCACTAAGGAGGAAGAGAATGCCGAGCTCACTGCTACTCCTGAGGGGGAGAATGTAGAGGAAGATGTGCGCAGTGAAGACATTGAGATTGTTGGATCCGACAATGAGGCGAGTGTGGCAAGTGGAGACATAGAGATCATTCCTTCCAACGGCGAGTGATTTCGCTTCTTCCCTTGCTTTTTGTCCCTTTTTAGTGTCTTGATGCCAATGGGGGGAGAAAAATGCAGAATGAAGGGGTCAAATCTCCTTTCCAATTCTTTTTTGGGTTGCCTATTTCAGCCACCCAGAAGTTCCGGCCTTATGGTTGGAAGTTCCGGCCTCTTCTTCTATGTCCTTAGGAATTATTGATTTCCCCCAAATTTCTTGTGATTGACATGTAATATCTATGTGATGCTCTAATGTAATGACTGTTAGTACTTTTCGCATATTAATTTAGTCTATCTCATGCTATGTGTGATATGCTTGGTTATGTGGTGTATTGTTATTTTATCCTTTTTTGTGTGAATGCCATGTCATATGCATCTTTTTTATACTCTATCTTGTCACACATTGCACCCCACGAATGTGAAAAGTTGGGGAAGTTCTCTTCATTATCCCTTCAAATTATGCATATGAGTTTCTCTCTCATACCCATATGCATACTTTAAGGGGGAGCTTCATCCATCTTTTGACATTTAAAATCAACTTATATTCATTCTTTTGTAAGCTTTAACCGAGTTGTCATCAATCACCAAAAAGGGGGAGATTGAAAGTGCATCTAGCCCCTATGTGGATTTTGGTTGATTAATGACAAAACGGTTGAGGGACTACTGATTATATTGAGCCACGTGTGGAGATTAGTCCCAGGTTGCTTAGGGTGATGCATGGAGACCCTACAAACATGACGCAATGCGGCGAGAAGACTAGACGCTTGTTTAAAATTTCTCTTATGTTTTTGAATTTGAGTGTAGGCAAGCCGTACTATCAAGGGGGTTCCAAACAATGGGTCATGTATCACCAAGTGCTCAAGCCCATATCTTGTATAGAAGAGAGGCACCGTTGCACAACACTTGCACGGGTTTTGGGAAGTCTTCAGTCAGGTTGGTCGGAAGTTCTAGCCATCTGCGTCGAAAGTTCCGACCAGCCTTCTCTGTCTGGTGCTAAGTGTTGGTTAGAAGTTTCTAGTCTTAGGGTCGGAACTTCCAGGCCTTGTTTCTGTGAGTAACGGCTACATGACATAAGGATGTGGGTATTTAATCTCTCCATCCCCTCCAGGGAAAGGTTGCCATTCCACTTTCGTTTTTACATCTATAGGGTTCTCTCATGGTTCCAAGCCTCCTTCTTGAGCTCCTATGGTAGTTTAAGTATTGATCTAGGTGTTTTGTGAGGGATTACACTTGAGAGAGAGCTAGGAGTTTCTTAAGCACTCAGGGATCAATATCGGGCTGCTGTTGGAAGCTTGTTACTCTTGGAGAGTGACCTCCTAGACGGTTAGGCGTCACCGACGAGCATCCTCAAGCTGTGGATTGACCTGGGCAAGTTTGTGAGGGTAGACCACGCTGTGGAGGCCATGGGCCCCGGGTACCTCATCACAAGCATATGGGCCACTTGGATAGAGGATGGGCCGAGACTTGTAATTAGAGATATAGTAGCACCCAGCAGACTTTGTCTTATACGATAAGGAATATACAGTCCTAGTCGGGTAGATTATATCTCTAAGAGGAGATCTCTTGGTTGTAATCCGGCTGAGACTCCTACCTTGTACCCCTATCCCCCAGTATATAAGGGGAGGCAGGGCGCCCCTTGAGGGCAGAAGATCATAGATCAACACAAATCCTTAAAGGAATACCACCACAACTGGATGTAGGGTATTACCTCACATCGAGGGCCTGAACCAGTATAAAATCTCCTTGTGTTCCTTTGCAATCCACCAAGTTTCCATCCGCCGAGTAGCCCTATATTCATATTGCCGGTGTAAAACATCAACAGTTATTGCGCTAGGTAGGGGCTTCGGCGAAATCAACATCAACAATATGATGGATCCAACAAGCGGAGTCGACGGCGACAAATTCTCCCCCAGAGACACAATAACTTTCGGAAGCCTCGACTTCGTCGCCGACCAGATCAGCAATCTCACCTTGGCCAACGCAGATCCAATCCAACCGGCCGAGGAACCAGCCGACTCCGTGCCAATCGGCCCACAAGACGCTGCAACAGCCATCATCAATCTGACGCAGCAATCTTCTACTTCGCCGAGCCACGGGACAACTCTCTCCTTTGGTGTTCGACTCGCGCTAGGCCTTGAGCTAGCCCGAGTTGGACTAGGAAGGGGAGAGATCGTCAATTTCCCATGAAGATTCAGCGACGCCGCAGATCTACACTTCATGCGGCAGACCCGACCCCCCACAGTTCAGTTTGGACATGGCTCAGAGCCGCTCTAGATTGGATCCAGGGAGGTCGGAGTCGTTCTTACTCCGATAAACTACTCGGACTCCGACTCCAGGTCAGATAACGGTTCGAACACCAGTTTGGACTCCAGTCTGGCGAGTTTCCTTCTGCCCTGAGAGGTCTTCATGGCTTCAACTCCTCCACCGGAGGTACGCCGACTACAAAAGGAGCAACAAGAGGAGGCGCGCCGACTACGGCAACAGGAGGAAGTTGACGGCGAGGCTCGCAATGACGAGCTACGCAAGGCTGGGTGAACCGCTCAGCAACAGATCCTCCAAACCAAAGTCGGCGACCACGACGTCTTCATCATGCCACAACAGAACGTCGTGGCCGCTGCAACTCTGCTGGACACACTCCAGCTCGGGCCTGATCACCAGGCCACCCCGACTATCGGCAGGATCAAGGTGATGATTACAGCTGCTGCCTGTCAGCAGCACCAGCAGTCAGGCGACACACTTGTTCCGACTAACCGGTCGGGTTCTTCGGCAGCAGGCTAATCTACAGTAGCACGACGTCGGGCGGCTAGCTCAAGTCAACCACACGGGGAGTCGCGGCAAACTTCACTCAGCAACACCAATAACAACGATCGGCGGCGTCACCAGAACGATCGCCGGTTCAACCAAGACCTCCGAGTCCGAATACAACGTGACCTTCGCCACAACATCAACGCTCGGTGCCACGAACGTGAAGAGAATGAGTGCCACCGAATGGAGGACGAGCATGAGCGTTTCGGCCTTCACCACGAGCGGTTTAACCGCCGCGGTCGGAGCCGAAGCCCTCATGAAGATGAAGGCGTTCCAGCTTTGACCCACGAGCTACAGGACGTCGACTAGCCGTCGGGCTTCAAGCCTACGGGGATCGAGAAATACGACGGCAAAACTAACCCCGAGTCCTGGCTCACCGTATACACCCTGGCAATTCGAGCTGCCGGAGGTGACCATAAAGCCATGGCTAACTACCTCCTGGTCGCCCTGGCCGACTCAGCGAGGACATGGCTAACATGGCTCCTAAGGCGGTCGATCGGTTCCTGGGGAGAACTCAGGGAGCGGTTCATCGCTAACTTTCAAGGGACCTACGAGAGGCTGTCTTCCGAGCACGACCTATATCAGCTGCACCAGAAGAAGAACGAGTCTCTGTGCGAATTTATCAAGAGGTTCTCCGAGAAGCGCAACTAGATCCCAATGATCAAGGACGAGGCCGTCATTGCTGCCTTCCGCAAGGGAGTAAAGGACGCCCTGTTTATCGCAAAGTTCACTCGGAAGCCATCAGCCTCTGTCCAGGCTCTCTTCGATATGGCAAACAAATACGCCGACTCGGCCGAAGCGGTCACAGAGGCCCTCGACAAGAAGAAAGAGTCCCGGCAGAAGGACCAGAAGGCGAAAGCCGACAATGAGCCATCACAGAACAAGTCCGGCAACCGCAAGCGGAAGTCGGACAACGAGGTGGCCAACATGGAGTGAAGTCAGTCGCAACCCCAACGGAACAACAACTACAGAAAGTCATGAACGGGCCATGCCACTTCCACCCCAAAGGCAAGCACGCGGCCAAAGACTGCTTCATGCTCAAGAAATTTGCTTCCGAGCAGACTTCAACATCTGGCACCGACAAGGACAAAGACAAGCCAGATCAAGACCCGGCCAACGATTTTCAAGATCCCCTGGCCGAGCTCAACCACATCTTCGGAGGGCCGTCTGCGTATGAGTCTAAGCGCAAGCAGAAGCTAACAGCACGCAACGTCAACACAATCTCTACAGCAGACGCCCCCCAATATTTGCGCTGGTCAGAGACCTCCATCACGTTCACCCGCGCAGATCATCCAGATCGGATTTCACACCCAGGACGCTACTCACTCGTCCTGGACCCGGTCGTCAAGAACATCAAGTTGAAGAAGGTTCTCATAGATGGAGGTAGCATGCTCAATATCCTCTTTGCCAAGACCCTGGATGAGATGAAGATTCCTCGTTTAGATCTGCGGCCGAGTACAGCGTCCTTCCACGGGATAATTCCCGGCCTATCCTCAACTCCACTCGGGCAGATAACCTTGCCGGTTACCTTCGGCACGCGGGATAACTTCCGCACAGAAAACATCTGCTTCGAGGTCGCCGACTTCGAGACCGCGTATCACGCGATATTCGGTTGACCAGCGCTCGCCAAATTCATGGCGGTACCACACTATACCTACATGGTGCTCAAGATGCTAGGGCCAGCAGAAGTCCTCTCCCTCCGCAGCGATGTCAAGCAAGCCTTCACCTGCGACAAGGAGAGTTGCAAATTGGCTCAATCACAAGAGGCGGCACTCGGGCGCAACAGCATTCGGCAAGCCGTCGCAACCGAAGTTGAGGAAGATCAAGTTCCGGCCAAAAAAGTAGCGAAGTCGGGAATTTCAGCGGACTCTGACATGAAGAAGATCCCCCTGGACCCTTCCGACCCCTCTAAGACTGCTCTAGTCAGGACCGGACTCGACCCTAAATAGGAAGATGCGCTTGTCACCTTCCTCCAAGCCAACAAAGACATCTTCGCGTGAAAACCATTCGACATGCCGGGCATACTAAGGGAGGTGATCGAGCATGCCCTTAACGTCAAGACAGACGCCAAGCCAGTCAAGCAACGGCTACGGCGCTTCGCCCAGCACCGCAAAGATGCTATTCGGGAAGAGATAACCAAGCTCCTCGCAGCCGGGTTCATCAAAGAGGTCTATCACCCGAATTGGCTGGCAAACCCAATTCTGGTCCGGAAGAAAAAGGTAAATGGCGCATGTGCGTCGACTACACCGATCTCAACAAGGCATGCCCCAAAGATCCATTTGGTTTACCGAGAATAGACCAGGTGGTGGATTCAACTGCGGGGTGCAAACTTCTCAGCTTTCTTGACTATTACTCGAGATACTATCAAATCAGCCTGAAGGAGGAAGACTGCCTAAAGACGTCTTTTATCACGCCGTTTGGAGCGTACTGCTACATCACTATGCCGTTCGGTTTGAAAAACGCTGGAGCAACATATCAACGTGCAATTCAGCGGTGTCTGCACACTTAGATCGGGCGTAACGTGGAAGTCTACGTCGATGAGGTGGTGATCAAGACCAAGTCCAAAGAAGACCTCATCGCTGATCTGGAAGAAACCTTCCAAAATCTTCGAAGATTCAAGATGAAGTTGAACCAAAAAAAGTATGTCTTCGGTGTGCCATTCGGCAAGTTACTCGGCTTCATCGTCTCACATCGCGGCATCGAGGCCAACCAGGAGAAATTCCACGCAATCATGAATATGGCACCCCCGACTAACCAGAAGGACGTTCAGAAGCTGACAGGCTGCATGGCGGCACTCAGCCGGTTTATTTTCCGACTAGGCAAACGGGGCATCCCCTTTTTCAAGCTATTGAAGAAAGCAGACAATTTCCAATGGACACCCGAAGCCCAGTAAGCCTTCGAAGACTTTAAACAATTTCTCACATCACCCCCCGTGTTGGCGTCACCCATGCCCCAAGAACCTCTAATGCTATATCTAGCGATAACTACTCAGGTAGTCAGCACGGTGTTGGTGGTCGAGCGATCCGAACCAGGTCACATCCAAAAAGTTCAACGGCCAGTTTACTTTGTCAGCAAGGTCCTTGCCGACTTAAAGATGAGATATCCGCAGGTCTAGAAGCTGCTATACGGCCTACTCATCACTGTCCGGAAGCTGGTGCACTATTTCCAAGCACATCAAGTCACGGTGGTCACATCGTATCCACTCGGGGACATCTTGCATAATCACGAGGCCACCGGCCGAATCGCTAAATGGGTGATCGAGTTGATGGCGTTCGACATACCTTTCAGCCACGGACATCAATCAAATCACAAGCTCTAACCGACTTCGTGGCTGAGTGGACAGAGGTTCAAATGCCCACATCAAAAGCGAAGCTAGAGTATTAGACAATGTACTTCGATGGTTCTCTACGGATCGGTGGCGCCGGGGCTGGCGTCGTACTGACGTCCCCTACCGGCAAAAAACTCAAGTACGTTCTACAAATCCACTTCCCGGCTTCCCACAACGTCGCTGAGTACGAGGCACTTATCCACGGGCTCCGCATCGCTATATCACTCGGTATTCGTCGACTGGTTGTGCGTGGAGACTCTCAACTTGTGGTAAACCAAGTTATGAAAGACTGGACATGTCTTGACGACACAATGGCGGCATACTGTCAGGAGGTCCGCAAGCTGGAAAACAAGTTCGACGGGCTGGAGATAACACACGTCCTACGACAATACAACGATGCTGCAGATGAATTGGCAAACATGGGATCCAAGCGAGAAGCTGTCCCGACAGGGATCTTTGTTGAGCAACTTATGGAGCCATCAGTCAAGAAGAAACCGGCGTCGGAGAAGTCGGGAGGCGAACCTACCCCGACGACAGACGAGGTGCTACACATTTGTCAAGATTGGCGGACTCCTGCTCTCAAATTCCTCCTGGACGATGAACTCCCAGAAGATCGCAGCCAAGCCGAACAAATCAAAAGTCGAAGCAAGAGTTTCCTAGTTGTCGGGGAAGACCTGTACCGAAGAAGTGCATTCGGTGAACTTATGCGCTGCGTCACCACCGAGGAGGGCAAGCAGATTCTACACTCGATCCACTCGGGTATATGTGGCAACCATGCCGCATCCAGGACGTTAGTCAGAAAGGCCTACCGGCAGGGATTTTTTTGGCCAACAGCAATAACAGATGCCAAAGACATTGTTCGCACATGCGCGGGTTGCCAGTTCTACGCAAGACAAACCAATCTCCCATCCCAAGAACTCCAAACAATCCCAATCTCTTGGCCCTTTGCCGTATGGGGGCTTGCATGGTCGGGCTCTTCAAGAAAGCGCCAGCAAGGTTCACACACTTGTTCGTCGCAGTGGATAAATTCACCAAGTGGATTGAGGCCAAATCCGTTGCAACCATAACAGCGGCACGAGCAAAGGACTTCATCATGAGTATACTATACCGATTCGGGGTCCCCAACCGCATCATCACCGACAACGGTACTCAGTTTACGGGCCGCGTGTTTCAAGATTTCTGTGACGATTTCGGCATCAAGATCTGCTATGCGTCTGTGGCACACCTGTGGAGCAATGGGCAGGTTGAATGAGCCAATGGTATGGTCTTACAAAGTATCAAGGCCAGGATATTTGACCGACTACAACCATACACGGGCCGGTGGGTACAAGAACTCCCATCTGTACTTTGGTCCCTAAGAACTACGGTTAGTCGGGCAACTGGGCAATCCCTTTCTTTCTAGTCTATGGTGCTGAGGCTGTGCTACCAACCGAGTTAGAGTTCGGCTCTCCGCGAGTTCGGGCTTACTCAGAAGACATCTCCAACAATACTCGATTGGTCGAACTAGATCAGTTGGAAGAAACGAGGGATATCGCAACAATCCAGTCAGCAAGGTATCTTCAAGGCCTGTGTCGCTATCACAATCGCAATGTCCGTGGCCGCGCCTTTTTGGTCGGAGATCTCGTCTTAAGAAAAATACAAACCACCAAAGACAGGCATAAACTATCCCCAATCTGGGAAGGGCCGTTCATTATCGTTGAGGTTACTCGGTCAGGCGCCTACCGACTGAAGACCGAAGACGGTGCCCTCATCAGCAACTCAAGGAATATAGAATAGCTACATCCTTTCTATACCTGAGTTTTATACTTTCCCATGTGTACAGTTTTTCTCTGACTCACTACGCCGTTTGTTTCAACTGAGTAGTGAGTCGAGGGCTGCATGTATTATATGTGCTTTGTCAATAATATACGAGCTTGTTTTACTTAAGTTATGAAGTTTTACTACGACTTTGTCACGTTTGCCCGAGTACAGCTCTCTGCGGTGAACGATTTTATTAAGTTCCTATAGATTAACTCGGTGTACACTATATAGTCGGGTAAAACTAATGACAACTGAGTAACAATTCAGAGCTTGGCGGCATTGCACATATATTTACGCATGTCTTTACAAAAATCCACAATACACCGACTGCATGATATACTGTTCTTACATACCCAGGTCTCGGGTGATCATCTCTGCAGTCGGCCTCGCCTTGGCTATCAGCTCCAGCGCCTCCTCAGGTGTCGTCACCTTGGCGAACCCCTCCCCGATGGCTTCAATATCTGCCCTTGGGTAGATGAACTTGGTCATCGCCAGGATCTGGGCCACGCCAACAACAGTACGCTCATCCGAGTACCTCTTCAGGACACTCAGTGCGTCTTTAAGACGCGCCTGTACCTGAGACACCGTGTTGGAGCTGGTTCCCACATAGCGAGGATCCATCACGTCAAGGAGCCCTTTCACGCACTCGGCAAGGATCTCCCGTGACTCCTTGACGACCTTTATTTCCTCTGCAAAAGCCTGAAACTGGATTTGGGCATTGGCTCTATTAGCTACCCAGGTTCACCGACAAGCAAACTTGTGAGGCAAAACTGCAAATGGGGTAATTAATGGATTGGTTAAGATCAATGTTAGGGCAGAGACTTACTTTTGTAGTCGGCCTCCCACTTGGCTATGGTCTTCTCCAGTTCAACTTTTTCCTTCTCGAGCTTGGCGTTGACCTTCTTCAACTCGGCCTTCTCTTGCTCAAGCTCGGCATTGGCCCTTGTCAGGTCGGCTTTGTCTTTTTCAAGCCTGGCCTTGGCTCTCTCAGCCTCCTTTAGCTGGATTTTTCCCTCTGTTCGGGTCTTCAGCTCAGCTTCGAGGGCTGCACGACAGATTAGTCAAGAACTCAACGTTGCAGTCAAGACACAACTGGGCAGTCGGGAACAACACAGCTAGAGAAATATACTAAGGATTTGGTCAGGAAGAGGTATTCTGGAGGCTTACCTCTCATCTTCTTGGCTTGGTCCCAATTCTCGTGTAACGACCCGTTTTCCTTTTCCGCTAGTCTTCGTTTTCCCGAGCTCCCCTCCTATCCTGTCAGCTGTGCCTCAGTTTTTCTCCCCGGCTAGCCGACTACCTTCTCCCTTGAGCCGAGTAGATTGCTACTCAGTCCTTGTATCCTGCCCTTTCCCTTGTCTTACTCGGACCTCCTTGCTGCCGAGTAAGCACTGTGAAGTGGCCGACTACCTTGTTGAGACCTGTTGTTTCCTTGTCCCCCGAGTTGCACCCGCCGGTTGGACGCCGACTACCGGAGTGGAAAAGAACCAGTCTTCACCTGTCCGCAGCACCGCTTGGACCGATGGACAATAACCTGCTGCATCGCTTGGACCAGTGGTCTGTCCGAAGCCCTGTCAGTGAGATTTCTCCAACCTGTCCTAGCCTTGACCTTAATGTCTCATCGCAGCTGCAGTGCCTGCCAACTCCCCTGACCAGTTGGACTCCAAGGTCACTCCCTGTCAAATCCTTTGTCAGTTCACCTTGACTTTTTCTCCCTACCCGTTGCCCAACTCCACCGTGCCTCACTCTTGCACGCCGGCTATATATTGAGCCATCCATGCTCCTTCTTCCTTTGTTTTGCAAACCGGCCAGCTCCAGCTCTGCTGAGTTCTTGTTCTCCTCTCAAGTCTTGGAGCTCTGTCGCCCGGATTGCAAACCTGGTTCAGCCGACTGCCACCTTTCCTGCAGCCGACTACTTCTTGATCTTTTTCTTGGTGTTTTACTTCTCCTGCTTATCAGTGTTTCCTTTCTGCTTGTTCAGAGCCTGAACCGGTGGACGATCCAGAAGCCGCCTTCGCCGAAGAAGACCCCTCCTTGGAACAAGGCAAGCCTCTTTGATCATATTGATTCCCATATATGCAAAACTATGTTGTTTGGAAAATATTATGCATGCTTAGTTTACACCTTTGTAAACTGTTGGCCTCGGTTTTGCAAGCGCAACCGATGGACCTACCCAGTAGTAACACTTATTTGGTAGGATGTTGTTATATTTCTCCCTTGAAGAGCCCCACAAATGGCACGCTAGCATCCTATCTGAGGATACGATGCCGAGTAGAATGGCTAGCTCTGCAACGTTGTTTGTCGTTGGGAAAACGTTGGGTTTTACCAAACTGATCGAAAAACCCGGTACTCCGTGTATCGGCGTGTTTGTGAAACAAATAAAGTTGTGAAAATCTTGATATACAGAGACAGTGCCTGTGTGGCTTGGCTATGTATCATCATTAAGGACCGTTTCCTTTGGGAATTCCATCCGAGCATCTTACAGTGCGACCAGACGGGTATTATGGGATGCCCCTGGCCGAGTAAATAGTAGGTTTAGGGAAGTTCAGTGCCGACCACTGAATCCTGTGTGGATCTTTCGGCTGGCATTGGGTGACTCTAGACTGGCTTTGGAAATGGCCTTGTCACGAATTTCTGGGTACAGGCCAGTACTCGGTGTAATTTTCGTGTCGGATGGGTAAAGCGCACACCCTCTGCAGAGTTTAGCAGAACTGTTCGAACAGCCGTGCCCACGGTTAAGGGCGATGCAAGGTGATTCCCATAGCGTAGATTTGTTTGCCAGTGATTTGTGAAAGTGTTTGATGGGAAGGGAACCGTGACCAGAGTTTGCCGAGTGAGCAAACGGAAGGCCTGTGTGGCCAGAAACGGATCTGTGTGATCCGGGGTGTGAAGCACCATAATCAAGTGAATGAAAAGTAAACAGGATGAAGATCAAGCTCCCGGGTTGTAGCCAGGGCAGCAAACTTAAGCCCCCGGGTTGTAGCCAGGGCGGCAGTTGTACTGATGTCTTCGGGTTGTAGCCAGAAGACGGATTGATCAAGCTCCCGGGTTGTAGCCAGGGCAGCAAGTTGATCAAGTTGTGCTCCCGGGTTGTAGCCAGGGAAGCCACTTTAGCTAGCTGGTTGTAGCCAGCCTAGAGGGCATTTAGTGCCATGATCATGCTCCCGGGTTGTAGCCAGGGCAGCGATGATGAGCCCCCGGGTTGTAGCCAGGGCGGCCGACTAGCTAGCTGGTTGTAGCCAGTGTAGCGGGCATCAAGTGCCACAGCTGAGATTTGGTTGTAGCCGAGTCTCAGGGTCAACGAGTGGTTGTAGCTACTCGGGAAGTACAGGACCAGCAAATACGAAGTAAAAGATGATAAGAACATATATGTTTATGCTTGATTCATTAAGTGGCGAGTTGTTGAAAAGCAACTTGCGGAATGGATAGAGGCGTGAGCCTCTGTCCGACAACAAAAATTTAAGCTCACTAGTGTTTGCAAAGAAAAGAGTTTCTTAAGGCAATTTTCGCAAATAAACCTTTAGCCTTTCTGTCTGACCGACATGGCATCATTTCCGGCTTGCTGAGTACGAAAGTACTCACCTTGTTCATATATATGTATAGTAGGTTTTGGAGAAGAAGACGAAGATCCGACTGCTGCCGAGTTCCTCCAAGACCAGGCCGACTACGAAGACTTCTGAAGGTTTCGAGCCTAGTTCCCAACCGAGCCTGTGGAGTAGTTTTGTCCAGCTTCCGCCCTGTTTCTGCTGTTTCGCTAGTTTACCTATTGATTATGTTTGCCCATCCCGGG
Source organism: Oryza meyeriana var. granulata (assembly GCA_003991445.1). Classification (NCBI taxonomy): domain Eukaryota; kingdom Viridiplantae; phylum Streptophyta; class Magnoliopsida; order Poales; family Poaceae; genus Oryza; species Oryza meyeriana. The sequence goes on along the minus strand of RYFJ01001039.1, from coordinate 440,936 downwards.
TCTGTCCTGGATGGATCTCCTTGTACACATATGTATGTAACTCTGTGTTGTATCATTGTTGTGCGTACCCGACTACTGATCCTGGGATCGGGTGCCTTATGCACATGGTGGCCTTCCACCTAGTCGGGAGGCGCCACATCTCGTCCCTGAGCTGGGTGACGGCGTCCTTCAGCCAAGTTTCCCTCCCTTGATGGAGCTCCTCCAATACGGTCTTTAAGGCCCGGAGCTGGTCCAATTCTTAGAGCTGGGGGGCAACCCGGGTCAGGACCTTGTGCATCTTCTCCGAGCGATCAACAAGCTTCTGCTCGGGGAGAAACAAGTCAAAGCAGAGTCAAGCGTCAAGGAAGACTACCAAGATTCCAATACAATGGAAATCATACCTGAATCCCCTGGGACGCAGCAATTGTGGCACGAAGCAAGTCTTCACGCTCCTTTTCTGCCGCAGTCTCATCATGCTTGTAACTCCTTGCGGGTCCGTCGGATGCCGTCCAGTGGAATGTCCGTGGGAACTTGCGGGGAGGTGCTTCGAGCCTGGGGAGGTCTGGTCTGTCCGGAGGAGACGACAGCGACGACGACGAAGGCGACAAGGACGGCGACGGGGTCCTAGCCCCGAACTCGGCAGCTTCCGGGGCCTTGGGGGCTGGCTCAGGGGCTGGAGCAGTAGCTTCAACAGTCACCCCTTGGTCGGCCGGTGTCGGCGGCCCTGCAGTTGAGACCGTCTCAGTTTCTGCAACTAGGACTGTCGCTGGCTTAGCAGGTGTGCTCGCTGGTGCTGGCTCAACAGGTGTGCTCGCTGGTGCTGGCTCGGCTGGGGCTGGCTCTACAACGGGAGTGGTCGAAGCGGTCTCCTTGAGATCAATATCGGCCCGCTTCCTGCGTAACGAGTCAGACTTCAAGACACTACCATGACAAACAAGATTTTCAGAAGAGCCAGAGCAACCTACCTCTTGAAGAACTTAAGCTTTTGCCCGAGAGATCCAGATCCCAGCGGTGGGCTGCGGCCGGCTATCGGGCCAGTCGGCGTGGCAGTCGGCTGCGGCGTTTTTATCCTGATTGGCCCCACTCCTTGTGCGGCTGGCTGGGGCACATGGGTACTCGGCGGCGTCACTCTTGGGCTCAATGGCTGGGGCACCTGGATACTTGTCTATCAGGTTGGAGAATTCCCGGCTGGGATCACCTTTGCCCCTGTAGTCCCAACGGAAGTGGCACCTCAGCTTTAGCGGCCTGAGGCCCCGAGTCAAAAAGCGTCTGGCCACCCATGGACCAGTCAACCCAGCTTTCTTCAGCTTGCTAATCCTGCCGACAAGTGTATTAACCTGCCCCATTTCTTCAGAGGTGGGCAGAGACGACCACTTGGCGATAATCACCGAGGGCAAACCCATAAAAGGGGGAAGGCATGGCTCATGATCGGAACAGTAAAACCATTCCTTATGCCAGCCCTTGAGAGAAGATTTCAAAGGAATATCTAAATAGATCTTCTTCATCACGTCCCTAAGTTGGACTCCAGCCCCTCCCCCCAATCACTTGGATTTTATTCTTGGAGAGTTGGGCCTTAATATGGAACAAATACCTGAATAGATTTAGATGGGGTTCCACTCCCAAGAAGCACTCACAAAGAGTTACGAAAATGGAGATCTGAAGAATCGAGTTGGGATTCAAATTCACCAACTCGAGCTCGTAAAAAGAAAGGAGCTGGCGGAGGAACTCGGAAGAGGGAAGAGAAAGACCCCGGTGGAAAAAAGAGGCATAAACGACGGTCTCACCGTCCCGGGGCTCCGGAGCCAATTCATCTTTAGCTGGACGCCAATGGATAATCTCCTGGCTCTGCAATTTCAGCTGCTTCTCCAAAAGCTTCAACTTCGCTGACCCGCAGTCTGAAGTCGGCCAGACAACATCCGACGCATCCACTGAATCCGACGCCCTCGGCATGGTTGGGGCTGAGAAGATTTGGGGGAAATGCTGCTGGAGGTTTGGAGTGGACAAGGAAGAGCGGAATCGCCCGAGTTCTAATGGAGAAGAGCGAGCAATAGTGAACCCTAGCGGAGCGGGAGGTGAAATTTCGGCGCGGAAGCGAAAGATGAAACGATTGGTGGATTGGAGAAGATGAATGAATCTTTTCTCTCTCTCCCCGACTTTTATAGAGCCGTTTCCGACTTGTGAGCTTGGGCTCGCAAAGTCGGTGTTGGGTGTTCGCACCAAAAACCACCGGGTGTGCCAAGAAGCTTGTTGATGATCTGGTTTGATGCGATTGAACATACGAAGGCCTGGGAGATCTGCTTAGCTCCAGTGCAGGTGCTAAAATCTTGAGGTTCGCAGGCGTGCCAGTCAATTTGACCCAATAATTGACAAGGAGAAAATATTAATTCAGTGAATCAATCGGCCGACATACTGATGTAGACTCCTTCCAACCGATTGCCGATAGCTCCTGTACCGAATTCCCCTAAACCGACTGCCCGACTTGCCCGGGCCCTCGCCTGTGTCCGCGCCCGGGTCTTCGCCTGTTGCCCATGCTCGGGTTCTCGTCTGTTGCCCGAGCCCAGGACCTCGTGCCCGCGTCCGGCTACCAGCAGCGATCGGCCGATAAGCCGATAAAGTCTTCCTTCAGCCGATGGCGCCAACAGTGCTCGCACATCGGATATGCCTGTACCCGGGCCCTTGTCCTCGGCGTGCTCGTGCTCGGGTCAGCAGCAATTGCACATCGGCTATCAGCCGATACGGACTGATGCAGGCCCCTTGTAGCCGATGGCCGATGGCACCTGTGTATCGGCTAGGAAACCGATAATGCTATAAGCAAATAGATAAACTGTCAGTATAACATGTGCATCGGCTAGAAGCCGATGATAAAATAGATAGGCAGAATAGTAAACTAGCCGACTGCCAAGGAAACACATGTGCATCGGCTAGAAAACCGATGATAATATAGATGACCAAAATAGTAAAGATAATACAGTCGGCTTTATAAAAAGATAACCTATCGGCTAAGCACTCCGATAGAACGTCGCATATACACCGATCAGCTCGTCAAGGATAAATCTATTATTATCAATCTAGTAGTTCAGACCTAACTGATGCAGCACAGATTAATAATAATAAAGGAACCTCAACAAGCCGATAGACCTAATGCAACTGTGATGTAATAAGATAACTTATCGGCTATACATTCCGATAAGACACTTGCGCAAAAACCATCAGCCTAGCAGGAACGATTTATCGCTGGCAGTTCAGTAGGTCGGACCCAACCGATGCAGCACGAACTGATGATAAATCGCCCCCAGTAAACTGATAAGATCTACGCACGCGTGATGTGGTATACCTGATCGGCCTAAGAGGTCGGACCGAACCGATGCAGCCGTAGACAGGGCAGATACACCTGGGTAAGGGGTGACGAGTCTTACCCTCTCGTAGGAGTTCGGACCTAACCGATGCAGCCCCGCTCGAGAAGCAAGAACCCGTCGAAAGGGTGGCGATGCGCCGAATTTGATTGATTTGTGTGGATAATTTACAAGGTGCCCGGGAGTACGTATTTATACCCCGAGTTATATGAGTCCTTATAGGACACGGAACAGGACTTTCCTAACTAGAAAAGGAAAACTAACAGACCTGATCGGACAAGAGATCAGGTTTCCTAAAAGATAAAACTATCTAATAGATGAGATAAATAACTGCCATAACGCGGTCTTCACGATTCCTTCTCAAATCCGGTTTCTTTTGGATTAATTTCCTCCGGTTGATATAGCTTCTATCTTTACCGAATCTGATATGAGCCGTGCCAAATTTTGGCGTTAACATTGGGCCACCAAGATATGAGTTTCTATAGTAGCACGCTCAATATGGGCCGCTCGTAGGATGGGTTAAAATCACAGTGCCGATGCTACCAACAGGAACCGATGAGGTAAACAGATATGCTTCATGAAGGCCTAATTGCTAAACACATGTGTTTGGGTATCTGTCTTATCACCAGGTATCGAGGATATATCCTTATAAGGATCACAAGCTGGTCTTCATTAAAATTAGAGATGCAGGTATCTTTCTCGAGTACACCTGACCACGCAATGGATTTAATTTCATAAAGTGGTACTCGGCCTACATGCTTGGCTAATAGTTGCCATGAGCAATATTATTCCAGCCGACATGATGCTGAAGAGTCTAACTCTCGAGTAATGCACTACTCGGGAGAGACTACAAACCTTCTTTCTAGCTGACATGATGTTGAGGAGTCTAACTTCCGAGTGGGACGCCACTCAGGAAAGACTATAAGCTCCTTTCCAGCTGACATGAAGCTGAAGAGTCCCATATACGAGTGGCATGCTACTCGGCAAGACTATAAATCATATTCCGGTTGACATGATACCGAAGAGTCTCATATACCAGTAGTATACTACTCGGAAAAGACTACAAGATTAAAGATCTTTGACTTTATGTTTAATTGTCTTTATAATTAAGCACAAAGTCGGGGGCTACACCTAATAGGTGTGCTTATTCGGCGCACACTATTTATATATCTACATGAAGCCCTTCATAGCCTCGCTGCCAGCTGACATGAAGCAGGGCTCGGGAAAAAGAAGCACTCAGACAAAGAGTACTCGGGAGCAATGCACTTGGGCAATCTTCACTGTGGATGTTGAGCACTCGGCATCAGTTGTGACTCAACTATGAAGGTCTCAGGGGCTACTGTGAAGGCCATGGGCACTGGGTACCTCATCACAAGCATATGGGCCACTCGGATAGAGAATGGGCCGAGATTTGTAATTAGAGATATAGTAGCACCTAGCAGACTTTGCCTTGTACGATAAGGAATATATAGTCCTAGTCGGGTAGATTATATCTCTAGAAGGAGATCCCTTGGCTGTAATCCTGCTAGGACTCCTACCTTGTACCCCTGTCCCCCAGTATATAAGGGGAGGCAGGGCGCCCCTTGAGGGCAGAAGATTATAGATCAACACAAATCCTCAAAGGAATACCACCACAACTGGACGTAGGGTATTACCTCACATCGAGGGTCTGAACCAGTATAAAATCTCCTTGTGTTCCTTTGCAATCCACCGAGTTTCCATCCGCCGAGTAGCCCCATATTCATATTGCCGGTGTAAAACATCGACACTCGCATCCGAAAGAAAAATAGGTAACTTTGAATAAGAAACGAGTTGATCTTTGTGGTCGCTTGGTGAGGCAAGGGGTTAATCAAGACCCGGCTCTTAGGAGCTCCTCAACAGAGATGTAGGATCTTTGTGATCTAAACTTCGGGTAAAAATCGCTTGTTCTTCACTCTATTTGCTCTCTTTGTGATTCACTTTCTAGATTTTCTTGTTCTTGTGATATGTTTCTATATTGAGCTATCTGCATACATTACCTCTTTGTTTAGGGTTCCATATCTTGCTATTTGATTGTGCTGGGAATTGCTTGGGAGAGTAATTCGCAGCTGACTAGAAGTTCTGGGTCTAGAGGCCAGAAGTTCTGGCCAGCCCTCTCGGTTTAGCCGAGAACTCTGGTCGGAAGTTTGTATCTTTTGGGTCGGAAGTTTTGGCCTATTGAATTTAACCGCTACAGTGCAAGAATTTTTAGAAACGTCTATTCACCCTCCCTCTAGACAATATTCAAAGGCTTTTAACTCTAAAGTTCTAAAGGTACATCCATTGTGGGTTTTTCCTTTAACATTTCCACCACCCTATCTGCTATCCAACTCTTACTAGCCATTGTGGCACCACACTTGTTGACTAAACCACAAGTATGTTCTGACCCATTTAGCTTAACCGGCAATCATATATAAGCACAATATGTCAGCTCTCCACATGTTATACATCACTATAAACAGTAAGGAAAAAAACATATCATGATGTACCTTGCACCCAATGTATTTCTTGCTAGTAGATGAAAAAACTTCCAAATGTAGCCTTTATCTTCTTCTCCCTCACACTTTGCTCTACACCGTGTCTTGCTTTTGTTTACAGCTTGGTAAGCATAATCATTTAATATGGTATGATGGGTTACTGTTGATTTGCACTGATCCACATCGATATATGGATCATCAACATTATATGAAAAGTCAGGAATATCATCAACATCATCCTCATCGATAATTTCATCATCAAGTTCATAGCTTCTATCGGAATCAGAGCAATCGAAATAAGATGATGCAGACAAATTAGTGTCATAGCTACTATCACTTAGTGCCACAAGTGACTCAGTGTCAGAATACTCACCCTCCTCATCAACTCCTACTACCTCACCATGACTCAGTGTCATGCAATTGTTCATCGCTTCTTATCTCAGTGAATGCATTATCAATAGCACGCCATAGAGAAATGTATTGCTTAGAACCCCACACAATTTCAGAACCTATGAAATCAACTAATTGCAGCTCCCCACCAAATCGATCCTACATTGCACGTTGGCATTACATTAGGGAGTGAGAGGAGATGCACATACATTGAAGACAACCTCAAACGGGCGAGCTCCCCACCCCGTGCCGGCGTCCGCTCCCTGCACCGCGCCGGCCTCCGCTTCCTGCCTCATGTCGGGCTTCCACTGCTTCCGTCTGAGCCCGGCGCCGCCACCGTCACTCCCTCCTCACCCCGCGCCAGCCACCGTGCGCCTCCGCCGCCACGCTTGCAACCCTAGCTACGCCTAGGAATGGATAGGGTCGGGCTTACAATTAGGAGGAATGGGAAAACTATTCCCATCCTAGGGGCATTTTAGTCCATCTCTATTTCTAAGTATGTTTTCTGTTTTTGGTAAATCCACTCCAAACGTTGTGGTTAGTTTAGGGCCAAACGGTAGATTCGCTTTTGAAATTGGGGTTAAATGAGCAAAGTCAGAAAAGTAGAGTCAATTTGTTAGTTACGCTTCAAAATAGAGTCAAATGCACAATTATCCCTAATTGGAAGTAGCGACTCTCTGTTGCCCCTTTAATTAGAAAGAGCTAGAATTTACTAATGTGTTAGTGACAGAGCCATGAACATTGTAGAGCCCAAACAACGTAAAAGCTTAATTTTAGTGGTTATTATAGGCTGTTTAATAATTTCGTGGCCGATCCCAGCAACCGGCCAGATCGTGTCACCGTGAAAGGTGGTTCCACCGCTGCAACACATTGACAGCCAGTCGGCCGCACTTATACTAATCTCCGTTTTCAAATAATTATCGGCATTGATAATTAGTGGTCCGTTTTGATCATTAGTAGCTCTTAAATGATTAACCTACGACATACAAGTTTAATTTTATGTTTAAGATACATTACACTTTGGTAATATGATGATTTTTAAGTTCATAATTTTTTTAAGAAAAACACGGATGATTAAAGTTTAAGGTTAATAGTTTCGCTGACAATTATTTAAAAACGGAGAATCCTATGTACCTTAGTGGAAAAAGTTCTCCAAGTATTGCACTTAAAAGCACCAGTGCAAAAGGTGCTGTTTAGAGGAAGAGGATATTTAAATGTTTGTTTAGACCAAACCTCATCCAGTGCATAGTTTCTGTATATGATTTGTATAGAGTAAGAGGTAGCAGTAGTAACATATATTCCTTCTGTCCTAAAATATATAAGAAGTTTTATAGGTAGATATAAGTATTACGAAAGTAAGTAAAATTAAATAGATATTATGATTGATTGAGAATAGCAAGTAGAAAATTAAATAGCAAATGGTTGAGAATATGAACTAGATAAGGAAGTTGTTATATTTTAAAATAAAGATAGAGATAGGCGTGGATTGACCTATAGGTAATTTCTAAATAAACTAAATTTTATTTTGTAGTTAAACTAGAGGTAATCATGATTCACGTCTATCTCTATCTCTAGATAGTAGGAGTATTAAAAATTTGTATTGTGATAAGTTGAGATAAAAAAAATTATGTAAAAAGATAGCTATATTTAAAAAGAGAGAAAATACAGTATTGCAGCTAGATATACAGTGGTCTACTTGTCCGTCTCATAATATAAAAAACTTTCGTCTCACAATAAAAATTTTAGTATTGAATATAATATATTTCAGTAACATTGATCGAGTAACACTAAAGGTGGACACTGCGGCGCGACGAGAGGAAAGAAGCGACGGCGCGCACGCATGCAGAGATGCAGCAGCCTGACCTGTTTGCCTCGAGAGGCGTGGGCCGGCCAGTGGTGGGACCCCTGGTATGTACAGTACTACGCACCAGCGACAAACAGCGATGCAGCGAGTTCGATCGTACTCCTACATCATATCAGATCGAACCTCGTGGTGCATGGTGTTGCTGGCCACGGTCCACGGCACACCGCTCGAGACGTGCTTTGTCAGCATGGCATCGCTTCGAGGCCGACGCTGCCCTGGTCAGCATGTACGAAACAGTGCTCCGAAAGAGGGTGGATGTGGGCACTCTTTCGAAAATAGTTTATGACTTTATTGTATTTATGACACAGAAAATAGAATAAATTATTAACATGTGATTAATTGAGTATTAAGTCAGCGCGGAGTTGAGTCTAGGACAACTAGGGCTTGAGCCTCATACTTCTTACAAAACTAACAAACTCTATTTAAATTATGTAGAAATTACATAAAAATTTTAAAAATATATGATATTTGTTTAAAATTGGCTAATTCAGCCCTATACTTACATATTTTCTAGTTCCACCTCTAGTATTAACTATTATAAACTTGAAAAATAGATTTATTTGATTTTTTAAAAAAATTTTTTATATAAAGTATTTATAAAAAACATAACTTTTTAAACAACAAACAAGTATTTATATAAAGTATTTATAAAACACACTATTTACGAAAAACGAGAAAATAAGCTTAAGCCACGAGCTGATTCAAACGGTATCAAGTGGCTAAGAAATCAGCGCAGGTATGATAACAACTACAGATTAGACACGGATTAGATTTTAAGCAAGATCATCAGTGTGGTTGCCAGTGTGATGGGAGGTTAGGGAGAGGGAAGAGAGGAAATTCATAGGTATAGAAGGAAGTCGAGAGAAAAATAAGGATGCGAGATTTTGGCTGTGGTTACTCTCTCGTTTATCATGAATATGTTTTTCGAACAGTTAAACGATATGTTTTGTGTAAAAACTTTCTATGTAGAAGTTTTCTAAAAAAAACTCAAACAAATCTATTTTTAAGTTTGTAATAACTAATACTTAATTAATCATATGCTACTGATCTTTATCATTTTGCGTGTAGCTTATAAGCTAAGGTGGTGTTCCTTTTAGCTTATAACTTGTGGCTGTTTTTTTGATTTCCATTAGTACGCTTCACGAAACGCAAAACGGTATATTTTTTTTGCAAAAACTTTCAATATGAAAGTATCTTAAAAAATTAAATAGATCTATTTTTCAAGTTTTTAATAGTTAATACTTAATTAATCATACGCTAATAATGTCTTGTTTTACGTACGGCTTATAAATCATATCCATAAACTGATTTAAACACCACCACGAAGTCTAACGTCTTGGCCAAACACTGCCTAGTCGAGGTCATCAACCAGGATAAGAAAAAAATGAAGTGGTTAAGAGGCTTTGTACTTAGAGACACTAACCGTAAGGCATAGCACTGATGATAGGATGGTGTGGGGGTATATTAGAATAGTTGTCTATGATTTTTTTTCTTTAAGCAGCAGAAGTCTTGTTGCTAGAGAGAACGTCTCAACAACAAAAGATGAAATTTTATGACGGTGATCCGACGATTTATGTGAAAGTAACTGATAATGGAGGACAACCAAGCAACTTCTGACTAGACGACCCAAAATAAAAGATAGAAGACCTAGAAGTTGACCATATATAAAATATAGCATCTTTGCTGTGCTATTAGTTCTTTTCTCGTATGTATACACGTAGTACAATGGTATACCGATAAGTAGCTTATCGTTTAAAGTAGAAATAAGATTCGCAACGTGTCTCAAACGGGTAGTATCAGTGAAAACTTCAAGACGTACCGATCCTGCTACGTCTGCTCAAATACTCAAAGATCAAAAATGCTTTCCTCTAAGTATTTGGTTATTTTTCGTGGCACTACATAAACATATACCATTATGATACGGTTAGCATCCCTATAGTCAGTAATTATAGACACAAGATTCTCTTATAAGCACTAAACAGTACAGTGTCGTCCTACTTAGCTGTTAGTAACACTTACCATTGAGCAGTTACAATATTCAACATACAGAATCCTGTTCCAAAGTAAATTCTTGCTAAGTTCCATATGCAGGTCGGCTTGATCATGGTCCCTCCCAATAGTTTTTTCAGGCTGTTTCCTTAAAAAAATTCAAGCTGAGCATAGGTGATTCCAAAAATTCTTGATGTTACAGATTTCCTAAACAGAGCCTAAATCGTACCCTCACACTTCCTTTTGTGTTTTTATGTTCTCACATTTATTCCATATTTTTGTGAGTTGAGATAAAGGGATGTTAGCAGTGTAACGAACAAAAGGTAGCGGTAGCTTTACCCAAATAACCTTAATTAGGATTGGTATCCCTGTTTATATGCATAAAAAGTTTCTATTCAAATGGAACTGAATAGATTTAGGTAAAAAAAACTCTCTAAAATTCATACTAGTGGCAGAGGTAAAAATGAGTTGTAATGTTAGCTAACCGCCTAAGCCCATGATCAGTGACAAAGCGAGGAAACTTTTAAAACCCAAACACATCTAACTACGTTAAATATTTACTATTGAAATTCTATTTTTACCCTATATTAACATCAAACTCTATTAAGTGCTCGCTCATGAGTATCGGCGGCTGCCCAGGTCGCCGGGCTATGGCTCCGCTACAATTTTTTTTTACCGGTGCTCTCTAGCCGTTAATTTTTTTACATATAAATCTATAAACTTTTAACGTTCAAAATCTATAAAATTTTAATAAAACATGAAGTAGTACCCTCTCCATCCTAAAATATAACAATTTATAGCATTCAAAATTATTTCTAAAGTATAACAACTTCTAATCTGATATTTTTTTCGACTAATCACAACCTTCCAACTTTTAATTTCTTTGTCAAAGGGGTTAGATCCTGACTATATTATTTATAAACATAGGAGTCATCTAGTACTAATATACTTGTTGATATACGAAAAGTAAAACAGGACACATGAGTCTATTGGTTCAGCCCCCGTATTAAGTAATAGCCTTAATCCAGTTTATATGTATTGGATGGAATTTTCATCGACTATAAGGATCTGTATGTAGTTGCTATTAAATCTACCAACTATGAACGATGAAATGCAGCAGTCGATAACTTAGCTAAAAGCTTCATCTAGCTTGGTGTATCTGAGCTTGTAGGCTTCTGATTCGATGCCTTCCCCTCCTAGGAGACATTGCTTTTATACCGGTAGATGACCCCTTCTCCAAATAGAACTCAGAGACTCCTGAATAGGATACAGACAGAGTAAACCTTGTCGTAACCGAGTCGGGCCGTGGAGTCCTCCTTTTTCCTGAGCACGTTTCCTTTTTTGTTTGAGACTGTCTATATTCGCTCGTCACCTTCTGTATCTTATTAGGTATGTGGTATTCCCAGTGACCTACGTCTATGCTCGTGGGGTATGGCATATCTACTACACTGACATTCTTCACCTGCTTTCTCTTATCAACCAATTATAACTTTTCTCATTTAATTTCACCTACTTTGTTAATACCTGTGTCCAACTCCAAAACTTCTTGTATTATGAGGCTACTTTCTTAATACCTACATTTAACCCTAAAACTTCTTAAATTCTGAGGTGAAGATAGTAGTAATCTATTTGACTATGTAATATGGGGATGCTAATGCACATGTTTTTTGTCGTTTCTGCGATGGTTCACACGCTTAGCTCTTTTCTCTCGATTCGTGTTCTGATCTGTTGGGTCTGCTTAATTAGCAGTTGCTTAATTAGTGATGTGATTAGTGGTATTGGGTCGGGAGGATAGTTCGCACATGTGGCGAGGGACGTGCTTAGCAATTTAATGACGTTCTATAACAAAATAAATAAATAGTTCAGTTGAAAGTTTCAGATTTTTAGTTGAAAGTTTCAAATTTTCAATTGAAAGTTTTAAATTTTGGTTGAAAGTTTCAAAATTGGGGTAGCTTTTTTATTTTCAATTGAAAGTTATACAAATTTGAGTTGAAAATTTCAAATCTACCAAATTTCAAATACATATTGAAAAAACTCAAAATTTTCAAATCTGAAATAAAACATTCAATTGAAAAATGTCTGTTACAAAAATTTACACGAAATTTAAAAATATTCACAAATAAATACAAAATTATAAAAATTCAAATCTATCCAAACTTTCAAATACATATTTTCGATAACTTTCAATCTATTCTAGCCATTTAAAAAGAAAATACTAAAAACAAAATTCGTTCCACAAAGACCCATAGGGCCCAACCAAGACAGACATGCCACATATTCTAATGCCCCGATTTTTTTGGCCGTTAAGAACTATTTTAAATAAAATCCTAATTTCTAAAGTTTGATGTTTTTGTGTATGCTTAAGGTCCTATGTGCCGCGATCTTTTTCCCCACACAGTGCCCACGCCCGCTACAGCCCAGACCCACCCGTAAGCCTCTCCGGAGCCACGTGGACGCCAACCCGCAGGCCCCACCTGTCGGGTCAATCCCCCTCCTCCCACCGTATCTCTCTCTCTCTCTCTGCCCGGTAGCCGCTTGGTCAAATGCCTCGGGGAATGATCTTTGCGTCAACGCCGTACCCGACCACGCCGCCTCCGCCGCCCTTCTTATGTGACCCCGCCGTCTCGGGACGCCGCCATGGAGCTCTGCCAGCCGCCCTGCCGCCCCATGCTTCGCGCACCGCCATTGGCGCGCTCGGGACTCCGCGCCACCGCCTCTCTCCGTCATCGCGTAGCGCAGTCGTGCCTCTATAAAGCCAAGCCCCCTTCTTCTTCCTCGCCAACAGCCGTGCCTCCCTGGCCTCGCTCACTATCGCCACACTCGATCTGACCTTGAGCTCGCGCACTGCCGCCGCCGTTCTTCTTTGGTGAGCCCCTCCATGTTGCCCCCTTTTTTTCCTCCTCACTCCTTCTTTCAATCACCGCAAGCCCCCAGCTCCCAAAGACCTTGTTCCCTCCTGCCCGCCTTGCCAGAGACCGCCGTCTCGCCACCGCCGCTCCTCTCCCTACCGCTCTCTGATTCCTCGCCGCTAGCCGCCGTCTCACAATCCCTCTCCAAATCCAAGCCGCTTACTAGCCTCCCCCTCCCCTCCACTCCTCGCCGCCGTAGCCCACCCCTCCTATCTCGTCGCTGCTCGCTGGCAACCCTCGGCCGCCGAGAGCCGTCGATTCCCTCCTCCACCCGGCCGATCTCTCTCTCTCTCTCTCTTCCTATCTCTCTCTGACTAGTGGCCCCCGCAGCCGTCCAGTTGTCTTGTGGGCCCACCAACCTTAATCCCCTTTCACTATATGACATGTGGGCCCTACACGATTAAGAAAACCATTTAACCTTCAAAACAAATTTTGTCTCACTTACATGTGGGCCCCCTAGATTAAATCCTTTTGTCACTTACATGTGGTCCCACATTCTCTCTCTCTTTGACATATGCGCCCTCTCTGTTATCCACCCACTCTCACTCTCTTTCTCACTGACATGTGGGCCTATTTATTTAAATCTTTCCCAAACCAAATATCATTGGCATGTGGGCCCTCCTTGTCATTCTCTCTTTCTCCCTTTCCATTGACATGTGGTCCTCCTTTTTATTTTTAAATCCCAAGTCCCTCACAGGTAGACCCTACTCTCCCTATCACTAACATAAGGACCCTACACCTCAGCTTCTCTATCTCTCTCTGACCATGGGCCCCACCTATCAGCCAAGGAAATATTCCCTTGGCATATTTCTTTTCTAGACTAAATAATTATTTTAATGCCAAAAAATCATTTAAACTTCAAAAATCCATATCTTTTTATCCGTAACTCCGATCGACCCATTCAAGTCTCCAAATTTTTTTAAAATTAAGATCTACCTCATGGCACTATTAGTTATTAATAATAGTGTTTTATTTCTAGAGTTTTGTGTGTTTTCTCTCGTTACGCGTAGTCGACGATAACAAAAATTCTTTCGGACTTGGATTTTCGAAGACTTTGAAGACGAAAGAAGAGGCAAGTCACTCCTTGATCATATTGCCCCCAGTTTACAATAATATTTTATTTCTAAAATTGCATTGTTAAGCGTGCACAATAACTGAATCTGCCTCGGTTCGCGTGACGAACCGACCAACCTAACTAGTGTTACCTCGGCATTCGTGCTCTATGAGCATGGGTATCGACGGTTTCACCCAAATCACCTATATTGTCGAAATGGGAAAAACCTAGATTTATAAAATCTTTTAATCTGATACACAGCGTCGGTATGCTTGCGAAATAAGATACGTTTTGCGAAAACTCGTGATATAAAGTGATCGCTTGGATAAGGATGCTTTGTATTCGCATATAAGGACCGATTCCTTAGGAAATTGCACTGATCATAATACAGTGCGACCATACGGGCGGCATGGGACGCCCCTGGCTAAGTATTCAATCGGAAAAGAGTTACCTCGCATGCCAGTAGATGTGGAATACCGGGATAAGATGTTTGGGGTATCTCCGAGTTCCTGAGTAGAGTAAGGAAGGGAAGCTTGCCTAGTATTTGGTCTAGGAGTTTGGGGGTAAATTGCAAGCTGGAAGCTTGATTGAGTTTGGCCCATCTATTGAGTATGAGGTATCCTGGGATGGCTCCTAAAAGGCCTTGCCATGAACCTTCCTTGCTTGGCCAATAAGGGAGTAAGCCCGCGTCGTGTGGAAAAAACGTACACCTTTGCAAAGAATTGAACTGTTCGAACAGCCATGCCCATGGTCATGGGCGATGTGAAATGATTCCTCTAGCATAGCTTGGTTTTTATAAAAAGTTTACAAAAGTGGTTTGTGAGAATTAGAAACCATTACCAGAATCGGCCAAGTCGGCTGATGGACGACCATTACGTGATCTAAAACTGTCCTGTGTGGACTAGGATATCGAATAGCATCGTAGATTAGACTTCCCGAGTGAAAGTAGTATGCTAGAGATATGACGGCTCTAGGAGCCAAAGTTGGGATGATGAGATGGATGAGATCCTAGAAAGGATGAAAGTGAAAGAAAAATAATAGAGGAAAAAAAATAAGATAATGTTTTATGCTGAAGAGAACGAAAGTGAAAATAAAGTAATAGATGAGATCCACTGAACCATAGTCGCGGCCCGACAAGCGGTGGACTTGACTAAAAACTTTAATTAATTAAAAATTTGTCTGTCCGTTTGAGTTGTTGCAAAGCAATTTGTGGACAGAATTAGGGCGAGCGCATCTTTTCAATTACCATCGGTTTAACCCACACTTAGAGTTTTAGAAAAAATTTCAAAATAAAATGCTTGCGAAATAAACCCCAGCCTTCTTGGTGACTCGCATAACTCATATTTCCCATGACTTACTGAGTATGTATGTACTCAATCTATTTCTTTTTCCCTCATTCAGAAAGAGTGAAGTCGAAGTGAAGATTAAGATTTCTTTCCTAATCTTAAGCTGTTGCTTGTGGATTGGGTTCTTGTTGCATTGTCATTCCATTGCCACTATTCTATTTGAAGGTTACTGTTCAGAGCTCGTCCAAAGTTACAACTTATAAAGGTATAATAAGTATATTCTATTTCTAGCTACTATGATACATCTCCGTTAACCGCGGATACCAGTAAGTTTTATTGTAACCGGTACCGACAACACAGTTTCGTGGGAGTCGATTCACGTCGATCTCCTAGGATGCTTTCTCTCTAGGGTTACTGTAGTTGGGGGTGTTACACATGTGCACACGTGTGATGCGTGATGCAGAAATCCGTCTCGGACTCTGACCGTCTGATGCGAGCGCTCGCAGCGCGCGGGCGCAAACTAGGGATTCCGATGTAATATCAGAATAGGTAAAATTGTTGGCTCCATGTAACATTCTCGTGCTGCCGTTTGCCATCGCTATCATCAAACCACCATGAGAAGTTAACCTCCGCCTCGTTATATACCTCCTTCCTCGCCTCGCCGCCTTCACTCGCCACGCCACGCCCAACGCACCGGCGCGGCGCACCCAACCATTCTACTCCTGCTCGATCTCCAAAGCACTCAAGAACGGTGTCCAAGAGCTCACCGGATTCTTGGAACGCGGCCATGGACAAGGGCGCTCTGGTGCATACGACGGACTCGAGCGCCAGCGTCGGCGACGCCGCCGGCTCGTTCTCGAGCCTGCGCGCCTACGGCCTCGCGCTGGCGCGGACGCCGCAGCGGCTGGCGCGGCGCGCGTGCGTGGCGACGTCGCCGGGGGAGGAGATGAGCCGCGTGCGCGCGCTGTCGGGGGCGCACATGGCGCGGAAGCTGCGGTGGCCCGACCTCGTCGGCCTCGGGCTCGGCGGCATGGTGGGCGCCGGGGTGTTCGTCACCACGGGGCGCGCCACGCGGCTCTACGCTGGCCCCGGCGTCGTGGTGTCGTACGCCATTGCTGGGCTCTGCGCGCTTCTCTCCGCCTTCTGCTACACCGAGTTCGCCGTCGACATGCCAGTCGCCGGCGGCGCCTTCAGCTACCTCCGCGTCACCTTCGGTGAGCTTCCCATTCATGGCCATGGCGGTTACAGCATATGGCAACAGAATGGCGTAGGATCCATTACCATTTAAGCCAATTTTAATGGATCATATCTTTTTGCCATGCATATACTAAAACAAAAAATTGCCAAAATCATGACCTCTATTGATGCTTTGATCAATTTTTTTTTTTTGCATGCATTTTTCTTTGGGTATCAATTTTAGTTTGTTACTGCTTCTGCGTGCAAATTAGCATTGTGAATGACATACCGAAAATGAAAAAGATGAGTTCTTTTTGTTAAATATTTGATGGTTATCTTGTATGTTTTCTCCATTTCTTCCGGTTGTCCAATTGCTCAAAGCCTCACAAGTAGCAAACTTTTTATGCGCATTTTTATGTACAAGTGCGAGAGGTGGATGTCGTCTCATGAACATGACGCATCTAAGCCTGCTGCTTCTGTGTTGTCCTTTCGTATCTTAGGAGTCATTTGGAGTGTTTTTTTTTAAAAAAAATTGGAGTACTTGTGTTGGCATTGATTGATACTATTTTGTGATCTAGTACTAGTTGTTATCTGTCTGTGCTTTGAGGTAATAAAAAAAATTGCCATGTTGGGTACTACTTTGGCTCTTCGTTTTACTTTAAGTTGTATTTGTTTCTTCCTTTTTCTTTGACGAGAATATCTGTATTTCTTTGTCTGCTTACTGGTTTTCTTTGTGTTTGTCAAAAGCTTTCAGTCTTTTGCCGCCATGGAAAAGACTTCTCCTTCATCATCTTTTTACAAAAAAAAAAGAGAGAATAAAGCCTCATTCCCAACGGTACAAAATTTGTGTCCAAACTGTTAGAAAGACACCGCTAGGAGTGAAGCAAACATTTCAACAGTACAAAACTCCCCTGTAAAAAGATTTATGATATATTAACTTCCCAAGCTTTGCAAGATTGACATTGATTTGTCAACTGATGCCAGATTAATAATGGTAGATTCTAGCATGAAGAACAACAGAAGAGAAAAAAAATATTGCTCTCTCTGTCTCTCGAAAAAAGTTTTGAGTGTGACTTTCAACTAATTTTAATGCACACGCACACAGACGCACATCCATATCCAAATAATGTTGGAAGTCCCTTTCTTGCATCTCCCAAAGAGCTTGCTCTTTTTTGGTCCAAATGGTAGCCATGCTATGCTTTCTTGGCCGAGAAGACCCCACTCATTTTCACAAACCACCATGCAAAACCAAGATAAAGATCCTGCATTTCCTCTCTAATTTGCATGCAACTCCTCCAAATCTCTGTTACTATCACAATGCTCTCATAATTTCATTCCCTACCATGCATGTAATTTACACTCTCTGCTGCTTAATTTGCATGTAGCATTTGGCATTCTTTGATGAGTTTGATCGAGTTCTTTAATTTGAGCCGTTTTGCGCAAGAATCTGAAGCTTGGTTTTGTTGCTGAATTCAGGGGAGTTAGCGGCGTTTCTGACGGGGGCGAACCTGATCATGGAGTACGTCTTCTCCAACGCCGCCGTGGCGCGCAGCTTCACGGCGTACCTCGGCACGGCGGTCGGCGTCGACGCGCCGAGCAAGTGGCGGATCGTCGTGCCGGGGCTCCCCAAGGGCTTCAACGAGGTCGACCTCGTCGCCGTCGGCGTCATCCTCCTCATCTCCGTCTGCATATGCTACAGGTAATACTACTACGAGTTCTTTCAGGTTCTCTTTGCAAATGTACATCTGTCTTGTTGTTAGGAGTATCTTTTTTTCTTGTGTTGTCTTCTCTGCTTGTTTTCACAATACTTTTGACCATAATATTGGTGTTCTTCTTGACACAAGACTCCAAAGTATGAATTACGAAGCAAATAGGGTTCCTATTTTCATCAATTCGTCACCTTATTATATTTTGTCCTTGGTTTGGACTTTGTTCTTGCAAGTGTGGTGTACCGTATGTATTCATCAATCAATCAGTCAGCTTTTGGGGTTTTCTTGGTTACTGGTGTAGGTTGGTTCCGGTGGTTGCTGCTTGTTTTTTTTCCTTGCTTGCTCTCTGCAACCAACTGCTCTTGGAGTACTAGTTTTCTTTGATATGGCTACATTCCAAAAGGTTCAGAGCAAGTGGGGCTAATTAAAATTCTCAAGTTCTATCCGTTCTTGAAAATTTTGAGATGATGTTATGGGCAGAGGAAGAATCTTTGCATTGCATGCCCATCACTATTCTAATTCAGTGTGTGCAATGTGTGCAAGTCTAGCTACAACCACTATGTCTTCTTTTCTCTTCTCTATGACTTGTGTGGGCAACATGAGCAAACCTTTCTCCAGAAAGGAATCGCAACAGTAGTTTTTCTAGGTGTTGCTTATCAGTTACAACAAACAGTCCATTTCCCAAGTGAACATGAATAACAACAACAACAACAACAACAAAGCCTTTCAATCCCAAGCAAGTTGGGGTAGGCTAGAGTTGAAACCCAATAGAACCTGCAGATCAAGGTTCAGGCACATAAATGGCTGCTTTCCAAGCACACCTATTCAAAGATAAATCTTTGGGTATATTCCATCCTTTCAAGTCCCTTTTTATTGCCTCCTCCCATGTCAATTTTGGCCTTCCCCTGCCTCTCCTAATATCACTGTCGCGCCTTAGGATTCCACTATGCACTGGTGCCTCTGGAGGTCTCCGCTGGACATGTCCAAACCATCTCAACCGGTGTTGGACAAGCTTCTCTTCAATTGGTGCTACCCCTAGCCTATCACGTATATCATCGTTTCGGGCTCGATCCATTCTTGTATGACCACAAATCCAACGCAGCATACGCATTTCCGCAACACTTAACTGCTGAACATGCCGTCTTTTTGTAGGCCAACATTCTGCACCATACAACATTGCCGGTCTAATTGCTGTTCTATAGAACTTGCCTTTTAGCTTCTGTGGTACCCTCTTGTCACAGAGAATACCCGATGATTGACGCCACTTCATCCACCCCGCTTTGATTCTATGGCTAACATCTTCATCGATATCCCCATCTCTCTGTAGCATTGATCCCAAATATCGAAAGGTATCTTCTTGGGCACTATTTGACATCCAAACTAACACCCCTCTCCTCATGTCTAGCAGTGCCGAAGTCACATGCCATATATTCGGTTTTAGTTCTGCTGAGCCTAAAACCTTTGGACTCTAGAGTCTGCCGCCACAACTCTAGTTTCCTATTTTACTCCCGCTCGGCTTTCATCAACTAACACTACATCGTCCGCGAAAAGCATACACCAAGGGATATCCCCTTGTATGTCCCTTGTGACCTCATCCATCACCAAGGCAAATAGATAGGGCTCAAAGCTGACCCTTGATGTAGTCCTATCTTGATCGGGAAGTCACATGTGTCACCATCATTTGTTCGAACACTAGTCACAAACATTGTTGTACATGTCCTTAATGAGGGAAACGTACTTTGTTGGAACTTTATGTTTGTCCAATGCCCACCACATAACATTCCTTGGTATCTTATCGTAGGCCTTCTCCAGTCAAAAAACCATGTGTAGTCTTCTTCTGCTCCCTATTACCGCTCCATAACTTGTCTTACTAAGAAAATTGCTTCTATGGTTGACCTTCCGGGCATGAAACCAAATTGGTTCATAGAGACCCGCGTCACTCCTCTTAGGCGATGCTCGAATTACTCGCTCCCATAGCTTCATCGTATGGCTCATCAACTTAATTCCTCGATAATTAGTGGCAACTTTGAATGTCTCCCTTATTCTTATAGATCGGTACAATATATCTCCTCCAATCATCAGGCATCCTGTTTGACCGAAAAAATGTTGTTGAACAACTCGGTTAGCCAACTATAGCTATATCCCTAGGCATCTCCACACCTCGATTGGGATACCATCAGGACCATTGCCTTACCCCTTTCATCCTTTTCAACGCCTCTCTGACTTCTGATTCTTGGATCCTCGCACAAAGCGCCTATTGGTGTCATCAAAAGAGTCATCTAACTGAACGGTTGTGTTCCCATTCTCACCATTGAACAACTTGGTCAAAATACCTTGCCATCTGTGTTTTGATCTCATCCTCCTTTACCAAAAGCTGCTCCCTCTCGTCCTAATGCACTTAACTTGGTTGAGGTCCCTCGTCTTCCTTTCGCGAACCCTAGCCATTCCTATAGATGTCCTTCTCTCCTTCCTTTGTACCCAATCGTTGGTATAGACCTTCGTAAGCCCGCCCCTTTTGCCTCACTCACAGCATGCTTTGCTGCCTTCTTTGCCATCTTATACTTCTCTATATTGTCCGCACTCCTATCATGGTATAAACGCCTATAGCATTCTTTCTTCTCCTAATAGCCTTTTGGACGCCCTCATTCCACCACCAAGTATCTCTAGTTCGCATCACTCCCTTTAGTCACTCCAACCACCTCTGAAGCCACCTCCCGGATGCATGTTGCCATCTTCTTCCACATGTTGTTTGCGTCGTCTTCTCCATCCCAAGGGCCCTCTTCGATAACCCTTTTTTAAAACCTCTGCCGACTCTCCTTTCAATTTCCACCACTTCGTTTTTGGCAATCTTAGCTTGTTTGTCCCTACGAACGCACATCCGGAAGCGCAAGTCAGCCACCAAAAGCTTATGTTGAGAAACCACACACTCTCCAGGTATTACCTTACAATCCAAGCATGCTTGTTTATCCTCTCTTCTTGTGAGGACAAAGTCAATCTGGCTAGAGTGTTGGCCACTACTAAAAGTTATTAAGTGGGATTGTCTCTTCCTAAAGAAAGTGTTGGCTACCATCAGATCAAAAGCTATAGCAAAGTCTAAGACTTCCTCTCCCTCTTGATTCCTACTACCGTACCCAAAACCTCCGTGTGCTGCCTCGAAGCCTGCATTTGTTGCACCTACATGGCCGTTGAGATCTCCACCTATGAAAAGCTTCTCGGTACTAGGTATAGCTCTAACCATACCATCTAAGTCTTCCCAAGTGAACATGAATGATGAAACTAAAAAAAAAACTCTAAAAGCACTCGAATTACCACGTATTCTGACGTAAAATTTGATATCTCTCGGTACCTTGTTACCTTACCGAGGACCGGGCGTGAAATCACTGACTCGCTTAGTTTCAAAAAATGTCGGATTTGTCCGTTTATTAATGCTTCCAAAAGTGTTTAACAAATTAGTTACAGTATTCGTTACTGAGTAATTTGGATTATTTTCTTGACAAAATTTCTGTCATGTCCTCATCAGCACGAAGGAGAGCTCTGTGGTGAATATGGTGCTGACGGCAGTGCACGTGGCGTTCATCCTGTTCATCATCGTGATGGGGTTCTGGCGCGGTGACGCCGGGAACCTGACGCGGCCCGCCGACCCGGCGCGCAACCCGGGCGGCTTCTTCCCGCACGGCGCCGCCGGCGTGTTCAACGGCGCCGCCAAGGTGTACCTGAGCTACATCGGGTACGACGCCGTGTCCACCATGGCCGAGGAGGTGGAGCGCCCCTCACGCGACATCCCCGTCGGCGTCTCCGGCTCCGTCGTGCTCGTCACCCTCCTCTACTGCCTCATGGCCGCCTCCATGTCCATGCTCCTCCCCTACGACGCAGTAAGTAGTGTGTACTAGTGATTACCTAAATTCAGCACAGCTTTACTGCTGTCATGTAGTATGTTTTTTTTGCCCCATTTGGTAGAGGTTCAGCTCTCACATCTTGGTCCAACTCTAGAAGTGAAGTAGGTTAAAACTCCTTCGAAAAAGTAAACTACGAGGTGAAACGATCTTTAAATAGATCTATAACTCTAGCTCCAGTTCTGAGAATTGAGCTCTACTAAACAGGACCGTAAGACGTACACACGTCTATCACATACATACATAGTTGTAGGTATTTCTTCTTTTTAACGAACGCTCAAAAATACGATTTCTTCTTTTTAACGAACGCTGAAAAAGACGGAGACCAACTACAAAACCATTTACATTGATCTATGCAAGCTTTTGAGAGAGACCAAATCCTGACATGTCCAGGATTCCATCTAGGGCAGAGTCGGGATTCCTTGATAGGCATGTAGCAGCTAGCTCGTGGTGTTGTCTGAACTTTACTTGGGATAATTCTGGGAATATGTTGTGTGACCATGGTGAAGTGGCGCAGTAGAAACCATGCAGATCAGCTACCTCAGCTTCTGTTTCTTTTTTGTTTTTCCTGTCTTTTTGGGATGTTTGTCCTGCCTGCCTGCGACTTCGTGGTGAACCTGCTGTCCCCATCGGAACAGTGAGACCACTGTAGCAGCTAGATCGATCAGTGGAAGCATCTCAAAATTCATCTTTTCCATATGCCTCTTTTCTTGCTCTCTTCTGTGGACCATGAAAACTATTGAGATACTAATTAATTGCGGTGGTAATTAATTGTGCAGTAAATTTTTTTCACCTGGTAATAACAGTGGGTGGTAATAATGGTTTGTGTTTTGGTGGGTGCAGATTGACATGGAGGCGCCGTTCTCGGGGGCGTTCAAGGGGAGCTCTGGGTGGGGGTGGGTGTCCAACGTGATCGGCGCCGGCGCTAGCCTTGGCATCCTAACGTCGCTCATGGTGGCGATGCTAGGACAAGCAAGATACCTCTGCGTCATCGGTCGCTCCGGCGTAATGCCCGCTTGGCTCGCTAGGGTGCATCCCCACACCGCCACCCCTGTCAACGCCTCCATCTTCCTCGGTGAGTCCATCTATCTTCTCTAGTCTGTCACTAGTGATCTTGTAGCACTTGTCAACGAAAGGGAATAAAAGATTTGTAAAAAACAGGAATCAAGACCAGGAGCTCTACCAAACAGACCCTTAAGCTATTTTTTTAGTGATAACGATGAACGGTTGCAACTTTATGCTGGATAGTGGCTACTTTTTTGTGGCCTTGCAACTGTTTTACTCATGGGCGGCTTGCATGCTAAAGCATACAAAGACACGGGTTTTCTGGGGCTCCAAATATCCACATAAACTGGTTAATTTGTTGGGTCTATTCTGGCTGAATCGAAACCGACGATGAGAACAGCTAGCCTACCTGCTCGTGGATGTCTACTTGGATTCAACACCGAAATGAACCAAATAGTTGAACCAATTTTTTTTAAAAAATACAGTGCTTAATTTCCCGCGCTTTTTGGGTGTGATATCTGTAGTTTGATCCTTGTAATTGTCGGTATTGAACAGTTTGGTCCTTGGTTTGGTTGATCGTGTCAGGGGTGTTTACGGCGGCGCTGGCGCTGTTCACGGAGCTCGACGTGCTGCTTAACCTCGTCTCCATCGGCACGCTCTTCGTCTTCTACATGGTGGCCAACGCCGTCGTCTACCGCCGCTACGTCGCCGCCGACCGTACCGGCGCGGCGGCGGCGTGGCCGACGCTCGCGTTCCTCCTGGCCTTCTCCCTCGTCGCGCTCTGCTTCACGCTGCTGTGGCAGTTCGCGCCGGCCGGTGGCGCCAAGACCGGCCTCTTAGGCGCGTGCGGCGCGGGTGCCATGGCGACGGTCGGCGCGTTCCAGGCGCTGGTGCCGCAGGCGCGCCGGCCGGAGCTGTGGGGCGTGCCGGCCATGCCGTGGGTGCCGGCGGCGTCGGTGTTCCTCAACGTTTTCCTCCTCGGCTCGCTCGACCGCCCGTCTTACGTCCGGTTCGGCTTCTTCACCGCCGCCGCCGTGCTCGTCTACGTGCTCTACACGTGCACGCCAGCTACGACGCCGAGGAGAGCGGCGGCGCCGGCGCGCTCGAGGGCGCCAAGGTGCAGGACGAAGCTGCAGGCTGCAAGGTGTAGCAGGGCCTGGCTGACGTAGGCACAGCTCAATTTCGACCTGCTTCATTTTTTTTTGGGTGACCTTAACCATTAGGTTATGACTACCACGTTACTAGACGAGAATCTAACACGGGCGAAGAAAACACGAGAGAAAAAGAGAAACTTTACTTGTAAGTGCAAGATGAAATGTACATGCATATTGTGATTTTCCTCTACCGAATTTAATTGCTCGACATTGTTTTTCTCTTATTTTATATGATCCATTTTATAGGTAGAATTTCATCTTCTGCTATTGCTAAATTCATTAATTAACGAGGAAGCACAAGTGGTGCGGAGTTTCACAAACATTACACACGCGACTGTGTTTCTAATAGGGATTTAATTAGTAAGGCCATAGTCCTTTTGAGCATAGGTTAAGGAGGGAGGTGTACTTGTAAGCGTGTGCGGGTTTCATGTAGTAGTAGTAGTAGTAGTAGTAGTAGTAATAATAATAATAATAATAAATTCATTAGTTACTAGAGCACTTAGCATCATAAACTTCCGATGAGAGCACGCGGCATCGCTATCCTTTCCGGATCCTAGTTGATACTTCCATTTCTGTCTCTGTCATGTAAGGGTTCTGCTGAGCTTTCTTTTATAAAGTTAGATCGCATAATCTTTAGTCCACAAAACTGTAAAACACAAAGGAAAATTTCACTCCCGGTGAAGGAATCTTGACCTGGAATTTCACTGAACAATGTCAACGTACAGATTCCCCTCAAACAACCCAATACCTAATCCGAATCGTATTGCTGGACAAGCTTATGCTGAGCAGACGACAGAGACCTCCATTTTCAGAGACCTTTTGGCGTTATCTCTCTTTTCTAACTTCTGAATGGTTGCCGTGTGACGTTTTTTTGCTTCTAATTTGTACTGAAAAAGTGAATGAAATGAATGAACTGGATAACAGCGAGAGCCAATTCGTATCTGAATCATGCTTTTCTTGTAAGGATCACACGAGTAGTAGTAGATGCGGTGAACTGGTGATCTGAAAGTTTTTGATGTATGCATGGAGCCACTAGCTTTTCTGTAAATTGGATGCACGCTGCTGCAATGCTCGTGGAAAAAATTGGATGGATTGCAACGAGCAGGTAATCACGCATGCTCGCGTCTCTGTCTGAAAATGGCGCGCATTACATGTGCAGAAATGTGCAACGACGGCATGAAATGGTGAGCTTTTGGTCAGAAGCAAGGGAAGCGCGAATGATATTTCCATTCTTTCTCCTGAAAGAAAACAGTGAGCATTATTCAAACAAAATCAAGTTTGCCGTTTTGTATCTTTTTTTCTCCCAAGGTTTTCAGGGATGTGTGCAAATGACAATTCATGTGCATCTCGAACAGCTTGCGAATTAGATCTGTCGTGGTCGTCCTCCCTGTGTCTGAGAAATATGAGGATCAAATCCAGCATCCTGAATTGAAGAAGGCGGCGGGTGGCTGAAGAAACGTTTTGATCATCCACTTCCATCGCTTAATCCTCCACTAATTAGATCTCTGAAAGTGCAGCGTGACAACTACGGCATACACAAAGCTCTGCTCCATTTGCTGAATTTGGGCTCGTTTTATTCCATTTGCCGACACGCTGTTTCGAGGTGCATCTACTGTCTAGGCTTTGGAAAATGGTGATTGGTGAGTGAAGGTTCCATTTCTAGCAAGCGATCGCATGATCTATCACCTTTTTATTTTCTACACTTCTTTTCCAAGTGAGTGCATATCTGATTTCAGTGTGTTAAGAGAACTTTACACCTTCAGAAAAGCATAAATGCTCTAGGCCTTAGCCTCTCAGGTGGCTGAGATAGCAACCTCCGGATCAAAATGCAATCCTAACCTTTTTTTTATTAGTTTGTACTTGCAACAATTTAAAGGTGTATATGATGAATAGTAGCTAATACTGAAACTAGTACTGCTACATTTTTCTACATCCCTGAACCTGTAATTTTACCTCACTGATATGTACACTGTCATGTTACAGTAATATTTTGTAGTAACTTGTAACCTTTTCACATCTTAAAAGAAAAAAAAAACCCTTTCAGGTCAGTGACTCCATCTGATATATCCTTTTCTGCTGTGCTGAAGTCCAGTTACCACTGTTCACCAACTGTTTAAACATTCCTTGGTAGGCAGAAAATTCAGGTCTCACTCAACCTATGTCTGCTTCCAACCTTTTTCCTTCATCATTTGACTTGCACTGAAGATAAGATTTTGGGGCAGTGGATCTCCCTTTCAGAGCTCAATAATAACCTAACCTTGTCGCCTATCAGGTGTTTACATCAGTGTCGTCGCATGAAATCGAGCGATTACGCGTGTGTGCGTAGGAAGTTTCAGACTTTGTGAGCACTCTGAAGGCGTGCGAGATGGCCGTCTCTGTCTGAAAAGTGCTGCGTGGAAAAAGAAAGTAAGATAAAAACATTAGGAAAGAATAATGAAAGATCGTCTTCACGAAGTCCAGATGGGCATGAAAGAAATGGCAATAAAAGGAGGGGGATGGTGAAATGGTGAAGAGGGTGAGCACAAAAGCAGGAGAGATTCTTGGTTAACCTCGAGTGGGTAAGGATTGTGTAGGACACACGGCCTAGCTAGCGACACGCAGTACTTCTTCTTGTCTAAAATATAAATATTTGTGGTAGTTTTAGCTGAAATTAAGGTAGAGTTAAGAAATTATTTTGATTGGTTGAGATGATTAAATATATGCAGAAATTAAATACAAGATGATTGTTATTGATTAAGACGAGAAAATAGGTGAGGAAGTTATTAAATTTTAGAATAAATTTTAAATGGTAGAAGTTGCTATATTTGTAGCAGTGATCGATTATCAACTGATGCATGTGTTGCTGCATTCTGTCATTCTGAAGTACTCTCTGGATATGTATACTGTCATACTGATGCGACCAATATATACCGCACTAGAGTTGTAAGAGAATATGGGAGTTGCTTTCCTCTGGATTCGCATGAAAAATAAATTTGAACTCGGGATTACAGCTCCTTTGATTGAAAGAATTTTGTGTGACTTTCTGGTAATCTCACTCCTGCAAATTTTTTTATATAAAATTATTTGGGGATAGAAATAAAATATCCAAATCATATAGATTGATATTGTACTATAAATTCACAAAAATGAATTGTGTCGAATTCCAGTGGAGGAATTGTGTCGAACAGTTGGAGTGGAAGGAAGAAGAGATGGCTTGAGGAAGGGGAAGATATTCGAATCTGGGAGATAGTTGATTCATTACAATCTTGTTCTCCTCTCTCACGAAGACTCAGCGTATATATATATACTCAAGCCACCCACTCGGGCCCCATGACACGCTTGTTGGGCCGCCTGTCTCGTTTGGGCCTGTCGGCCTTGTTGCCCTGTGCCGGAGAGCCTATGGACCATGGCGTTGTAACATCCTTCCCTCCTTAATTGTATATATATATACCAGCTGCGTGGACAAGCATGCACAAAACACCGAAGAAAAGTCTCCAAGCACTGATTCACCCGCTCTGTTTGCCCATCGGTTTGAGGATGATAAGCCCAACTCATCCTTAATTGAGTATAAGCCAGCTTAAACAGAGTGGTCCAAAGGGAGCTCGTGAAAATACGATCACGATCCAAAATCAGAGACTTAAGGCAAACCGTGCAACTTGTAGATGTTCGACAAGAAATCTTGAGCAACATCAAAGGCTGAGAAGGGATGAGCCAACGCCACAAAATGAGCATATTTGGAAAACTTGTCCACCACCACCATAATGCAATCAAAACCAGATGAACGGGGCAAGCCTTCAATAAAATCCAAGGAAACCACTTGCCAAGCATGATCAGGAACTGGCAAGGGTTGGAGCAAACCTGGGTACCGTATGCGTTCAGATTTGGCTTGCTTGCAGACCGCACATTGATCGACAAAGAGGTGCACTGCCTTTTTCAAACCCGACCAAGCATAAAGCCGTCGTATTCTGCTGTATGTTACTTGTGTTAGATATATATATATACATACTTGTAATTCTTTGGTTGTGTAGGGGCTTTATTGCATATTTGCCTCTCCCTGTATATTGCTCCCTTTGGGGTTGGATGAATACATTGAGCGATTATCCCAACATGGTATCAGAGCGCTAGGGTTACCTACTACCGCCGCGCGCCCCTGCCCGCGAGCCCCGCCGCGAGCCACTTGCCGCGCGCCTCCACGTGTCGCCGGACCCGCCGCCGCCTCCACTCGCAGCCGGGACCCGCCTCCGCTCGGCCGTCAGGACCCACCGCCGCCACCTCCGCTCAACTGTCAGGACCCACCGCTGTCCCCTCCGCTCGCCCTCTGGCCGCCACCGCCGCGCGCCCCTGCCCCCTCCGTCCGCCGAGAGCCGCCGCTCTGTCTGGTTTCTCTGTTATCTATGTCTTCCTTTTATATTCTATAAAAAAAAAGAAGAAGAAAGGCCTTCCTGTACTAGCCTTCCTCATGGCGGCTCTAGGGAGACCGGGTGCTATCTCTGTGCCCCGATGTCCTGTTCTTTTTACGGGTATCAATTGGGGTGAGTTTGCCTTTCACATGGAGATCCACATGGGCGGTCAACAGCTGTGGGGCTATCTCACGGGTGAGCGAGTCTGTCCTCCTCTCCCTTTTCTTCCAGCACCACTCACCTACCCGTCTGATGCGGATGAGGCTGCTAAGGCCGCTCTTCTCGAGGCTTTTGAAGCTTCAATGGACACTTATCAGTCGGAGTCTGCTGACTACACGACTTGGCTTCGGGAGGAGGCTTGTGCCAAGGCTATCCTTCTTGCGAGCATGGAGACAGATCTCTCGCTCACCCTCCGGGGCCTTCCCACCTCGCAGCAGATGTGGGCTCACCTTCGTCAGAGTTACGAGATTCGTAACGAGGCGATGTACCTTGCAGTCGTGGAGGAGGCTCAGTCGCTTCGTCAGCTTGATCACGCTGTGGGGGACTTCCACCGCCAAATGTGTGGGATCTGGCATCGCTTGGACAGCTTGGGTGCCGAGTTTTGTGCTGCAGGCACTTGCAGGTGCTGTGACAGCCACCGCAGTCAGCGGGAGACTCTTCGTCTTCATGAGTTCCTCTCTCGCCTTCATCCTGAGTTTGAGCCAGTCAGGTCCCAGCTCTTGACACGTCATCCGCGTCCATCGCTTGATGAGGCGATGCCTGAGCTGCGTGCTGAGGAGACACGTCTTCATACGGGGGCTGTGAGCCGGAACCAGCAGTCTGCTTCAGTTCTAGCTGCTCGGGTTCTAGCTTCGCCGGCTCCCACACCGTCCCCCGTGCCTTCGTCACCGTCGTCTTCGACTCCAGTAGTGGCAGCAACCCCTTCGGCTCTATCTTCGGGTCGACTGTGCGGCTATTGCGATAGACCTGGCCATGAGGCCTCGGTTTGTCGTAAGAAGCAGCGCGACCGGGCTCGTCATGGTGGTCGCCCTTCTCAGGGCTCGAGGGGGCCATCCATTCAGCAGGATTCTCGCTCGCTGTCTGCCGCCGAGCAAGAGGCTCTCACGCTGTTTCGCCGCCTTGCTATGACAGCACATGGGACTACTGCTTCTGCTTCTGGTTCCACTCCACCACCACTACCAGGTATATCATCTCCATGGTTTCTTGATTCTGGTGCTTCCTTTCATATGACTCCTGATCCGAATCACCTATCCTCTATATCCATTCCTAGTCCACCTCTCCTTGTTCACACTGCTGACGGCACTTCTCTCTCTGTTGTTGGACAGGGCACTCTTTTGACTCCTCTTTTTCATGTTCCTACTGTTTCGCATATTCCTAAACTCACCATGCAGTTATTATCCGCTGGCCAGATCATTGATCATGGTTGTCGTATCATTCTTGAGGCTGACTCTTATTGTGTTCAGGACCTTCGTACAGGTTTTCTGGTGGGGACTGGGCCTAGGCGTCGGGATTCTCAACGCCTATGGGAGCTTGATTGGCTGCGTCTTTCGTTGCCTATTTCTGACAGCCAGGCACCCAGCTCTTCTGCTATCGTCCTTGCTGCTTCCTCTACTATCACTTTTGAGCAATGGCATCGTCGTCTGGGTCATCTTTCTGGCTCTCGCCTATCCAGATTAGTTGGTAGTGGTGTCTTAGGTCCAGTCTCTGGTGAGTCTGCTCTTCGTTGCACGGGTTGCAAGCTTGGTAAACAGCTGCAACTCCCCTATCCTTCTAGCGAGTCAGTGTCTCAGCGTCCCTTTGACCTTGTTCACTCGGATGTTTGGAGTCGTGCTCCCTTCGTTTCGAAAGGGGGCCACTCTTACTATGTGATTTTTGTTGATGACTATTCGAGATTTACTTGGATCTATCTTATGTCTTCTCGTGGCCAATTTCTTTCTATTTATCAGCAGTTTGCCACTATGGTTCGCACTCAGTTTGACATTCCCATTCGAGCTTTTCGTGCGGACTCTGCTGGTGAGTATATTTTCGATGCACATCGTCACTATCTCGCTGACCAGGGTACTCTTGCTCAGTTCTCTTGTCCTGGTGCTCATGCTCAGAACGGTGTAGCTGAGCGCAAGCATCGTCACATCCTTGAGACTGCTTGTGCTCTTCTGCTCTCCGCTGACCTTGCCCCTCACTTTTGGGCTGAGGCGGTTTCTACGGCTGTCTTTCTCATCAACCGACAGCCATCCACCGTTCTTTAGGGATGCACTCCTTATGAGTATCTTTTTGGCTCTGCTCCTACGTACCATCATCTTCGGTGTTTTGGGTGTGTGTGCTACGTTCTTCTTCCTCCTCATGAGCGCACCAAGCTGACAGCCTAGTCAGTTGAGTGCATCTTCCTTGGATACAGTACGGAGCATAAGGGCTATCGCTGCTATGACCTTGTTGCTCGTCAGATGAGAATTTCTCGGGATGTCACCTTTGATGAGTTTCGTTCCTACTATCCTCGTTTACCCGCTACTATCCCTTCTACTACACCTGAGTCCCTCTCTTTTCTCTCTCTACTTGACTCACCCTCCCATCTTCCGCTGTCACCACCTTCGCCTCCAGCGCCACGATCACATTCACTACCCTCCCATCTTCCGCTGTCACCACCTTCGCCTCCAGCGCCATGATCACATTCACCACCTTCACCTCCAGCGCTAGCTCCCTCCCCATCACTGTCTCCAGTGCCAGCATCTTTTTCGTCACCCTCTCCCCCTCTGGTTGTTCCCTTTCCTCCGGTAATCTCTCCTCGTCAAATTACCCAGTACTATACTCGTCGTTCGCGACCCGTCTCCTCATCTCCCACCACTCCGTCTGCGCCTACTCCTCAGTATGATTTACGTGATCGTAGCACTATTCAGCCTCCTCCTCGCTATCGTTTCACCGCCGCTGCTCTTGTTGAGCCCACTTCCTACCGGGAGGCTGTTGCCCACCAGGAGTGGCAGCATGCCATGGCCGCGGAGATTGCTGCTTTGGAGCGCACCGGCACCTGGGATCTAGTTCCCCTCCCGCCTCACATCACTCCGATCACTTGCAAGTGGGTCTACAAGGTCAAGACTCGCTCCGATGGCTCCCTTGAGCGCTATAAGGCTCGTCTTGTAGCGCGTGGTTTTCAGCAGAACACGATCGTGACTATGATGAGACCTTTGCTCCGGTTGCTCACATGACCACTGTTCGGACCCTCCTCGTTGTTGCTTCGGTTCGTCAGTGGTCCATCTCCCAGCTCAATGTTCAGAATGCTTTTCTTAATGGTGAGCTGTGTGAGGAGGTTTACATGCAGCCACCCCATGGGTACTCTGTTCCTGCTGGTATGGTTTGTCGGCTGCGTCGTTCTCTTTACGGCCTCAAGCAGGCTCCTCGAGCCTGGTTTAAGCGCTTCTCCTCTGTTGTCCGTGATGCTGGCTTCAAGCCCAGTGATCACTATCCGGCTCTCTTTATTCACACCTCTCCTCGTGGTCGCACGCTTCTTCTTCTCTATGTCGATGACATGATCATCATAGGTGATGACTCTTCGTTCATTGCCTTTGTTAAGAAACGTCTGAGTGACACATTCTTGATGTCTGACTTGGGTCCTCTTCGTTACTTCCTTGGGATTGAGATTTCTTCCACACCTGAGGGCATTTACCTCTCCCAGGAGAAGTATATTCAAGACCTCCTCTCTCGTGCTGCTCTCACTGATCACCGTACTGTTGACACACCTATGGAGCTTGGTGTTCACCTGCGGCCCACTGATGGTGAGCCTCTTGCGGATCCTACTCGCTATCGTCACCTCGTTGGTACCCTTGTGTACCTTGGGATTACTCGTCCTGACATCTCTCACTTTGTCCACATCTTGAGTCAATTTGTCTCTGCTCCCACTCAGCTACACTATACTCACCTTCTTCGTGTTCTACGATATCTTCGTGGGACCACTTCTCGCCGCCTTTTCTTCCCTTGCTCTAGCTCCCTCCGGCTTCAGGCGTATTCTGATGCGACCTGGGCTAGTGATCACTCTGATCGTCGCTCTCTTTTTGCCTACTGTGTTTTCCTTGGATCCTCTTTGATTGCATGGAAGACCAAGAAGCAGACAGCCGTTTCCCGTTCGAGTGCTGAGGCTGAGTTGCGGGCCATGGCGGCCGTGATAGCTGAGGTCACCTGGCTGAGGTGGCTACTTGAGGATTTTGGTGTACCTACTACCACACCAACTCCTCTCTCTTCGGATAGTACGGGTGCGATCAGTATGGCTCGAGATCCGGTGAAGCATGAACTCACTAAGCACGTTGGTGTTGATGTTTCTTATATGAGGTCGCAGGTGCAGGATCACGTTGTGACCCTTCACTATGTGCCTTCAGAGCTTCAGCTTGCTGACTTACTCACGAAGTCACAGATGAGGGCACAACATAATCACTTTCTATCCAAACTCAGTATTGTAGATCCACCATGAGTTTGAGAGGGGGTGTTAGATGTATATATATACACACTTGTAATTCTCTGGTTGTGTAGGGGCTTTATTGCATATTTGCCTCTCCCTGTATATTGCTCCCTTTGGGGTTGGATGAATACATTGAGCGATTATCCCAACAACTTGTACTCCAGAATGACCTCCCACTGCCCCTGCATGCAAGGATTTAAGCACCTGTTGTTGCACAACCTCATTTGAACCCAGCCAAACTCGCCCATCAAAACGTAAAATACCCCCTTGTAGAGTGAAATGTGGCATTGCATCAGGTTTCAGGGACAGCTTCTCGATCAAACGCAGTGCATGAGGATCGTGCTCATAACCTGCCTGCACCTCTTCAAGCCATGCAGGAACGCAAGTGGATAACGCACAAACTGAAGCAGAGTTAGTCGGAATACAGCGTGACAGAGCATCAGCTGCACGATTGTCAGTCCTTTTTTTTGTAAACCAACCGATACTGTAACCCCATAAGCTTTGTCATAGCCTTCTGCTACCAATGAGTCACCAGCCGCTGATCACCCAAATGGATCAAGCTACGCTGATCTGTGCGAATAACAAATTCTGCTCCCTGCAAGTATGAGAGCCAGTGATCCACTTCCATGAGAATAGCCAGACTTTCCTTCTCATAAGTAGACAATCCCCGATTGCGAGGACCCAGTGCTTTGCTCAAGAATGCCAAAGGATGCCCTTGTTGCATTAGGACAGCTCCAATGCCCTGCTCAGATGCATCAGTTTCAATCTCAAAGGTTTTGGAGAAGTCGGGTAGCGCTAACACCGGTGCCGAGGTAAGTGCCTGCTTAAGAGCATCAAACGCTGATTGAGTTTCAGAGGTCCACTGGAAGACTACATTCTTCTTGAGTAAATCTGTAAGAGGGCGACTGATCAGACCAAAGTGTTTAACAAACTTGCGGTAATAACCTGCCAAGCCCAAAAAAACCCTAACATCTTTGACACATGCAGGCACTGGCCATTTGAGCACGGCTTGGATGTTCTTGCTATCAGTAGTCACTCCCGCAGCACTAATGATGTGACCAAGATATGTCAGTTCGGGTTGAGCAAAAGAACATTTAGATTGCTTCACCTTCAGCTGGTTATCTGACAAAATCTGCAGGATAGCTCGCAACAATCGCTCATGTTCCTCCAGGCTACTGCTATACACTAGAATGTCATCTATGAAGACAAGGACTCCCTTGCGCAACAATGGAGCAAAAATAGTATTCATCACTCCGTGAAAAGTTGCCGGTGCTCCCGTAAGCCCATAAGACATAACTCGAAACTCATAGTGACCTTGATGTGTCTTAAACGCTGTTTTGTGTTCATCGTCCGGCCTCATTCATATTTGGTGATATCCTGCCCGTAAATCCAACTGAGCACTGCCAACTCATCCAAAAGCCCATCGATAATAGGAAGAGGATATCGATTCTTCACCGTGATGGCATTCAAATGATGATAATCAATACAAAACAGCCAGGTTCCATCCTTCTTTTGGACCAACAACACTGGAGAAGAGAAAGGGCTAGAACTCGTTTGTATCACGCCTTGCTTAAGCATCTCCGTCACTTGTTTTTCCATTTCGTCCTTTTGGGCCAGGTTATAACGATAAGGTCGTAGATTGACTGGCTTGGCTCCTGGCAGCAGTGGTATGGAGTGATCAAAAATCCTGACAAGTGGTAATCCTGTAGGTTCCTCAAAAACATGAAGGAATTGGTGCAGCAACCTCTCAATACCTTCTGGAACAGGGACAGAAGAATGCACCAAAGTGGTGGAGCAAAGTTCCACTGTCTGTGCAATAGCATCCCTATGCAACAATCCTTTCACCTGTTCAGCAGAAATCAATGGACAACGACTCATATCAGGGAGCACTCCTTGTAGTCTCACTAGTTGACCGCCCACTTGGAACTCCAGAGTCTTTCTTTTCCAATCCACCTGCATTGGACTATTATATTCAAGCCAATCCATGCCTAAGATCACATCATAACACCCCAATGGCAAAATTTTCAGACATGTGTGAAACGATTCCCCTTCAATCCACCAATGACAGTCAACCAACTCCTGATTACATAAGAGAAGTCCCCCATTGGCAATTCAGACTTTCATAGATGGGATGGCTCTTTTCACCCCTTGTAATTGCTCAGCTAACTTCTCACTCACAAAGCTATGTGTACTGCCCGAATCCACTAGCATCAACACCTCATGTTTCTGAATGAGCCCTTGTAAGCGCACTGTACTTGAAGATTCAGTGCCCAGAAATGCTTCCCAGGAAATAGTAAGCAATTACCCCTCAAGTTCATTCTCCGTACCCTCCATATTGTCAGAACTTAGTTCCTCAGCCGCTTCCTCCGGAAACAACTGCAGCAACTCTTCCACCATATGTAACTGCACCACCGGGCCACACTTATGTTCCTTGCTCCACTTTTCTCCGCAAGTATGATATAGCCCTTTGGCTCTCCTGTACGCTCGCAGCGCCGCCCATTTTTCATCTGCGGGTAGCACCCTGGTGTCATCCGCAGCTCGCCGATCGTCAGCTCGGCCCCCCAGACAACCTGCAGTACGAGATTGCTGCCCCACAGGAGTAAGCTGTGATCCACCACGATTGCCTCCAAAGGATTCCCCCCGACGCGTTTCCTTGCGACTGTAGTCCAACTCATCTTCCTGCAAACAAGCTAACTCCACGGCAGTATACAAATTGGCTGGACAATGTAAAATAACAGCAGAACAAACTTCGGGGCGCAGCCCATCAAGGTATTGAGTAATAAAAAACATAGAATTCCATGACTGATGATGGGCATGTAAGCTATGCATAAGCTCGCTAAACTTCTATAACGCCTCTCTCCCGTCAATCAATATGGGCCAACGGAAGAGGAACGTCCTTACCTGCAATACTGTACTAGTTCTAGAAGACCAGCTGATACATACAGGACATCGGTGGATCATTGCCAAACCTGTTTTATTTATTTTACATAGTCCTTACATAAGTTGTAGCCTCGGACAGAACCCGAGACATACAACGATACATTACAAAAGTAGGCAACGTGTTAAAACACGGATAGACCTAATACCCACAAACAAAAGCTTGGGATCTAGACCGAAACCCTAAAACTCGTCGTATTCGGCTTGTTCCTGATAATATTCGCTGAGAGTGGGGTCGTCATCTTCATAGACTTCTGAGGGAAAAGTAGGCAAGGGTGAGTACACGAGGTACTCAGCAAGTCACGGAAATATGTGGCATGCAAGGGGTTAGCAAGGAAGGCCAGGGTTATTTTGCAAACGTGATTTTTGAAGATCTTGAGCTTTTTGGAAAATTTCTAAGTGTGCTCTTTAAGTTGTTGGAAAGAAGCTCACGCTTCAATCCATTCAGTGAGTTGCTTTGCAACAACTCACTACAATTAAGTTAATCAGGAAGAGACTTGCGTCTCTACCAATTCCACAAATCGGAGACTTGTCACATTTTCCGATTCGGAGCGTACTCTCCATTAGTACCTTCATTTAGGTAGATTTTCATTTCTAAAACCGTCACTTAACTCCAACAACTCAACTACGGTGTTAGTCAATACTCTGGGTCACACAGGCCCATTTCAGGCCACACAGGCCATCCGTCAGTCACACAGATCGATTCTGGTAACGAATCACAACCCGCAAAACAATTGCACAGATATTTGTAAAATAAAATCTATGCTAGAGGAATCACTTCACATCCACCCGTGACGTGGGCACGGATGTTCGAACAGTTTCTAAACCTTTGCAAAGGGTGCACGTTTTACCCACATGACACGAGCTTACTCCCACATTGGCCAAGCAGGGAGGTTCGCGATAAGGCCTTTCCGAAGCCTCCTCAGGATAGCACGTTGCCCTATAAATGGGTTCACTTAACCAAGTACCCGGAACTCATTTCTGGTACTCAGGGACGGGGGTATATCGCCCTCATGGCACCCAGCCGCTCCCACATTTATTAGCAACCGAAAGATCCTAAGAACACTAATTACTCGGCCAGGGGCGTCCCATTCCACCCGTGTGGTCGCACTGTATTATGCTTAGTGCAATTCCCCAAGGAAACGATCCTTATATGTCATGTGAGGTCAGAGCCACACAGGCAACGACGACCTATGACCAAGTTTTATGAAACAAGTTTATTTCGCAAACGCTCGACCAAGGATGTCGTGTTTTAAAACCATTTTTAAATAAACCCTAGTTTTCCCTTCGTCAAATTTGTTAAGTTTTTAATGTAAATAAAAGGGAGTCGTCGATACTCGCACTCAAGTACGAATACTAGGACGACAGGTGTTACAATGGACATGGCAACAATTTATTCAAGGAGGGTACTATGCAGCAATTAGGTTAGGCCTGACAGATTCGATTGCGAATCGCGGCCGATAGTAATCGTGTCCCTAAATATGCATGTTTCGTAAATCAAAACAAATTTGTAAATCATGGGTTCAATATGGTCAAGGGTGAGTTGCCTTGCTCCTGGTCCTGCGGGTCCTCGATGAAATCCTCAATCTGTGGCTCCTCGGTACCAGTTTCTACACGTCGCAAAAAGAAAATAAACAAAAACACCCAAAATAGGACCTATCATGTACAACTAATAGTACAAGTGTGTAAATCTCATTTTTAGAAAAATTTTGAGAGTTGAATGGGCTCAAACGGAGTTACGGTTTAAAAGTTATGATTTTTCAAAGTTTAAATCAATTTCTTGTGAATAAAAGAATTAAAGTTATTTAGGAAAGAAAAGGAATAAAAGAAAAATAAAATAAAAGGAACTCAGAGGCTGACTGGTAGGATCCGGATGTCAGTGGGAGAGAGAGAACTGAGGGATTTGGGGGCTGACAGGTCGGGTCGGTGGGGCAGTGAGATGGGAGAGAAGACAGAGGATGATAGGTGGGGTCGGGCTGTCAGTGAGATGGGAGAGAGAGTAGGGGCTGACGAGTAGGACCGAGGTGTCAGCGAAAGGAGAGAGGATGGGCATTGACGTGTGGGCCCAGCGTGTCAATGCTAGGGGAGAGAGATTGGGACGTTGACGGGTGGGACCGGTTTGTCAGTGTCTGGGGGAGGGGGACCGAGGTGTCCCAGGGGTGGCCCGCGCCAGCTAACGGGGCACGCTGCGTGGCACGCCATGTCGGTGTGGACCGGCGGCTGACCTCAGTGGGAATCGACGGCCGACGGCGGCCGGAGTGGGTCTCGTCGGCGACGGCGAATCTCGGCGAGCGGCCGACGGCGACGGGATGCGGAGGCGACGGGGAACCTCGTGAATGGCTTGGATTAGGCTGCTAGGTGGTGGAGCATGGTTAGCAACGGCAGCCAGTAGCGGCGACGGCGGCGGTGGACAAATGGTCGCCGCCGGTGACCATTTGGACGGCGGAGAGGCCTAGGATAGAGGGGTTTGGGTGCTGTGCGTTGAGGGGAAGCGAACGAAGGAGGCTATTTGGTTCCTACCTATGCTAATGTCATGAATTAGGTCAGCGGCAATGGCGGACGGCGGAGGAGAGAAATTGGGTGTTTTTGATTTAGGGGCCAATCGACAGCAAGGAGGGGTGGAGAAGGTTCACGGTGGCTCAGGGAGCTCAGCGGCGGTGGTGGCTTGGTCTGCGGTGATCTGGAACGGCAGCGGTGCGTGGGTCAGTATGCGGCGGAGAGTGGTTCTCTGTGGTGAGCTAGCTCGACTAGGCTTCTCGGTGGCCGGAGGAGGGAGGGTGTCACGCCCAGAAATTCACCAGAATTTCCAAAGCTAATTTGTGCAATAAATCCTCGTCCAGGAATCAGCCGAGGTACACAAATTGACAATTTGATAAACATAACCAAAACGAAATAACGATAAATACTTACAACAGAGGCACTTAGTCCTCACACAGAAGAAAACAGCAGCGGAACGGCAACTAGCGTAGCTTCAGCACCAAGCCACAGGCAGCTCAACTGGGGTATAAGCCAAACACCATCTTCTCCTCCACGCAAAGCTTCACTCTAAAGATTGCAATAATGCAAACTGAGTACCACCCACCGTACTCAACAAGCCACACTAGGGAATGCAATGTAATGCAACAGGATACGAAAGGAAAGG
Organism: Oryza meyeriana var. granulata; assembly: GCA_003991445.1. Taxonomy (NCBI): domain Eukaryota; kingdom Viridiplantae; phylum Streptophyta; class Magnoliopsida; order Poales; family Poaceae; genus Oryza; species Oryza meyeriana. The sequence goes on along the minus strand of RYFJ01001039.1, from coordinate 401,781 downwards.
CATAATATGGCTTATTTGCATAAAACAGCATTTAAAACATTTGCATTCGAAATCATTAAAAACAATATAGTTTAATTATTAATCAGTATTGAATCAACCACTGAACAGCGCTCCAACGCAGTTCAGGCCCAAACCAAAACTCCTCCAAACAGGAGCTATCCATATTCCATCATTTATCATCATTATTAAACAGTGTGGGACTAATCACAGAAACATTGCTAGGCCGCTCATTAACCGCGAGCACGGCTATTCGAATAGTTTTACTCTGGCCAGAGATGTACCAATTTACCCACAAGACACAATCTCAACATCATGCCAGCCATGCGTCGCGATACTCGAAAGTACCCGAATAGAGATTGTGATAGAACCCTCCATGTAATCCGCACAACAAGGAAGCCACCCGCTGGACCACCAGTTTCCGGCCAGAACTGATCGGGTTCTGAGTCTGGGAAACGATCCAACGCCCAAGACATGGACTTATTGACGCAGCCATGGTGGTCTTATTGACACAGCCACAACACACCATGGTGGACCCCGGTTGAACGTACTACACATTGGATCCTACCATTACCCATGCTGGCTTGTGGTTAGCACGAGTATTGCTTCGCAACAAGTAGTCCGCGAACCGGTCCTTAACTGTCATGAGCACCGCTAGCAACAAACACAATCCTGGTGCTCACAACCCACCATCAATCAAGTTTTAGTTGACATAGTTACTTAATCAACCACGACTCACGGTTGTGAAAATATAACCATTAATCCATAATTAGTCATAAATGGGTCATTAATTACCCACATAAAATGACACTATAGTTTCTAGGCATGGCTAAGCAAAATCCTAAATAATCTAGCCAGATAAATAATTAAACATCTAGCTAGTCAATATTATTATTACCCGGGGTATCAAGGTGGAGGAATCAATATCGACATGGCCATAATAGTCAAGGATCATAGGATAGTAAATAAATACCCATATAATGACATTCAAAAGCATTTCATGCAATAACTTTAAAATAAAATACTTTCACAAATGGGATCAACATGCTCAAGGAGACTGTCGTGTGACTTGCCTTGCAATCGCAAAAGTCTTCAAATACTCTTCCGAACTCTTCCGCAGACTCCGCGATCTTCCGAAACGGCAATATACGTAACTACACGTAAAACAATAACAAACCCTAAGAAACTCCAAATGAACAATACATAAAAATACATAAACAAGTAAATTATGATTTTAAATAATTTAGGAAGAAACGGGTCGATTCGGACTTCAAACGGAAAAGATACGGCTTTCGGAATATTGAATTCAGAATGAATCCGAAAAGAATTGGAAAAGAATATTCTCAAGAATATTCTCTCAGAAATTGATTATTGTAGGAATTACTATTGTATGGGAAATTGAGCTAGGACCCACTGTCATGGATTGGGTTTTGGATGACTAAGTCCATGGGGCCGAAGAGCAAATGGCTGTGGAGGACTGATGGCTTGACGACACGTGGCGATGAGATGACTGTTAGGGCTGAGGTGGCATCCAAATTGAGTTATTGGAATCCGACAGTTCGGATTTGAACGGGATAGATCGGATGGCTAGGATTGATTAAAAGGGTTGGATGGACAAGATGGCTCGGGCTACTGTGCGCCAGGCTCACATATCATACATTGAGAAAACTAACAGGTCCACATGGCTATCACACAAGAGAAGAGGCTGTCGGCCGGCCTACAAGGCAGAGACACCGAGGGGCAAACCGAGCTCCTATGGCGCGACGAGGCAGGGGAATCGCCGGGTTCTAAGCATCATAGGGGAAGACGATGACGGACGGTGGCACCAGGGTACGTAACTGTGGCGATGCGCCGACAAGATGGCGACGATGAGGAGGAAGGCTGGGCGGTGCAGCAGAGGAGGATGGCGACATGCCGAGGGTGACGACCTCGGGTGGCACATCGGCGTCGGGCTTTGGTCACAAGACGATGACGGCGGCGACGTGGGAGCAGAGCAGGGTGGCGGCACGGTGCGCAGGGGAGGAGCAAGCTGAGGCGGCAGATTGGGGATGGATGAGGACCGGCGTCGGGCGAATAAAGACGACGAGGAACAGGAGGCAGAGGCGACGTCGATGCAGCACCGACGGTGACGGGTTGATGTCATAGGGCGGAGGCCGAAAGGAGGCGACGATGACGGAACCGACGGCGATGACCACGGCGAACAGGCGCAGGAGGTCAGAGCAGGGCGGCGGCTTCGGGAGGCAGGGCAGGAGGAGGAGGGCGGCTCCGGTGGACAGGTAGATGCCGGCGACGACGAGGCCGAGCGGGGAACAGCACGGCGCCTGGCAGAGAAGATGGAGGCGACGGGGCAGATGCTCACCGGCAACGCACGGCAGATGGGGATGACGACGACCATGGCGACAGCAGGCAGAGGAGGGAGGAAGCGGATACGAGGATGCTCACCGGCGGCTAGGCAGAGACAGCCGGCAGGGCGGCGGCTGAGGCAGCGCAGGACGCCGGCGCGGCGGCGGGAGCAGGGGCGATGGCCTGGGCGGCGGCGCACAGCTGCAGGGCAGCGGCGGCTGAGCGACGGCGGCGCTGGGGCAACAGCAGGAGCGACGGTGGCGCACGGGAAGCGAGGCAACGGCGCTGTGCAGAAGCGGGAGCGGCGGCGCGGCGCTGGCAGGGAGAGCGGCGACGGCGCACGGGAGCAGCAGAGGGGCGGCGCGACTAGGGCACGCACAGCGCGTGGCGGCTGGCCTTATAGGGGAGAGGATTCCGGGGCAGCACGGGCGACGGCGCACGCGGATTCGGCGGCGGCAGGCGCGGAGAGGAGGCGCAGGCGCTGGCTTGGGCCGGCGGCTAGCTTGGGCCGAGGTCGGGCGCAGGCCGAGGGGAGGCGCGGCGCCGGGGCGCAGGCCGGGCCGAGGAGAGGGCGCGGGCACGGGCGAGCGAGAGGGCGCGCGGGCACGGGCACGGCAAGGGAGAGGGCACGGGCACGGGCAGGGAGTCCCGGGGTGCGGCGCGGCGGCCTGGGCCGGGAGCGGCGGCGGTAGGCCGAGCACAGGCCGGGCCTGGAGAAGCTCGGCCGAGGAGGGGCTCGGCCCGGGCGGCTCGGGGTTGGACACAGAGAGAGACAGAGGAAGGAGACGAGAAGAAAGAGGAGGCCAGGAGAAGAAGGTAAACAGGGAAAAGGGATAAAGGATAAAGGGAAAAATAAAAGAGGAAAGGGAAAAAGGAGAGGGATTTTGTGAACTATTTTTGGAACTCGGGATTAACGAGACATTTTCAGAATCGGAATATTTATTTAGAATAGAGGAGACCAAGGGGTTTTAGGATGAAACGACTATTCTAAATATTGAGGGTATATACATTCATACATAGGTATAAATATATATATTGGGAATCGAACAGTATTTGGAAGTAAATAGAAAAAGAATATATGTAGTGGGGATCCGGGAGACGGAATATATTGTGGGATTCGGAGAACACTTGGAGGAGATTAGGAAACGGAATATACTCTGAGAGGTTCGGGAAACAAAGGGTATTTTATCAGGGAGTATTTGGGGAAACCGGATCTCGGAATAATTCGGGAATCCGATAAAATTGGAAAGTATTTTGCAGAGATCAATAGTTCGGATTATTCGAGCATAATTGAACTTCCCAAGATATGTGGATATTTTGGAGATGCGGGAAATTATAATATTTTCCCGGGAACTGGAAAATGGAATATTCCGAATAAAATATTTTGGGATTAGGGAATTGACAAGGGTGTTTTATTGGGACCAGAATTTGGAGAAATCTCAGACGATTGGGGATTTGGATTCATTTTGACAAAAAAGGAGTTTAAGGGAATATCTGGGATTTATCTCAAAAGGACGTATAGATATTTCGAATACAAAGGATCTCGAATTAGGAGTCCAAAAGAGTTCTAGAGTTTTCAAAGATGAATAAATCTGGTAACTCCAAATTTAGGTTTTTGAGGTGACTTTAGGGTTCTGGGAACGACACAAAACCCTAGAGGAAAAAGGGAGTCAGAGTTCACGATGAACGGGGAGACTTCAAAGGACTGAATCAGAAACGACCCAAACAGGAAAAAGGAAAAGGAATTTATTTATATTTATTTACTTACTTTACTGATCTTTATAGCATTAAAATTAATTCTGTAGCTCCGAAAAATCCAAGAAAATTTCAGAGAGTTTATTAAATCACGGGGAATTTACCAGAAGTAAATACCACCACGAAACACGAAGAGTTTATTATTATAAATACTCAAACGCTTAAAATACCCCGACAAAACCCCTGGAATATAAAAGCATCCAAGTATTTATTTAAAGATTTAAACTCGGGATTTTTAATATTGGAAATTTCAAAATTTTATTCAAACTCTTTTCTCAAACAACAAATTTCTAGTGTATTCTTGTATTTCCATTTACCCACGATAATTTTTAATTAAGACGATTTTCAGGGCGTTACAGAGGGATGCTGCACTACTTATAGCAGAGCTCAGGCGCTAGCGGACGGTGGACAATGGCGGTGGCAACAAGGGATAAGCTCGAGCTCGGCCAACGCGACTCATCAATGGCGCGGCGTGCTATGGCTTGCGTCATGAGCTGCAGAGGGGAAAAATAGGGAGGAGAGGTGATGGCGAAGCGACGGGGCGTGATGCTTGCATGTGCGGATTGACTTCCGGGGCTCGCCGAGGAGAAAAGCTACAGCGGCCATGGCGTCTTTGACTTCGGGCGCTCGGGAAGGGGTGGTGGAGCGGATTTCTCACCGGTCCTGCTGGTGGATGGGATGGCAGAGGTTGACGACGGCGTCCTAGGGCTTAAAGGGGGGTGAGACAAGGAGGTATGGGCAAGGAGAGATCGAGAGAGATTAGGAGAAGAGAGAGAGCGAGCGAGCAGCAGGAGGAAGAAGACGATGACGTCGCCGTCTAGCAAGTGGGGCCGGGTGGCAGAGTGAATCACGGCCGTCCATGCATTCTATCGGGCAGACGAGAAAGCGGGGAGGAGTGCGTCGATGACATGTGGGGTCCGCGGGGAGTTTTAATCCCGCGCGCGGGCGGGCCGAGCGGTGGCTGGGCCGAGCAGGCCGTGCTTGGGAGAGGAGAAAGGGAGGGAATGCTGGAGCGGGCCGAGGGAAAAAGAAAAGGGGGGGGATGGCCCAAATGGCACAGTGTTGTTTAACATTTTTCCAGAGGCTGATTTTAAATGGTTTTGGGGATTTTGAATTTGAATGGGATTTTTGGAATTAGGGTAAAATGGGGGAATTTTGGAGGGGCTCTAGGGACTGTTTTGAGGAAAATTTGAGATCATACATGGCACGAACAATCACGAATCCAATTAAGAGACAAGTTTTTGCAATTAGATTTTTATTTAAAATAGTTTTAAAACAAGGAAAAACACGGGAATTGCAAACTTCTCAGCATAAGCACACACTGTTCCAATTTGTTTCAGGCGATTGAACTGCCTGATCAACTTCTGGAACTCCTTGGCAAATTTTGCACAAACCATTTGCACAAACTCCTCCCAACTCCTGCAATTCTCATGCGCTCTGGAGGATTGCAGCCAGAGTAGAGCCCCCCCTGAGAAATGAAGGATTGCGACCCCCACCCATTGATCTGGATGGGTGGCACACAAACCAAAATATGTTTCACACTTCAATCGCCAAGCATGAGGATTCTCTCCTTCAAACCCAGGACATTCCACTCGAGTGCTGTGCGTATGAATTCCCGAACCCCACCCCCTGCCCAACCCCAGATGATCATTCCAGAAAGCTCCCCCAACTCTTCACGCAGCTCGGTCACCGCCTCCTCCACCGTCGGCTTCCAACCCACCAGCTCTACCACCATCGGCTTGATCTCCTCAATCGAGCCCACCGACGCCTGGATCGCCTCGTTTTGCTTCTGAATCGCTGACATCGCCGCCATCAAGTCACCCAGCTGTTGTTCCATCTCCTGGGCCTTGATTTGAGCGCGCGAATGGTAGCATGGCTTATCGAGATACTCCACTCGACTGCTCTGATACCAACTTGTTACGATTCTAGCGGAGGAATTGTGTCGAACAGTTGGAGTGGAAGGAAGAAGAGATGGCTTGAGGAAGGGGAAGATATTCGAATCTGGGAGATAGTTGATTCATTACAATCTTGTTCCCCTCTCTCACGAATACTCAGCGTATTACAGAATAATGTGTAGACGATTTGATTTACTGGCTACGGACAACAGATCACATGTCAGCTTGAAGCATTTTTATGTGTGCACACTTTGATTTGGTGGCTATGCAAAAAAAAAACATATATTGAAAAAAATTCTAATCAGTTCACAAAATCTTCAGTTGCACAGTACTGAATGTTCTAGCATGATTTACAGACGTGATGAGCATCTCATTTAACCTTTCATACATCTGAATACTTTAGCAAGGAAATGTTTATGGATTTACTCTGTTGTTAAGCGTTGGCAACACCCATGGACAGAAGCCGCATTACATATTGCTCAAAATTTCAGGTAGCAACTAGACGACGAAACGCATTTTCCGACAACACCTGGCTGAGGCACTGTCTTCTCTTCAGACCCCAAATAGACGAATTCCTCTGAGTACGGATACAGATTTCTGCCTCTGTTAACTCCTAAGATACTGCAGCATGTGAATACATATTTTCACCTAAATATTTCCACTCGATGCGTATGACCAGTACTCCTTGACGAGATCCCGAAAGAGAGAACCTTCAGTTTCCATGAGCTTCATAGGTTTGTCATACTCCACCACTTTCCCTGGAAGTGAATAAAGTTTAATAGAACGGGTTTATGGAAATACATCTATCATGAGAAAGAAAATTTAGAATCTAGAACAAAAAACAAAAACAGGTTATTGTATTTTTTTTCTTTTATTGTTGGTTAGTGTTCATGGTACGATAATAATACAGAAAGTTAGTAGGGATACATTGTTGGGAAAATGCAAATAGAAGTTAAAAGCATCACACATCAGTAGTAAATGGGGGAAACGGAATTATTCACTCATCGTACTACAGTACATTTAGTTTTCAAGTATAATTCATATATTCCAGAATAAGCAGTGCTGATCCATTAGACAATAATTATAAGAGGATAAATGTATTTCTAATAAGTAGGTGATAAGAAAGACGTACCATCGCTCATTGCAAGGACCATAGTGCAGTTCATAACTGTTGGTATACGGTGTGCAACAGTAACAACAGTGCAATCTTTGAATTCTGTTCTGATTGTTTTCTGAAGGATAGCATCAGTTGCATTGTCTATAGAGGCTGTCGCCTCATCAAGAACTAAGATACGACACCGTCTCAAAAGCGCACGCCCTAAACAGAAGAGCTGCCTTTGACCCATGCTCCAGTTCGACCCATCTTCCACAACTATACGACAATATCACAGTTAGCACTATGAAAAAGGTAGCTCCATATATCATGCTAGAACATTAGGACGACAAAATATATCTATGAAAGTATTTCCATCTACATTTTTATGATCTCAACAAAATGACATTAAAAAATACATTGGAAAGAGAGGTTCTTTAGGCAACTCAAATCTCATTTACACAGGCATCTTCCATGAAAATAGTGTCAAAAGAGTGGAATTGCTAATTGCCTTTTTAAAGTTTTCTTCATGAAACTCCAATATAATCACAACCCGCGTTTTCAGCATTAATAGCATTGAGCGATGCCAGTTTGTGTTGCTTGCAGCGGCATTGTGCTCAGTGTAATGGGTGTTTTTGGAAAACTGGGGGAGTATGGGACTAATATAGGTTCCAAATTTTAGTGAACATGTATTTCCAAATTTTAGTGAAAAACAGAATTAATTCTAGAAACCCAAGTATATATGAAGCATTGTCCCCTACCAAGTGAATCCAATCCCTGTTCCTTCTCCTGGACAGTCTCAAGAAGTTGACATTTGTCAAGAACCTGCAATAGAGTAGCAAATATCATTAGTGATTTCTACCCCCTCTGTCCCAAAATATAGCAACCTCTCTGGTTCAAATTTGAACTAGAAAGGTTGCTCTATTTTGGGGCTGAGGTAGTATGAAGGTGCCCATATGCATAAAAAAGACTAATTATATCGGGCATAAACTTTCGAAACCTTTGGGTATAATCACAGAAACTGAATAGATCGGCACTGTCAAGAAAAGTGAACAACTTTTATGATTTCAACATTACATCACGTTCTTTGAGAGTAACTTTTTCTCATGGTAAGCTCATCTAATTATTGAATACAATTAAAAGAAACGTGAATAACTGTATAGGGTACACATCTTACCTCCCATATTTGTTGATCTGAGAATTGCCCAAGAGGGTCTAGATTGTATCTTACAGTACCCTGGAAAAGTGTTGGATCTTGCGGAATAATGCCCAAACGTGAACGCAAATCATGTAAGCCTATTGTTGTGATGTCCACAGAATCTATGATTATTTTCCCTCCAGCTGGTTCAACAAGACGAAACAAAGCACCAATCAAAGTTGTCTTGCCACTTCCTGTCCGACCAACTATACCAATCTTATCTCCACCTTCAAATGTGCAAGTAATTCCATGCAGTACAAGAGGAGCATCTTGCCTGTACTTAATCTGTTGAATGAAAATCAATAGCATAACAACTTTTTAGGACACCAAAATGGTTTCACCTTGTACTCCAGTCATACATGAAAATACATTTACCTTCAAATCTCTAAGCTCCACCTTGCCAACTTGGGGCCAATCTGATGCTGGCCGATTTTCTTCGATAACTTCTGCTGCTTCACTTCTGATGTCCATGTACTGGTTAACCCTTTCCACAGATATGATTTGATTCGCAAGGTTGCATAGGTTTTGAATAGACAAAACAAAAGACGTGTTCAGGGATAGACCATAGGACAATGCCATTCCTACAAAACCTGCACAAGCATGAATAGAAGTGATTAGCCTTTTGGGTGACATTATCAATTTCTTCATAACATGAATTAACAAAGGCTTACATTTAGTTGACTCTTGCACACAAATATTAATAGTGCCATTAAAACTCCATTGTTCCCAAAACATGCAGACATTTAGGGCTTGTTTGGAATGTGGAAATTTGCAGGGATTTGATAAGAAACAGTTTACTTCCTAGAAACTGGAAAAGTTCCCCACAAAATCGTGGAATATGGAATATGGTACATCAGAAATTACCCAACAGACATGCAACAAATGGATTTTTTTTCTTCTTGTGATTTATCAGCCAAGTAGAATAATTATATAGAAATAGTTTGCATTTTTCATAAAAATAAGTAATTCTACACATGAGTCGGCATTATCAAGTAGGAACTACCATAAAGGACTGACTTTTATATGACTAGATTTCAGGATGCTTTGGCTTCTCGAGACCTAGAAATACATTCTTTGCAGTAAAACTAGCGATTTCATGAAATTAAGTCAAAAACAGCATCAATGAACATAGAGCCTTCTGGCTACTTTAAGTTTGTCCAATATATGAAATGATGTAAGGATGCTAGCAATTCCCATAAACTGCTTACCAGGGCTAAAAGTTCCTGGAGGAAGAATCGCCATGACAAAAGCAGAAAAGGAAAGAACTGCAGCACTCATCATTTCCAGGCGTTGAATAAGCCATTCAGTTGCAGCAAAATTGTAGAAGTATGGACCAGCATTCTTATCCACAAGCTCCAAATTTTTAGCAAAGAAACGATCTTCTTCCTCAAAGGCTCTAACTGTTATAGCCCCTGAAATCGATTCACCTAGGTGATTAACTAGAGCAGATTTGGTAGTGCCATTGATCCGCATCAATTCCTTAGCCGAGGCTAAATAGTACCTCTGCATAACCAAAATTTAATAGATTTTAGTAGACAGGAAGTTTGAACAGAAAAAGGTAAATGAAAAGAGCAGCAGAGCACATCAATTAGTAAATGAAATAACCCAAAAACTGTAGTCATAAAGAGTAAAAATGACACAAAATTACCTGTAACCTAATCGCCAAAATTATCATTGGCACCGAGACAAACAAAACTGGCCATGTGACAACAGCCAATACCCCCAGATTGCTATATGCAATTAAGCTGGAGTTCATGCTAAACATGAAGAAGAAAGGAACATCAAGGTCAACAATACTCAGATCTGAAGAGACCTGCATGAGGAATCAAAAATTTAATCCACCAATTGAAAGTATCCAAATGTTTCCCATCTGTTTAAGATTTCTTACCCGGCTCAATACCCTTCCTAGTGGAGTAGAATCAAAAAAGGACATAGGTGCACAGAATAGTGAGTTAAGTAGTTGGGAAAATATGGATCTTGAAGTCTGCATCCCAAGGACTACAATGGATAAAGATCTAGATATCAAGAAGAACATTGAGCAAACTCCGATAGCAATGTACACGACTATTAATTTCAGTGTACTAACACTAGGATTTTGGACGTTAGCAGCCATCCATGAATTTTGTGATATTTGCCCACATATGAATACTGTCTGGGAAATAACAGCGAGAGAGACATATAAAAAGCCTTTGTTCTGGCACAGGTACAGTATATAAGGCTTAAGACCTGTATCACCTATTTCTCTTTCCTCTATCCTTATCAGCTGTTCTGCTGATGAGGGCTTCACAGACTGTCCGTATCTGCTGCTATGAATATCATCTGTCTCCTTTGTTGATATTTCCTTTGCTCTGTGGAGGGGTATGTTGTTAAGATCTGAAACTCCAATAGTATCTTTGTGGGCATTTACAAGGTCCTGAAATTCTTGGCAGTATGCTAACAGATCTTGATAAGGTGCTGACCGAATAATCTCTCCATCTGACATTAACTGCCATAACAAATAATCCGTTTAGATGAAATCGGTAAACTGAGGCAGTTTATAAATTTGGATCTTGCAGGCATGGATGTTATTTGAAAATTTAATTCATAAATTTGCTATTTGGTACAATATGTTTTTCTGCCCAGGTAGCAGAAAGGGAACTACTGCTATTTCCATTTCGTATAGTGATTTGATTGACTAAACATAAGATTGAAACATTAAAACTATGTTAAGTATGAAAAGTTGCTTCTGGAAAATGTGTGCGCGCAAAAAGACAAGAGGAGATATTAGGATCACTTGTGTACACAAACCAGAATGGAATCAAACACATGTAGGAAATCCACTTGGTGGGTCACCAAAAGAACAGTCTTGTCTGACAAAGCCCCCATGACGTATTCCTATAAAAAATATTTTTTAAAAAAAAATTCGTGGTCAAATAGCACAGTATTTCACACTTTTTATGAATTTGTGATCCTTACATTAAAGAGACTTGATGCTGTATGGGCATCAACAGCACTGAAAGGATCATCAAGAAGATAGATGTCTGCATTTTGATATAGTGCACGAGCAAGCTGAACACGCTGCTTCTGACCACCACTAAGATTTACTCCTCTCTCCCCAATTTGAGTACAATCTCCATGTGTTAACATTGCAAGGTCCTTTTCCAAAGAGCACCTCACAAGTGTTTCTTTGTATCTTTGCTTATCCATCGAAGATCCAAAGAGAATATTGTCTTGCACAGTTCCTGTTTGGATCCATGCATTCTGAGAAACATATGCTATTTTCCCAGAAACTTGAATCTGAAACATTTAAAAAGTGATTACTATTAAATATAAATAGTTTCATCGGCAAAAAAACTAAATAACATACTTCAAGTTGGCAACTGTTATCAAGCAAAATTATCATACTTTGCAGAATTTTTGAAAACCCCTTGGGTGTATATATTAAGAAGAAAGAGCACTGTACAAGAACCAGAAACAGTTCAGAACCTAGATGATGCAGTTTTTTGCCATGCTATATTTTGAGAACAACTTGGAAACTACGGTTGTCAACTGCATGCAACTAGCTTTGCTTTTTTTTTCTCGAACACGCCAGAGAGCTGCGTGTCATTTCATTAAAGAAGAAGAAAGTACGACGTACAACACTAAACACACACACACAACAACCCATATATACACACACAGGATGTTTGCTACTTCACACCACAGACAAAAAAATGACCAAAAATAGGAATTCAGCATTGCTCATATTTAGGCAGTACCTTTTGATATGAAGGCAATTTATACCTTCAACAGGTATAAAGTTTATAAATATTACAGAATTTGCAAACATAAGTGATAAGCAGGGATTTAATCAAAGTGCCTTTTAGGAAGCAAAGTGCCAACAATTATACCGGCCATGATCCCTCTTAGACAATGAATAAGATATAATCCAGAAGGAACAACAAAAGCATAGTCTGAACTCCTAACTTGGCAATTGCATGATTCTAAATTTCATAAGGATGAAGATAACCTCAAAGAAAGCTTACCGTGCCTTCGGTTTTGGGTACCTCTCCGAGTACTGCAGCTAAAACTGTTGATTTTCCTGACCCTACCTCGCCGCAGATTGCAACCTTCTCCCCAGCTTTGACCACTAAATTTATATTCCTCAGAGTTTTTTTTGATGGGTTCTCATCCCACGAGAAGCTGCAGGAGTTTAGCGCTATGGGATACTCTGTACCCGCTCTATATTTATTCCTACGTTGCCCGTTCAGCTCAGGAGCATCAAGAAATTTTACAACCCGGGTGAAAGCAACCTTAGCTTGAATCACAGCTCCAATAACATCTGGTATCTGCCGGATTGGTTCTTGCACGAGGCGTAGAGTTGCCACAAAGGTGAACACATTGCTAGCATCCAGAGGAACTTTTAAAAGATAGCATGTCAGAAATGTTGCTGCCGAAACCAAAACAGGTGATGACCAAAACAGGAAACCGTTGTATGCCTTCCTAAGCTGGAATGCTGACAACCACTTGTACTCAACCTCCCTCAATTCCTCAATGACCTTCTTGAAATGAGTTTCCCAAGCATATAATTTTAAGACCTTCATATGAACTAAAGACTCAGACATGGCCTTAAGTCTCACATCTTGTGCTTCCATAAGTTTACTCTGAAACTTGTGTTGCAGTTTTGCCAGTGGAGCATTGCAGATTACAGTGATAATGATGACAACCAACGACGATACCATTGCAAGACCAACTGCATTGTACAGGATTGCCAGAGCAATGCAGAGCTGGACACTTGTTGTCCAGGTTTGGTGGAACCAATATGGGAACTCCCCAATGCGGTAGGCATCGACAGTCACGTAGTTCATTATTTCTCCAGAAGAGTGCTTCATTTTTGCTATGTTTGACAGCTTCTGTTGTTTCTTATAAATAGCTGCCGACAGGAATGACCTCACCTGGAGGCCTAACCTCCGAGTGCGGAAATACCACTGTCTCTGCGACAAAGATTCACAGCATTTGCAAAAGAATATTGTCACAGCCAGCACAATTCCTTCATATTTGAAGGTCCCTTTCCCCAGTGTTACATTGATGAATGCCTTGAGAAGCAATGGGCCTGAGGATAAAGTGAGAACCTTGAGCAATGCAAAGAAACCTGAGATCACAATCCCACTCTTATGGCAGGAAACAATAGTCCAAAAGACTGATGGTGTGGCATGTGGCTGCAACTGCTTCTTGCTATTCAGCTTCTCCAAGAACATCAAGTACTGGTTCTGTGCTCGATCTGTGGAGCCTAAAAGCGGCAGATCTTTCTCTTCGAGAGGCTTCTCATAACCCATCTTCATCAAAGGGTTCAACCACCAAAATGACATCACACTAAAAAACCCAGATTTAGCAAAAAGAGTTACATGACTCTCTGAATCAGCCTTGTCATTATCCCCCTCTGTGTTCAGGGGCTTGTATAAAGCATTTTCATTTGTTTCATAACCCTCTTCGTCATGGCTGTGCCGAATGGCATAAAGAAGAAGGATAAGGGCTGCCGGTAGCAAAAGAACATCTAAGCAAGCTTTAAAGGTGATCTCCTTCTCTCCAACCATGTAGACAACTGAACAAGAACAGATGAATGCTGCACACATGGTCAGACCAACCGACCAAAATCGAACAAAGGTTGCTCCAAGAAACCGACGTCTGACGCTAAAAGTGAAGCTAGTAAGGATCAAACTGAATCCTTGAGCTAATATTACAAGCCACCAATGTGGCTGGGAAATGGAGGCATCCTGACTGAGGCTAATCCCCATCATCCACAGTCCTAGGCCAAGATTAAGCAAACCCAAGCAGCCATTGCACACCACAGCAGCCAGCTGTAGCGGTGAATTGAACACGACAAGCTGTCCTGCAGATGCTCTACTCCTTGGAATTTTGATGAGCAGCTGGAGTGCAAGTGCAACAGTGAGCACTGCAACAATGCCAGTCACCACCAGATGATTCATGCAAGTTGAAGAGTCCAATATTTCCTTCAAAGCACATGAAACCACATCTTTCTTGGAGCAGACTGGGCTCCCACACAAGTTCATCGTCCAAGAACCTGAAGCATCATTGCGTCATTACCCCCAACCAAAAAAAAAAAAAGGTTTGTAGGTAAACTCACAAAAAAAAATATTGACAGTCCAAAAGTGAAAAGGGCCACCAATGATGAATTCATGAAAATTGTGAGAAAATGACTAACTTGTGATCGGTCAAAGATCTGTTGCACCGCCCGTTGAATCAGACAGCTTACTTACTCCTGCAGCAAAGGCAAAGCAAAACTAGTCAGGGCAAAGAAGAGGGATTAGATAGAGAAGATAAGATTAGTAGTTTCGGATGGCCATAAAAGCTCAAGGTAACCACAGAAATTTCACTGTACCCAACACAAACATCACAGCGTCACCGAGAAAATCAATCAAGAAATTAACCTTCCGTTCCACAAAAGAAAATGCAACCAAAATCACGTCACCGAGGGGGAAAAAATCTCATCCCTCTCCATCCCCCTCGACAAATAAATCCCCAAGAACCCCAACAGAAATGAAGGCAATGCGCGAGCACCCTGCGAAGAAGAAGAGAAGGCACGACCGTCGAACCCAAACCCCCTCCGCCGCATTGACCGGCAAGGCAGCTCTCGGTGCCCTCGAGGTGGAGCGCCTTGGAGGGGAAAAGACGAGATGAGACATACTGCTCTACACGGGAGAAGAGACTTTATAGGCTGCCTCGTGCGTATCAGCCAGACAGCCACTGCAGCCAGCTGACGGGGCGAGCGAATAGCGCACCTTCCCTTGATGACTGAACACTGAACAAGTGGTAGCGGAGGAGACGGGGCGAAGGATTCCGTCACTGCACACGTCGGCGAACGCGCGACGGCATGGCGTTGGCGGGGTGCGTTTGTCTCGTCTCCTTTCGCGACGCGCGCCGACGTGCCCTGCACCCCCGGTGGCGACTTATTTATCAGATTATTTGCTCCATATTTTAAAATATATATTTTTAATAAAACTTTCTTCCATTATATTATTTGGATCAATTATTTTTATTAAGCTATTTTGTTTATTTCTATAAATTTACTAGTAAATAATTCATGACAATAATCTAAATCAAACAGGATTAAGAAAGGGATAGCTATTTGTCTAAATAAACTATATGAGCTCTTTCAACCTAGAGATCCTTACCACTATTATCAGAGTGCGTAGCCTGACGTACTATTCGTGAGTCATCTAAATTAATATTGGGCTTGCTCTTTTATAGATCTAATCGAAGCTACAATTTTGGATTCTTATATAGATAACCCAAAATACTAGTATAAATAAGTATCCTTTCTATGTATTTAAGTTATGCTCTCTTACTATTATTTACTATTATGGATGTAAAACTAAACCCAACGCTAATACTTCATGCATACGTCCATCATGGAGAGCTCGTCGGTAGATTTGCCATCGACGTTTGTAAAAAAAAAGGCAGTGGAGAATGAACCGCACCTGACCCGACGTCTAGAACTCTGGATCAACCACCATTTTGCCACTATTGCGATTGCAGGTAACCACTGGTGCATGCATTCATCAGTGCTGCGGTGCATGTGGTGATGATGCGCCGGTGATTGGCCGTGCACGTCACCACCACATCCGATCGAGCTAGATCGGAACTCCCCCTAAATAATCTCAAGATGAGATCTCTTCGGTTTTTAGATCATACTCCCTCCGTAAAAAAAAAGAAAAAAGATCTACTTCACTTACTGAAATATTAGGAATATTAGATTTGCTCTACTTAACCTCCTAAACTATTAGATATTTTACCTCCTAAAGTATAAAAATTGGCTCAAATAATCATTTAGAATGGTTTTATAAGTGGTTTTATAATATAGATAATGATGTGACGATAGTTTTGACATATAAACTATGTAGGGGACAATAATACGATGATAGAGTCGATTAAGTATTTTTTAAATATGCAATGGCTTGAAAATGGTGTATATTATTGTTAATATATAATTTTTAGGCTTGATAATCACTTAGGGAAAAAGAACAATTTGGATTTAATGAACTAATTTTTGTGTCATGCAAGTGTCGGCGAAACGGGAATGGGGGTCCCACATTCTCTGGGGACGCGTGGATCTTCGACCACATCAGCTCCTCCGGGGCCCATATTCTGCACCGGTGACAGCCGGCTACGGCTGTTTCCCCGCCAAGTACCTGGGGCCCGAGTACTGCCCGGCCCGGGTACGCTTTCCCGAGCGCCTCGCGACGGCGCCCACATCCACCTCGGGCCCGGGGCCTGAGGGCACTCCAGAACCAGGTCTCGCCCCCGTGCCCGGGGCCCACGGCTCCTTTCCCGGGGCGCGCCCCTAGGACACGTTGCTGGGGCTTCCCGTGCCTGGGTCTCACCCCCGGGCCCGGGGCCCACAGCTCCATTCCCGGGGTGCGCCCCCGGGACACATTGCTGGGGCTTCCCGTGCCCGGG
This sequence comes from Oryza meyeriana var. granulata, assembly GCA_003991445.1. NCBI lineage: Eukaryota > Viridiplantae > Streptophyta > Magnoliopsida > Poales > Poaceae > Oryza > Oryza meyeriana. The sequence continues at coordinate 385,064 of RYFJ01001039.1, read as the reverse complement.
TCTCGCCCCGGGGCACGTCCCCATGTCGCGCCCTCCGATCCTGGGGCTCGCAGGCTCGGTCCCGAGACGCGTTTCCGGGGCGCATCACTCTGGCATTCCCGGGCCCAGGGCGCGCTTTCCGTGCCCGGGGCTCGCAGCTTCGCTCCCGAGGCCTGTCCCCGGGAGCGAGCATGACTCAAACGGATCAGCTCGCCAACTACCCGCATTAATGGCGAGGCGACGGGACGTGTCGTCCCTGTCGCCTGCTTGGCCACGCGTGGGTCTCCCATGATGGCCCCCCGCGGGCCTGCTCCCTGTGCAGTCAGAGGCTTTTGACTTCGGCAGCAAGGACGTGTGTCGTCACATCTCCACGACTTAGCCGCTTGCAGCAAGACGTGCCGAACCAACTCCGGCATGAGCTCAGCAGGCGGACGTGTACGACAAGACATATCGTACCTAAAATCTCTCTCCGTGTACTCGGCACTGTGGACTCCCCTTGATCAATAAAAGGAGGATCCGGGCCTACAGCAGGATGACTTCTTTTGGTCGAGGTCTTGGTCTTCGACTTCAGCTTGAGTTAGTCTTCTTCTTCTTCGAGTCCGAGCTTCTGAGTCTTCGAGGAGCCCGGCTTCCGGTAGAGCTTCCCGGGCAAAAGGACTCCTTGTAAAAGCAAGCCACATTCATCTCCCAAATAGCAAACACACACAGGAGTAGGGTATTACGCCTCCGCGCGGTCCGAACCTGTATACTTCTCATGTCTCCCTTGCATGCCATCTTTCAGTCCAGGCCCCCGGCGCCCGAGCATCTATCATCTCCCCGACGCCGCTGCCGTCCTATGAACAACTCCTCTGGCCGAACCTCAAAGGGGGTCTCTAGACTCCCCGCGGTTGGAGTTCCTCCTCCGACAACAAGTAATACCGTTGTCACATTATCATCTACACAGCAAAACCACTTTATGGGATATTTAAGCCGGTTTTTATAGTTCAGAGGTACAATACTCGATTTTATAGTTTAGGAGGTTAAGTAGACCAACTTCAATAGTTAAGTGGGTGAAGTAATTTTTTTTTAAAAAAAGGTTGTTCTAGGTTTAAGTAGGGATTAAGATTTAAGAAAAAACAACCATAATACTCCATATTAAATAATGTGTGGTTGGGAGTGAGAGTGTAGGATGGAGAAAATTTTAAATGGTTATGATAAGTAATACTTTAGAGTGATAATTTTTATGTGATAAATTTTAAATTCTAAAATGATAATCTTTTGGGTAGAGAGTACTAAGTAACTAATGAATTAAACGAGACGGACTCCCCTATGTTAAAAAGAACCAATTCTTTGCAATGAACTACACAAACAATTATCCAGGTTTATACCCGAAAATTGGTTTTTTGGCACCGAGGGTGTAGCACATTACCTCACTGCTGCCTTCACCAAATTCGTTGTTTGACCGTACACATCTATGGTTCTACTCATGTCAACCTCTGGTAATTTATTTCAAACACAGTTAAGTAATTTCTTCTTTGCGAGCTTGTCGTCAATGATTTCATTTGTACTTAGTTACCAGTCATTTCTGTGTTGTATTGCTGATAAGTACTCCATTCGGTTATAAATTTTTAATATTTTATAACAAAATTTTATCGTACTTTTAGAACTTTAACCATCATTAGCTTCTCATTAAATACTCAGTTTAAAGGGATAAAATTGGTATGATTTGATTTGACTTGAAAAATTATCATGATATCATAAACTAATTAGATTTTATAAACTTATTCTAGAATAATATTAATAATCAAAGTTTGCTAAACTTATTCCAAACATCCAACACATTTTATTCACCGAAAAGGGGAGCAAGCAAGGTTTTTCACGATTAGATCTTAGGTTACTTTAAGTGGTGTTCTTAAGTATTTTTTTTGGCTTAAATAAGTCGTACGTAAAACAAAAACGTCATTAGCACATGATTAATTAAGTATTTACTATTAAAAAGTTAAAAAATTGATCTATTTGTTTTTTAAGAGATACTTTCATATATAAAATTTTTATAAAAAACGTACCGTTTATCATTTTGAGAAACGTGCGTGTGGGAAATGAGAAAAAACAAGCTGATGGAGAAGCCATGCCGAACAGAATACCTGCTCCAAAAATTCTGAGATCCAGCAAGCATGAAAGTCCTCGTAGAAACACACAAGCGACGGTAACAGAATACCTGCTCCAAAAATTATATCCCGATTAGATCTGAAGCTACGACTACCCTGCACTTATATCCCGTTCTTAAGAGCTTTTTAACTTAGCTTATTAATAACACATAAAACAACATAAATCATTAGCTTATAATTAATTAAGTATTATCTATTACAAACTTAAAAATAAATTTATTTGATTTTTTAAAGGACTTTTATATAGAATTTTTTTACAAAATACATATTACTTAACAATTTAAAAAGCATGCTTACGAAAATTGGTTAGGAAGCTAAATACATAAGCTATTAAAAATGGTGGCTAAGATCTTGTCAAGTTGTCACCCCATCGTAAATAGTTATTTCCTCCGTCTTATAATGCTAATTCTAAAATACTGCTACTTCTTTATATATCAACCAATCATAACAATCCCTCTATTAATTTTTTATATCTATCTTCTTATCTCAACTAATCACACCCACTTCTTACTCTAATCTTAATTTTTTTAAAAAAGAAAAAAATTCTACTATTATAAAACAGAGGAAGTAAATTGCACTCTTAACCTACTCTAGGAGTGTCATCAACACCAAGGACAAGAACTCGTGGCTAGGCTGGAAGGGATCAGAATTCAGAAATAAAAGGACACCGGGTAAAATGGACTTGCCAGAGGGTTTGACACCACGACTGCAGATTCAGAAGACTTTCTCAAGTACGGACAGAGATCACAGAGATGTCAGTGAAGATGATGGCTGCTGGTTTGTTTGCATCCATGCAACGTCAAGCTGGTATAAAAAGAAAACTTTTGGTCACTCGGTTGGTAGTAGTAGGCTATTACTCCTTCCGTTTAAAAATATAAGCTATTTTTTATTTTTAAAAATTTTAATTAATAATTAAAATAAAAATATATGTGTTTAATGTTATATATGTAATATTACTAAATTTGTATTTAATAATACTATGATGTTAATTTTATAGTAGTTGATTATATATTATAAAAAATTAATAGTTAAAATATAATGTTACGATATAAAAAACTAATCCATCTTTTATTTTTAAACAGAGTAGCACAAAGCGAAGTTTGCAACTTAATTGCAAGGCCATCTGAAGACGAGGAAATGGTATTGGCATTCAGAAAGCAGAAAGGGACCTCAAGATTGGCTGTACGTATGCATCCATTCTTTTTTATGGTTATTTGTGACGTCCACGACGACTGCGTATTGTACTCCATGAGTTTCAGGTTTCCCTTGGCCTTATTCAAGGCCAGCGTGTGTGGTTGAGAATTTCTTATCCTGCTCTTGTAATTTTCTATATGCTTCTTATATTTTTTTCCCGAGAAATACTACGTAGGAATCGATTGTTTCTTGATCGCCTTTGCTTGATTCTCCTTCGTATTCTCAGAAGAAAGATTTTTTGCACATGCAATAAACCTCTTTTGAAACACCGCAATTTTTTACTAGTCCTTGTAGGAATTGAACTGATCCCATATTTTTTCTTTTTTTTTTGATAGGAAGTGTCAGTTGAAAAAACGAACTGTATGCGCTATGCAGTGCAAGAAGGAATTTTTTTTATTTTTATATTTTTTTAATAAAATATTTACAAAAGTATACTCATTTTAAAATTTTACAAAAATATACTCCCAACGCCATCTGAGAGGATGTTTTTGTCTACACTTTTGCATGCGGCCCCCTGGCCATTAAAAAACCGCCCTCTAGGAGAACGGCAAGAGGACCGCCTGAAAAAATGCCGACCGCGGGGCCAACGCTTTTGCAGGCGACTCCCTTGCTACCCTTCTAAAGAGCGGTTTTCTAATGGACAGGAGGCCGCATGCAAAATAGCCGGCCCGTGGATCGACTATTTTGCAGGCAACTCCCTTACCGCCCTTTGGGAGGATAGTTTTTGGGCAACCAGGGGGCCGTCTGCAAAATAAGAGCGATACAGAACCACCCAGCAGTTTTCCACTACTTTGTCGAGTTTGTCTAAAAATTTTTTACGAAATTCGACAAAGAAAATTGAGTTTTCAAGATCCGAAATTTCAGCACGGTTTTTAAAGCATACTCACAATTTTCTACATGCTACATCTTGCATCGATTTGAGCTATAACTTCACGAGGTTTTGCTATTCTCAAGCCTCTAGTTAAGAAAAAAAATATCAAAAAAAGAAAAAAAACAAATTGGCCATTTTGCAGACGGCCCCCTGATTGCCCAAAAACCACCCTTTAGGAGGGTGACAAGAGGACCACCTGTAAAATGGCTAGCCCCATGACCGGCGTTTTGCAAACAGCCCCCTTGCCGTCCTCCTAGAGGGCGGTTTTTAGACGACCAGAAGCCACCTGCAAAAGTGCTGAGAGCCATCGACCACCCTACCTATAGCCATCAGCCACGTCATTAAATCGCCCTATAGAAGAATGATTTTTAAAAAACACCCTCCCAGATGGCGTTGGGAATATATTTTTGTAAATTTTTGAAATAAAGGTATATTTTTTTAAATATTTTATTAAAAAATATAAAAATAAAAAAATTCGTGCAAGCAGCAACTCCGGCAAACCAGGAGCTTCTCACTACTGGGCCCAAATGCAGGAAGGCCCAGCCCATCGGAGCATCTCCCACATGAAAGCCTGTCTGAGCCCAAATTCCGGACCATCCAGCGATGCCCAGCTACTAGAATGGGCCGTAATTTGGGCTTTACAAACGAGGCCAGCCCAAATGTTGCTGGCCTGGCATTTTTCACGCCGATTTCGTGCTTTGGTATTACTATGTGTGAATTCGGTACTCTCCTTCTCAAGCGGCAAACTAAAACCCTCCCAAAATTCGCATCCATTTTGCCGCCTCAAATTCGAAATAATATCACTATTCACAAAGAAACACAAATTTCGTATTGGAGAGCAGGCCGATTCGTTCCCACAATCAATGCTTGTTTGCCGCAGATAAGTCGAGAGCAATCAAATCAGATAATCACAGGGGCAAGCATTAGCAGCAAAGAAAGACGAACCAAACAATTCACCCTTTCATCCATACTACTTTAAAAGAAGATAGTGATAGTGGTGAACCAGTTGAAACATATATACAGAAATTAAGAAATTTGATACATAAAAAATGATAAAAATATTTTTTTTAAATTCCATTACAACAAACAAGCAATATAATAGTGTTAAAAAAGAATGAAATGAATAGCCGGATTTGAACATCAAAGGCAAATTTTCCATTCATAATCAGATCAACAGTTGACAGCCATTGCAACAAATTAGTACATCACTAAGGAGTAATTCTGGTAGGTGAGATGAAGCGACTAATTAAGCGCGCTCACCGCGGATGCGGCGGGCGAGCTGGATGTCCTTGGGCATGATGGTGACGCGCTTGGCGTGGATGGCACAGAGGTTGGTGTCCTCGAAGAGCCCGACGAGGTAGGCCTCGGCGGCCTCCTGCAGCGCGGCGACGGCGGAGCTCTGGAACCGGAGGTCCGTCTTGAAGTCCTGCGCGATCTCCCGGACGAGGCGTTGGAAGGGGAGCTTGCGAATGAGCAGCTCCGTGCTCTTCTGGTACTTGCGGATCTCCCGGAGCGCGACGGTGCCGGGCCGGAAGCGGTGCGGCTTCTTCACGCCGCCGGTGGCCGGTGCCGACTTGCGCGCCGCCTTCGTCGCGAGCTGCTTCCTCGGCGCCTTCCCGCCGGTCGACTTGCGCGCCGTCTGCTTCGTGCGGGCCATCGTGGACAAGGAGGATTCGGGGCTCAGGCGCTTTGGCTTTGAGGTCTCAGGCGGCGGCAGCGGAGTGAGTTGAGGCGGCGAGGGAGACGGGCGCGTTTATATAGGAGGAGGCTGGGTTTGAATTTGAGAGCGCGAAATTTATTTTTGTTTGGATTTTTGCCGCGCGGGCGGTGGGGCACGGCCGCACGAAATCTGCGCCGTTGGATTGTCTTGGAATTGACGGTGGGGATTTCATTCTTAGGGGCATCACGCGGATCGCGATCCGTGGGGCTCGATCCCTGCACTGGGATTGGTTAATGCAGCTGCGCGCGGATCTACTACTCGCGCCAATCCTTTCACCCAGATTTCTAAAATATTCACGGCGCGCGAATGTGAATCCCCAAAATCTCAGAGCAACTCCAATGGAGCTCTCAAACCAATCCTCATCTCAAATTTAGGAGTTTGTGGGCTAAAAATCGTCTCCAACCGAAATCCTAAGAGCAACTCCAATCGACCTCTCAAATTTGACCCCCTATTAGTTAGAATAGGAGCTCTCTCATCTATATTTAACCTCCTATTTCACTCTACACTCCAATCGACCCCTCATATTTTTAAGTGGAGCCCACTTGTCAGTGGCCCACCCCTTTCTTTTCTCCCTTTCTCTCCTCTCTCTCACACTTTCCTCTTCTCGGCCGACGCGGCTCAGGGCGGCGGGGCCGACGGCTCGACGCGGCGGGGGCGGCGGGGTCGGCGCTCGTAGCCGGGGGGAAGAGGAAGGGGACGGGAGGCCGACGCAGGCGGGAGGCGGGAGACGCCTGTTGGCGCCGCACCGCGCCCGCGCCCGCGAGCTGCACCCGCGCCTCGCGTCCTCGCCCGGGACCTCACCCGGCGCCCGCGTCCCGCGTTAGCGCCCGGGACCGAAGGCCGCACCCGCTCCCGCGCGCCCGTGCCCGAGGACTCGCCCTCGCCCAGGTCAGCGTCCGTGCCCGGGCCCTCGTGACCGGGACAACGCCGGTGGCCGGGGGGAAGAGGAAGGGGACGGGGGGCCGACGCAGGCGGAGACGCCGGCGGCGGGGGGGGGAGGGGGTGGTCGGGAGAGGGGCGGACCCAAGCGGTGGCGTGCCTGCGGGCAGAGAATGGAGGCGGGGCGACTCGGGCGAGGGGATGAGGGGCTCCTACATCTGAGGGGTTGGCTGCCCCCGGATGAGGGGCCCCTGCAGATGAGAGGTCACGTAGGAGTTCGGTTGGAGATATTTTTTCACCCAAAAACTCTTAAATTTGAGATAAGAGGTCGTTTAAGAGGTCGGTTGGGCTTGCTCTAACCGAGCTCTCATCTGGAGGGGGCCCTCATCCGGGGGGAGGCAACCCCCCAGATGTAGGAGGCCCTCATCTCCTCCAGCCGCCCTCCCCGTCCCTCTCCCGACCCCCTCCGGTCATCGGCAGCGTCGGCCCCGCCGGTCATCGGCACCATCGGCAAAACCTAAAAAAAGAGGAGAGGAGGGAAAGGAGAAGAATGGCTCACCTCAGATCTTGGAAGACCGGCCGCCGGCGTATCCCGGCTGCGTCGGCCCCACCGCCCCCTTCCTCTTCCCCCCCGGGCCGCCGGCGTCTCCCACCCGGCTCCGCCCCGAGCCGCCGCCCGGAGCTCCGTCGGCCCCGCCGCCCCCGCCGCCCGGAGCTCCGTCGGCCCCGCCGCCCTTGCCGCCCCGAGCTCCGCCGCCCCGAGCCGTCGGCCTTGTCGCCCCCGCCTGCGTCGGCCCACAGAGAAGAGAAGAGGAAAGTGAGAGAGAGAGAGGAGAGAAAAGGGAGTGGGCCACTGACAAGTGGGCCCACCTAAAAATATAAGAGGTCGGTTGGAGTTTGCAATAAAATAGGAGGTTGAATATAGATGAGAGAGCTCCTATTCTAGCTAATAGGGGGTCAAATTTAGGAGTTCCATTGGGCTTGCTCTCACGCCTGTTCCCCCAGTTCAATGCGTCATTACGAAACCATTGTATATCCTGAAATTTTTGAAATAAAAACCGAAAACTAAAAGTCAAAATTGACAAAAAAAATTTTCGAAAATTATCATGCTGCATCTTCTGAAGTTTTATTTTGATTTGTGCCAGTGCTAAAATTTAAATTGATCAAATGCCCACATAGGAGTAAATTATTAAATAAAGAGAACCTAAAATTTATTTATACAAGGTTAATTTATTCCAATTTGCAAAAATAAAATTTAAATCTTTTAGGAAAGGGGCCTTCCCACCCACTTCCTTTTCGGTCAGTGCCACAGCCCCATCCCACACTAGGAGATCGGTCCACCTAACCTCTTTTCTTTCCTCCTCTCCCCTTTGGCCCACTAGAAGTAGACCGGCCCACCTAGCCCCATCCCCCCTAGCCTCCTCCCGTACCCACTCGCGACAACCTTGAGGCCTAACCAGCACAAGACCAACACGCATTTGGTGGCCTGAGCCGACCTGCTACGTGCCTCTGCCCGCGCCCTTCCATGCTTGCATCTGCCCGATTGCCACATCGCCCGGTCCCACTTGTCAGCCTCTGCCTATCCGCTGGGCGCCCACGCCTACATGGCCATGCGGTCGTCTCCGTTCTCCGACCGCGTGGGCCGCCCAAGCAATGGTTGGGTCGAACGGCGCCGCGCAGCGCTGCGCCTCGCCTTACAGCATCGTCGTTGCCAGCCAACCACTCCCAGCGTGACCCGACCTCCACCGCCTCCACACCCTGCGCCGGCCCACCCTGCTATCCATTCTTGCGGCCACGGCACTGATGCCACCACTATACCGCTAGCCTTGACCCATCTCCTCCCACCCGACCGCACGTGCACCGCTCCATTAAGATGGAGAAGCACGCTGAGCCCGCACGTCAACTCCCGCAGCTCTGCCATTCGCCCGCGCTACCGCCTCCCTCAGACCGCCAGTCCGAGGCTCACCCACACCGCGGAGCTCACGACGGACCGCCGGGACCCCCCTGGACCCTTCCGACCCCACCAAGACTGTGCTTGTCGAGACTGAGCTCGACCCCAAATAGGAAGACAAGCTCGTCACCTTTCTCCAGGTGAACAGGGACATATTTGCTTGGAAGCCTTCCGACATGCCTGGTGTACTAAGGAAGGTGATCGAGCATTTCCTCAACGTCTAGCCAAATGCCAAATCAGTCAAGCAACGACTACGGCGCTTCGCACAAGACCGCAAAGATACTATTCGGGAGGAGATTACCAAGCTCCTGGCAGTCGGGTTCATCAAATAGGTCTACCACATGGATTGGCTGGCTAACCCAGTCCTGGTCCGGAAGAAGAACGATAAATGGCACATGTACATCGACTATACCGACTTAAACAAGGCGTGTCCCAAAGATCCATTTGGTCTACTCAAAATAAATCAGGTGGTCGATTCAACCGCGGGATGTGAATTACTCAGTTTTCTCGACTGTTACTTAGGATATCATCAAATCAACTTAAAGGAGGATGACTGTCTGAAGACTTCTTTTATCACGCTATTCGGGGCATACTGCTATGTCACTATGCCGTTCGGGTTGAAAAATACTAGCGCAACGTATTAACGTGCTATCCAGCGGTGTCTTCACACTCAACTCGGGTGCAACGTGGAGGTATATGTCGATGACATGGTGATTAAGACCAAAGTCAAGAAGGACCTCATTGTCGACTTAGAAGAAACTTTTCAAAGCCTTCAGAGATTCAAGATGAAGCTAAACCCAGAAAGGTGCGTCTTTCGAGGAAACTACTTGGTTTCATCGGTTCACAACATGGCATTGAGACAAATCTAGAGAAAATCAATGCAATCATGAACGTGGCCCCCCCGACTAGCCAGAAGGACGTACAGAAGCTGACTGGCTGCATGGCAGCACTCAGTCGATTTGTTTCTCAACTCGACAAACGGGACATGCCCTTTTTTAAACTACTGAAGAAAGTTGGCAATTTTCAATGAACACCAGAAACCCAACAAGCCTTCGAAGACTTTAAGAAGCTCCTTACATCACCACCCGTGTTGGTGTCACCAATACCCTAGGAACCACTCATGTTGTATCTGGCGGCAACCACTCAGATAGTCAGCACGGTGTTGTAGTCGAGCGGGCAGAGCCAGGCCATATCCAAAAAGTTCAAAGGCCAGTTTACTTTGTCAGCGAAGTCCTAGGTGAATCTACAATGAGATATCCCCAAGTCTAAAAGTTGCTATATGGTTTGCTCATAACTGTCCGGAAGTTGGTGCACTATTTTCAGTTGCATCAAGTCACAATTGTCAGATCGTATCCACTCGGGGACGTCCTACACAACCGCGAAGCTACTGGTAGAATCGCTAAATGGGCGCTCGAGTTGATGGCGTTTGATATTATCTTCCAGCCACGGACAGCAATCAAGTCCCAAGCACTTGCCGACTTTGTGGCCGAGTGGACCGAAGTTCAGACGGCTATGCTAGCAGACAAGCTTGAATATTGGATGATGTACTTTGACGGTTCTCTATGGATCGGCGGAGCAAGAGCCGGCGTCGTCCTGCCGTTGCCCACTAGGGAAAGCTCAAAAATGTCCTTCAAATACATTTTCCAGTGTCTCACAATGTCTCCGAGTACGAGGCACTTATCCACGGGCTCCGTATCGCCATATCACTCGGTATCCGCCGACTGGTAGTTCGTGGGGATTCTCAACTCATGGTAAACCTAAGTTATGAAAGACTGGACGTGTCTGGACGACAACATGGTGGCATATCGTCAGGAAGTACGAAAGCTGGAAAATAAGTTTGACGGGCTGGAAATTACACATGTTTTACACCAATACAATGAAGCCGCAGATGGACTAGCGAACATGTGATTCAAGTGAGAAGTGGCCCCGACTGGAATTTTTGTCGAGCAATTGCTGGAGCCATCTATCAAGAAAAAGCCTATTCTCGAGCAATCGGGGGCTGAACATACCGCAGCGCCAAGAGAAGTGCTAATCATCTCTCAAGAATGGCGAACCCCAATCATCCGACTCTTATTAGAAGATGAGCTCCCGGAAGATTGTATTGAAGCCAAGCGAATCAAACGTCGAAGCAAATGCTTTCGTGTAGTCGAAGAAGACCTTTATCGTCGAAGCGCATCCGGAGTCCTCATGCGATGCGTCACATCCAAAAAGGAAAAGCAGATTCTGCAGCCCATCCACTTGGGCATATGTGGCAACCATGCTGTATCAAGGACGTTAGTCGGAAAGGCTTACAGACAAGAATTCTTCTGGTCGACTGCGGTTACTGATGCTAAAGATATAGTTCAGACATGCGAGAGATGACAGTTCTTTGCTCGGGAAATAAATCTACCAGCTTAGGAACTACAGACAATCTCAATATCTTGGCCCTTTGCAGTTTGGGGGCCTGACATGGTCAGGCCGTTCAAAAAAGCGCCAGGAGGGTTTACACACTTATTTATCGCAATGGACAAGATCATAAAGTGGATTGAGGCAAAACCTGTTGCTACCATCACAGCGGCTAGGGCAAAAGACTTTATCATGGGTATTATATACCGATTTGGAGTTCCTAATTGCATTATAACGAACAACGACACTCAGTTCACTAGCGGCATCTTTCAAGATTTTTGTGACGACTTCGGCATCAAGATTTGCTACGCTTCTGTGGCCCAACCACGAAGCAACAGGCAGTTTGAGCGTGCAAACGACATGGTCTTACAAGGTATCAAGACTAGAGTGTTTGATCGACTACAACCATATGCAGGGTGGTCGGTGCAAGAGCTCCCATCCGTTCTCTAGTCTATATGAACCATGGTTAGTCGGGCAACAGGACAATCCTCTTTTTTCCTAGTCTATGGTGCCGAGGCCGTGTTGCCAACCAAGTTGGAGTTCGGCTCACCATGAGTACGGGCCCACTCAGAAGACAATTCAAATGAAAGCTGATTGGTTGAGCTCGATCAGTTGGAAGAAGCAAGGGACATCGCAACTATCTAGTCGGTGAAGTATCTTCAAGGCCTACGTCGCTATCATAGTCGTAATGTCCGTGGCCACACCTTTTCGGTGGGTGATCTCATTATGAGAAAAATTCAAACAACAAAAAGGTACAAACTATCTCCTTATGGGAGGGGCCGTTCATTATCGCTGAGGTAACACGTTAGGGTGCTACTGACTGAAGACTGAAAACAGCGTCTTATCAACAACTCATGGACATAGAAAGCTACATCTTTTCTATACCTGAGTATTATACTCCATTCATATATATAAATAAAGTTTCTTACTATGACTCACTACGCCGATTATTTCAACCGAGTAGTGAGTCGGGGGCTGCATGATGATAACATATCTTCTGTTATTACTAAAGTTTGAGTCTATTTTATCTAAATCATGAAGTTTTATAATGACTATGCTAAGTTTCTGCCGAGTATAGTCCCATGGGACAAACGCTTTTTAAAGTTGATCTCTACTCACTCGGCATAAATTGACTAGTCGGGTAAAACTAATGATGGTTAAGATAAAACATGTACTCAGCAAGATATTACAACAAACAGCAAAAGTATTTACAATATATACACATTATTTTTGTTCTCCTCGTACACCGACTATTTAAGAGTTTATGTTCACAATGGCAGATCTTCGGCAATTGCTCGGGCTGTCGGCCTAACCTGGTTGATTAATTTCAAGCCTTCCTTCGGGGTGTTGCCATCAGCAAAGCCCTCGCTGACTACCTCAATATCTACCCATGGGTAGAGAGACTTCGTCATGGCCAATGCTTGGGCAATACCCACGATGGCGTGCTCAGTTGCATATTCTTTCAAGATAGCTGGAGCCTTTTCAAGATATTGAGCCACCTGGGAGGCAGAGCTTGAGCTCGATCCGGCTAGGCCTGGCTGCATAATATCTAACAAAGTCTTTGCAAAATCTACTATGATATTCCATGAATCCTTTATTACTTTGATCTCCTCGGCAAAGGCACCGAATTGAATCTGCACATTGGCTTTGAAGGCTGCTCGCACAGAAGAAAAAAATATAAGCAAGTCTGGATATCTAGTCGGGCAGAGTATAAGAGTAGATATGCAACTTACTCGCGTACTCGGTGTCAACCTTGGACTTCGCCTTCTCGAGCTCTTTTAGCTCCTCCATCAGGCGCTCAATTTCCACGGACTAATTGTTCAGATTTGTCTCTAGAGCTATAGCCGATCAAAATTGAAGATTAAAAATACAGAAAGGATGTCTAGAGCTAGTCGGGCAGGAGGGAAATTTACCTCTAATGGTCCCTATCTTCTCCCAATTCTCGTCCCGAAGCTTATTGGCCGAGTCCTTTAGCCAATCCTCCCTCTCCTTGCTGGTTCTTTCTAGCTCGTCCTGGGAGGCCTCGAGCTGGTTGAGCTGAGTGATCTGGGGAGCGAGTTGGGTAAGAACCTTGCCCATCTTCTTAGATCACTCAACAACTTTCTGCACAAGTCGGACGATTATCAGACAAGACGAATTGCAATTGTACAAGATACAAGATCAGTCAATCAATTTGAAGTTGCAGACATAGTTGGTCAAATAGTGTACCTGGACGCTCCTAGAAGCTTGAATGGTGGCCTCCATCAGCTTGACTCGCTCCCTGTGGGCAGCCTCCTCATTTAGTTCAAAAGTTTCTTCATCTCCTTCCTGGGTGACCCAATAGAACAACCGAGGAAAGTTTGGCGGAGGGGCTTTGAGCCTGGGGAGGTCATTATCTTCTGAGGACCAGGATAGTGGAGGAGAAGGACTTCTGGGCCTTGGGTCTTCGAGGGGCACTGGCTCTTCGATTGACTCAGCAACCGGGACTTCGGTCGTGCTTGCAGTATCCCGACTGGGCGAGGTTTGTGGCCCAACCGAGTGTGTTGTCTCAACCTCGGGGGCAGGAGCGGTACTCGGCTCGGGCTAGGGCTCTGCGGGCTCGGCCTTAGTCGGGATGGTGACAGCGACGGGGGTCGGTGGCGCTACCCCTTTGGGATCAGTGTCACGTGGCTTCCTGCAAGATCATGCTACAATCAAGATATTGCAATGCAACTCAAGATTTTCTAAAGATTGAGGATTTCGTACCTCTTGGAAGTCTTGAATCTCCACCCGTGTGCACCAGAGGTGGAGGTAGTCGGCGAGGGGTTCGAAGACCTACTCGGAGGGGAGGCGCTGCTTACTGTTGGGCTTGGAGGCATGGCAGTAGGTGGTGCAGGACTTGGGCCAGTCGGCATTGCACTAGGTGTGGCCGACTGGGTTGAAGGAGAAGTCGGCGGTGGGGTTCTAGTGCTAGTTGGTGCTGGGGCTGCGCTGGTGGATTCCCTTATCATGGGACCGCCTGATGCTTTACTCGACATACTCTTTTTCTTGGCCTGGTCCGTCATGGGTTGCTTTCCAGGCCTCTTGGGGCTGGGCTGGACCGCTGAGGGGCTGGCTGGCCACTTCCTGGACTCCCTAGCTGGCTGGCTGGGAGGGTTCGATGAGAACTCGGCAAATTCCTACAAGCATTATGCATAAAGGCAGACTAAATTAGACTATGTTCATGTCAACCATCGCAAACAAATATCAAGAAAATCAACAAACAAGACATTACCGCCTGTCGGGGCCTGCTTTGGCAGTAGGGCTTGGGAGCCCTCTCGACGTCCAGGGTCTCGACGACTCCATTGACAAAATAGCCGAGCAAGGTGTCGGTGACAACATACTTGTCGACGAAGTCGGAGCACTCCCGAGTTGGGTCCTTCTTCCCCTAGTAGTCGTAGCTAAAGTGGATCCTGGCCTTCAGGGGTTGAATTCACCAATTCTGGAAGGCTCGTGCCACCTATGGCCTGGTCAGCCCCTTGTCCTTTAGGACCTCGATCTTCTCTAGCAGCAGCTGCACCTGGACCATGTTAGCTTGAGATGGAAGAGCCGTCCAGCTCTCCAGAACCGTGGGTGGATTTCCTGTGAAGGATGGCTCCTGGTGCCACCCCTTCAGAGAGGTATTCAAGGGAACATGCAAGTAGGCCTTCTTTATCTCGTTGCGGAGTTGAAGGCCTGCTCCCACTATCGCCTGAGGTTTGGATTTGGAGGGCTGTGGCTTGACATGGAAGAGAAAACGAAAAAGATTGAAATGGGGATCAACCCCAAGAAAGGCTTCACAGAGGGTCACGAAAATGGAGATCTAGAGGATGGAATTGGGGTTGAGGTGGATGAGCTCGATTTTATAGTAATCGAGGAGACCGCGGAGAAAATCGGAAGCGGGAAGAGCGAATCCCCGATCGAAGAAAGAAGCGAAAACCACAAGTTCGTGGGTGTCTAGAGAGGGGATGGACTCACCAATGGTGGGGCGCCAGTTAATGAGCTCCTTGGGTTGGAGGCATTTCTTCCTCTCCAGATGAGCCAGCTTCGACAAGCAAGTTGTTGACGTTGGCCACGACTCGAACGGCATGTTGGGGGTCTCAAATGGAGCCCTCTGCATCTTCGGGGTGCGAAACTAAGGAGGAAAGCTTCTGGAAGATGGGAATCGACGTGGGGATGAAGATCTCTGCGGATTTCTGAAGGGAAGCTCGAGCAAGCTGAAACCCTAGGTGGAGCGGAGAGCGCGAAGTTCAGGCACGATTTCTGGAAGCTGAAGCATTTGGCAATTTGGGGGAGAAAGGGGAATCTTTTCTCTCTCCCTGTGATTTATAAGCCTGCGCTGGGTGGCTGGTCTGGGCCGGCCTGCTCACTAATGGGCCGTAAGATATGAGTTCCTAAATAACATGTCCTAATGGGCCAACGGCTATCTGTGTTAAAATCACAGTGCAGATGCTATTTTACAGGAACTGATTAAAATAACTAGATGTGCTTCATGATAAGTCTAGTTGCTGGACACATATGTTCAGGTATCTGAGTTATTTAACAGGTATTGAGAATATATCTTTATAAGGATCAATGGCTAGTCTTCATTAAAATTGGAGATGCAGGTATCTCTCGAGTACACCTAACCACATATTTGGTCAAAATCCATGAAGCGGTACTCGGCTTACATGCTTAGCCAAAATGCCATAGAGCAAAAATATTTCCAACTGATATGATGCTGAAGAATCCAATTTCTGAGAAATATATCACTCGGGAGAGATTTAAAGGTTAACGATCTTTGACTTTATGTTTAATTGTTTCACAATTAAGCACAAAGTCGGGGGCTACCCTAATACGTGCGCCTACTCGGCGTATACTATTTATATTTTTCTATGAAGCCCTTCATAGCCTCGTTGCCAGCTGAAATGAAGCAGGTCTTGGAGAAAAGGTACTCGGACAATGGGTACTCGGGAGCAAGGCACTCGGGGAATTTTCGCCAAGGAGGATGAGTACTCGGCATCAGCTGTGACTCAACTATGAAGGTCTCAGGGGCTACTGTGGAGGCCATGAACCCCGGGTACCTCATGGAGAGCATTGTGGCCACTCAGATAGAGAATGGGCCTGATCATGTAGTTAGGGATACAATAAGACTCGGCGTATGTTACCTTGCATGACAAGGAAAGGGATATAGTCCTAGCCGGTTACGTTGTGTTTCAAAAAGAAAATCTCTTGGTCGAGTCCGACTGAGATTCTTACCATGTAACCTTACATTCTCAGTATATAAGAGGAGGTAGGAAGCTCCCTGAGGCATACATAATCTCACCAGAGAAACCTCAAAGGCAATATATAACAGCTGGAAGTAGGGTATTATCTCACCTTGAGGGCTTGAACTAGGATAAATTCGTTTCGTGTTCCTTTGCAATCCATCAAGTTTAAGTTTCACGAGTAGCCCCATATAATCATTGTCGATACAAAGCATCGACAACCGGCGAGTTTCCGAACCTCGGGTAAAAAATTCCTTTGTCTCTTGTCTCATTTATTTATTGCAATTTACTTTGTGCAATTTACTTTCATAGGCTTATTGAGCCCATATCACCATAGGTTTGCAAAACTTAATTTAGTTTAGTTAGTCTTGCTCCCTCACCAAGCCTAGCACTTAGGTTAGTTTAATTAGGTGCTTATTTGATTTATATCACCTATTCACCCCTCTAGTCGACATCTTGATCCTACACCCTGCCTAACCAATGGCCACTGCCATGCCTATAAAAGGTCAAGCCGACCGCACCGCCCCACATCCCTCTCGAACTCCTCCTTGCCTCGGCCACCACAACCTTCTCCCCGTAGTTGCCTCGGTCGTTGGAGAACCGCCACCTCACGCCGAGCCGTCGCCGCGCCTCCTCGGCCAGGAGCAAGGAAGAGGCGACCCACCTGTGGAGCTGCCCCGCTGGAGAAAGGAGATGACGACCCCGACGCCGCCACCCAAACAAACCGCGAGCTCGGCATTGTCTTTCACCGAGTGCCGCCGAGCTGAACCTCGCCGCCCCACCTGCGAATCGGATTGTGCCGCTTCCCGGCCGCCGCACGGTGAGCACCCTCGTCGGCCATCTCCTCCCTTCCCCTAGCTCCTACCCCGGTAGGATTTCGCCCGATTGCGTCTTCTCATCACCACCGCCGTCGCTCTCTCTTCCACGCTGCAGCTCTCCATCCCGAAAACCCCAAACCGCTACACCGCTTAGGGCAATCGAGGTCCCTGACCTTGTTGACGGTGAGTACCGGTGCCCCGAAGGTGGCGACCCCGTTTGGAGCCCCGCTGAGCCACCGCAACCGCCGGAGGAGGAAGGTAAATCCCCCCAGTCTCTGACATGTGGGCCCTAGCTTATAAAACTAATGACAATCATTAACTTAATGGCATGTTAACCTATCTCTATGACATGTGGGCCCAATCCATTAAGAAATTGTAATGAAAACATGGATAAGTTTATGTGACACTGACATATGGACCCCACTGGCTTAATAAAATATAATTCAAAACCTAAACGACCCTGTGTCACTGACATGTGGGTCCTGGACCTTGATCGGTCAAGTTGACCAGTTCCACCTGACCTTGGCCCCACCTGTCATTGACAGAGGCCTTTGTCTTTTTGGAAATTCCTTGGAAAATTCTCTAAACCCACCTATCAGGGAAAGAAAAAGGATTTTCTTAAAGAAATTAATTCGGACAGTGGGTAAAATATTCCAATAGTTACTTTTTGCAACTTATTTGAATTAATTCAAATTTGAATCTTTGAAAGCTAATATCTCACACATACTAAGTCCAAATTGAGTGAAACTTTCTCCAAAATTCATCTAAAATCAAGATCTACCCAATGGCATGGGTTTGGTATTTTCCCCAATTTTCTTTATATTTATTTCCTATTAGTTAGTGTTCAAAGCATGAGTTTGAATAGTCGTCTCACCGAAATAGGGAACATTTGCAACGACGAACCGGTTGACACCGAGGAGAAAGTTACCATAACTGAGCAAGGCAAGTCATCACGCCCTCCTCCTTGAACATGTTGTACCTATTGCAAAAATTTCTTGTTGACAAATAAATTGCATGCTATATTAAAGTTGCGTACCTAACTTCTGTTTAAGCCTCCATTGATAGTGATGCCATGTTCCTTGATGTCGTATGTTACTTTGTATCCCTAAGTCAACTATTGACAATACTTAGTGTTGCTTATTAGACTTTTCATACACATGTGATAATGGTTGAGGTGGGGATGGTCGTTTCGGGTAGAAAGCGATCATCATTTGATGCGAGTGGAGACATGAAATGCCACTTACGAGACACATGCAAAACCCTTTACGAAAACTAAAATTAATGAACAAAATCATTTTCGATCGGGGCGGCATGGATTGATTTGGGTGGTTCCTGGAAAAGGCTAGCGCCGACCTTGGTCAACTAAGGACCAAAGAAAATATGAAGGAAATGAACAAAGTACGACTATATTTCTCGTATAGGCATAGACCTAGTGGACTAAGTGATTCTAGTGGGGCGGCACCCCAATCATGGCCAGTTCTGTTCACTGTGGTGTGTTGTGTTGGAAGAAAGAGAATAGGGTGCGAGTTAATTGACATGTTAAATAAAACGAACGTTTGCTTCCCTCTTCTTGATACCTCGATGTTCAAGACTCCTCACACCACTGGTAAGGTAGGGATGGAGTGCCATGAGGTACATGTCACACCCAGAAATTCACCAAAATTTTCAAAACTAATTTGTGCATTAAATCCTCGTCCAGGAATCAGCCGAGGTACACAAATCGATAATTTGATAAATATAACCAAAATGAAATAACGATAAATACTTACAAAAAAAGGCACATAGTACTCACATAGAAGAAAAACAACAGCGAAACAGCAACCTAGCGAAGCTTCAGCACAAGCCCACAGGTAGCTCAACTGGGGTATAAGCCAAACGCCAAAATCTTCTTCTTTCACCCAAATCTTCACTCTGATGATGGTAATATTGCAAGACTGAATACCACCCACCGTACTCAACAAGCCACACAAGGGATGTAAAATAATACAACAAGATTCCAAAGCAAAGGCATAGTATGGCTTATTTGAATAATAGCATTCAAAATATTTGCATTTAAAAGCATTGCAAAAACAATATAGTTCAATTAATATCAACATTGAACCATTCACTGAACAACACTCCAATGCAGTTCAGGCCCAAACCATAACCCTCCAATCTAGAGCTATCAAGTTTTCATCATTTATCACCATTAATGAGTAGTGTGGAACTAATCACGAAAAACATTGCTAGACCGCCCATTAACCGCGGGCACGGCTATTCAAACAGGTTTACTCTGGCCAGAGGTGTACCAATTTACCCACAAGACACAACCCCACAACATGTCACCGTGCGCCTCAATACCACCATGGTATCTCGGAAAGGAGTTGTCACAGGATCATCCATGTAACTCACACAATAGGAAAGCCACCCGCTGAACCACCTGTCTCCGGCAGGAGCTGATCAGGCTCCAATAGGGAGACGGCCCAACGCCCAAACCATGTACTTATGACTGCCATGCGTGGACTTTATGACTGCCACAACACGCCCTAGTGCCTCCTATTGAACTCGTCATACTTCAAATCCCGCCGTTACCCATTCTAGCTTGTGGTTAGTACGGGTATTGCTTTGCAACAAGTAGTCTGCGAACCGGTCCTTAAGTGTCATGAGCACCACTAGCATCAGTAACATTCGATGTACTCACAACCCACCATTTAGTCAAATTTTAGTTGGCGCATTTAATTAATCAACCACGACCAACCGTCATAAAAAGATAGCCATTAACCATTAATTAATCATAAGTGATTGAATAATTATCCCACATAAAATGACACTAAAGTTTCTAGGCAGGGCTAAGCAAAAACCTAAATAATCTAGCTAGACCATTAATTAGACATCCAGCTAGTCAATATTAATTACCCAGGGTATCAAGGTACAAACATCAATAACAAAAATATGGCCATAATCAAAGAATATAGGATAATAATATAAACACCCATAATAATGACATTCTAAAGTTTTGCATGCAATAACATTAAAACAAAATAATTTTCACAATTAGGATTAACATGTTCAAGGGGATTGTCGTGTGACTTGCCTTGCAATAGAAAAGTTTTCATACGATCTTTCGAACTCTTCCTCGGACTTCGCTTCCTTTCGAAACGGTGGAAAATACACGACTACACGCAAAACAAGAAAAAAACACTAAGAAACTCCAAATAAATAGTATATAAAAAGTACACAAACATATAGATTATGATTTTAGATGAATTTAGAAAGAAAAACGGGTCGAATCGAAGTTTGGACGGAAAAGTTATGGCATTCGGACGTTCGAATTCAGAGAAAATCTGAAAAGAAATTGGAAAAGGAATATTCTACTATTCTTAGAATATTCCCTCGGAATTTCAATTAAATGAATTATTTTTGAATGAATAAAGGTAGTGGGGCCCGCTGGTCAATGGCTCGGCTTACAGTGGACTTGGTCCATGGACCAGAGGGATGAGAGGCTTTGGTGCTAAGGTGGTAACACACGTGGTACTTAGGGCTGACGTGGCACCGGATCGGGGGTTATGGAAATTCGATGGTGGAGATTAGATCTAACTGATCGGATGGCTTTGGACGGTTGAGATTGGATTGGTATCCATCCATATGGTCCACATGTCAGTGTAAAGGGAGGGGATGCCGGTGGGGACGTGTTGACGCCGAAAACCGCCGGGTGTGCCAAGAAGCTTGCTGACGATCTGGTTCGGCGTCTAGAGACACGCGAAGGCCTGGGAGATCTGCTTAGCTCCAGTGCAGGTCCTAAAATCTTGAGGTTCGCGGGCGTGCCAGTCAATTTGACCTCGCAATTGACAAGGAAATGAAGAAATTTGATTACTGATCCAATCGGCCAGTAAGCCGATACGGATTCCTTTCAGCCGATCGCCGCTATGCTCGTGCCCGGGCCCTCGCCTGTACTTGCGCTCCCGGGTCCTCGCTTGTGCTCGCGCCCGGGTCAGCAGCAACTGCACATCGGCTATCGGCCGATACGGGCTGATGTAGGCTCCTTGTAGCCGATGGCCGATGGCACCTGTGTATCGGCTAGGAAACCGATAGCGCTATGAGCAAATAGACAAGATGTCAGTATAACATGTGCATCGGCTAGGAGCCGATGATAAAATAGATAAGCAAGATAGTAAGCCAGCCGACTGCCGAGGAAACACATATGCATCGGCTAGAAAACCGATGATAATATAGATGACCAAAACAGTATGGATAATACAGTCGGCTTTATAAAAAGATAACCTATCGGCTAAGCACTCCGATAGAACGTCGCATATACACCGATCAGCCCGACAAGGATAAATCTATTATTATCGATCTAGTAGTTCAAACCTAACTGATGCAGCACAGATCGATAATAGTAAAGGAACCTCAACGAGCCGATAGACCTAATGCAACTGTGATGAAAATAACTTACCGGCTATACATTCCGATAAGACGCTTGCGCAAAAACCATCAGCCTAGCAGGAACGATTTATCGCTGGCAGTTCAGTAGGTCGGACCCAACCGATGCAGCACGAACTGATGATAAATCGCCCCCAGTAAACTGATAAGATCTACGCACGCGTGATGTGGTATACCTGATCGGCCTAAGAGGTCGGACCGAACCGATGCAGCCGTAGACAGGGCAGATACACCTGGGTAAGGGGTGACGAGTCTTACCCTCTCGCAGGAGTTCGGACCTAACCGATGCAGCCCCGCTCGAGAAGCAAGAACCCGTCGAAAGGTTGGCGATGCGCCGAAGTTTAATTGATCGATTGATAATTTACAAGGTGCCCGGGCATACGTATATATACCCCGAGTTACAAGAGTCCTTATAGGACACGTAACAAGACTTTCCCAACTAGAAAAGGAAAACTAACAGACCTGATCAGACAAGAGATCAGGTTTCCTAAAAGATAAAACTATCTAATAGATAAGATAATTAACTGCCATAGCGTGGTCTTCACGATTCCTTCCCGAATCCGGCTTCTTCTGGATTAGCTCCCAACGGCTGATATCACTTCTTTCCTTAACCAAGTCCGACGCGAATCGTACCAAATTTTGGCGTTAACACATGCCCCCCAATTTCGGAGTTTGTTATCAAACTTCGAAATTCTTCTTCTGTTTGGGCCTCATCATTCCTTCCTGGCCTCCTGTTAACGCCAAAATTTGGCACGATTCATATCCATGTTCGGTTAAGGAAAGAAGCCATGTCAGCCAATGGAAGCTCATCTGGAAGAGACCAAACCTGGAAGGAATCGTGAAGACCACGTTATGGCAGTTATTTATCTTATCTATTAGATAGCTTTATCTTTTAGGAAACCTGATCTCTTGTCCGATCAGGTCTGTCAGTTTTCCTTTTTCTAGTTAGGAAAGTCCTGTACCGTGTCCTATAAGGACTCTTGTAACTCGGGGTATATATACGTATGCCCGGGGACCTTGTAATCTATCTAATCGATCAATACAACTTCGGCGCATCGCCACCCTTTACCAACGGGTTCTTGCTTCTCGAGCGGGGCTGCATCGGTTAGGTCCGAACTCCTGCGAGAGGGTAAGTCTCGTTACCCCGACTACCAATCGGCTAGGACTTTCTCGGTTAGGTCCGATATTCTAGTCGGTCTATGGTAGTCGGCTTACCACGGTGTATCGGATCTGTCTACGGCTGCATCGGTTCGGTCCGACCTCTTAGGCTGGTCAGGTATATCACATCACGCGTGCATAGTTTTTATCAGTTTATCGGGGGTAGTTTATCATCAGTTTGTGCTGCATCGGTTGGGTCCGACCTACTAAACTGCTAGCGATAAATTATTCCTGTTAGGCTGATATCCTTTGTGCAAGCGTCTTATCGGAATGTATAGCCGGTAAGTTATTTTCATCACAGTTGCATTAGGTCTATCGGCTCGTTGAGGTTCTTTTACTATTATCGATCCGTGCTGCATCAGTTAGGTTTGAACTACTAGATCGATAATAATAGATTTATCCTTGCCGAGCCGATCGGTGTATATGCGACGTTCTATCGGAGTGCTTAGCCGATAGGTTATCTTTTTATAAAGCCGACTGTATTATCCTTACTGTTTGTCATCTATATTATCATCGGTTTTCTAGCCGATGCACATGTGTTTCCTTGGGAGTCGGCTAGTTCACTATTTCTGCCTATCTATTTTATCATCGGCTTCTAGCCGATGCACATGTTATACTAACATCTTGTCTATTTGCTCATAGCACTATCGGTTTCCTAGCCGATACACAGGTGCCATCGGCTATCGGCTACGAGGAGTCTATATCAGCCCGTATCGGCCGATAGCCGATTGCGCAATTGCTGCCGATCCGGGCACGAGGACCAACAAGGACCCGGACGCGAGCACAAGCGAGGACCCGGGAGCGAGAACCCGAGCACGAGACCCGGGCGCGAGTACAGGCGAGGGCCCGGGCACAAGCATAGCGGCGATCGGCTGGAAGGAATCCGTATCGGCTTACTGGCCGATTGGATCAGTAATCAAATTTCTTCATCTCCTTGTCAATTGCGAGGTCAAATTGACTGGCACGCCCGCGAACCTCAAATATTTTAGGACCTGCACTGGAGCTAAGCAGATCTCCCAGGCCTTCGCGTGTCACCAGACGCCGAACCAGATCGTCAGCAAGCTTTTTGGCACACCCGGCGGTTTTCGGCGTCAACACCTCCTGAAATCGGCTTTCATGAACCGATACCTTCTGTACTAGGTGTGCTAGGCTCTCAAAGTCTTCTGATGAAAATCTTTCCTTGATTGGAGCCAACAAACCTTGGAATGCTAACTCGGCTAGCTGTGCATCGTCCAGAGTTAAACTATAACATCGGCTTCTAACATTACGAAACCGCTGGATATATTCTGCGACTGATTCCTCCGGCTTCTGTATTACCGATGTTAAGTCTATCAAACTCATCTCCTGACTTCCCATAAAGAAATACTTGTGGAATTGCTTTTCCAGATCGGCCCAACCTCGAACTGAGTTAGGTGGCAATGAAGAAAACCATGTAAAGGCCGATCCGGATAATGATAACGGGAAGAGTCTAACTCTCAAAGCTTCTACAGCCGATGCTTCTCCGCACTGCGCCAGGAATCGGCTAACATGCTCCACTGTAGACACATCATCTTGCCCTGAGAATTTGGAGAAGTTTGGCACTTTGTATCGGCGCGGCAACGGAGCTCTATCAAACCAATCTGGATATGGAGGCCGATACATAAATGTTTCCTCCTTCGGTCTTAGACCGAATTGTTCTCTCATCACCTCTGTGACTCTTGCTGATAAATCTTCTTTTGGATCTTCACCGTAATAACGCAGAGGTGGAGTTGGTAGCCGATTCTGATTCTGATATTCCCTCGGATAGTTGTACTCAGGAACAGCTTCTGGATAACTCTGTTGATGCCCCCCATAGTACGCAGTTTGATATCCTTGAGGAATCCCATCTTGTTGCCCCCCGGGTATTTGAATCGGCTCTACTGCCTTCTTGATCAAGCTCTGTAATGTGTTCACCAATACCCCAGATTGATCAGTCAACGCATGATGAACTGCTTCATTAAACATGTCTTGGATCGGCTTTTGTGAACTTGTAGGCGATATATGGCTCGATTCGTCAATGAGAACAGGCTTTGGAAATTGCGACTTCTGAATCGGCCCTTGATCTGTCATACCGAAGGATTCTAGACAAAGCTTCTGAAATTCATCAATGTTCTGCTCCACTTGTTGTCTTTGTTCTTCGGTCAAATCTTCCATCGTGACTGGGATTATATTATCTGTGCTGACCTCCTTTCCATCCATGTTGAAGTTCTGGTCTCACCAGGTCAAAAACGTGTTGATTCAGCCGATAGGATATACTGTGATGATATGAAGATCGGGTCCCACCGGGCGTGCCAAAAACGTGTTGACGCCGAAAACCGCCGGGTGTGCCAAGAAGCTTGCTGACGATCTGGTTCGGCGTCTAGAGACACGCGAAGGCCTGGGAGATCTGCTTAGCTCCAGTGCAGGTCCTAAAATCTTGAGGTTCGCGGGCGTGCCAGTCAATTTGACCTCGCAATTGACAAGGAAATGAAGAAATTTGATTACTGATCCAATCGGCCAGTAAGCCGATACGGATTCCTTTCAGCCGATCGCCGCTATGCTCGTGCCCGGGCCCTCGCCTGTACTTGCGCTCCCGGGTCCTCGCTTGTGCTCGCGCCCGGGTCAGCAGCAACTGCACATCGGCTATCGGCCGATACGGGCTGATGTAGGCTCCTTGTAGCCGATGGCCGATGGCACCTGTGTATCGGCTAGGAAACCGATAGCGCTATGAGCAAATAGACAAGATGTCAGTATAACATGTGCATCGGCTAGGAGCCGATGATAAAATAGATAAGCAAGATAGTAAGCCAGCCGACTGCCGAGGAAACACATATGCATCGGCTAGAAAACCGATGATAATATAGATGACCAAAACAGTATGGATAATACAGTCGGCTTTATAAAAAGATAACCTATCGGCTAAGCACTCCGATAGAACGTCGCATATACACCGATCAGCCCGACAAGGATAAATCTATTATTATCGATCTAGTAGTTCAAACCTAACTGATGCAGCACAGATCGATAATAGTAAAGGAACCTCAACGAGCCGATAGACCTAATGCAACTGTGATGAAAATAACTTACCGGCTATACATTCCGATAAGACGCTTGCGCAAAAACCATCAGCCTAGCAGGAACGATTTATCGCTGGCAGTTCAGTAGGTCGGACCCAACCGATGCAGCACGAACTGATGATAAATCGCCCCCAGTAAACTGATAAGATCTACGCACACGTGATGTGGTATACCTGATCGGCCTAAGAGGTCGGACCGAACCGATGCAGCCGTAGACAGGGCAGATACACCTGGGTAAGGGGTGACGAGTCTTACCCTCTCGCAGGAGTTCGGACCTAACCGATGCAGCCCCGCTCGAGAAGCAAGAACCCGTCGAAAGGTTGGCGATGCGCCGAAGTTTAATTGATCGATTGATAATTTACAAGGTGCCCGGGCATACGTATATATACCCTGAGTTACAAGAGTCCTTATAGGACACGTAACAAGACTTTCCCAACTAGAAAAGGAAAACTAACAGACCTGATCGGACAAGAGATCAGGTTTCCTAAAAGATAAAACTATCTAATAGATAAGATAATTAACTGCCATAGCGTGGTCTTCACGATTCCTTCCCGAATCCGGCTTCTTCTGGATTAGCTCCCAACGGCTGATATCACTTCTTTCCTTAACCAAGTCCGACGCGAATCGTACCAAATTTTGGCGTTAACAGGACCACATGTCATACGGTTAAGGGGGACTGCCGACGGGGACCACATGTCAGCGTGATAGGGGCGAACGACGCTCATCTATGGCATGACGCGACAGGGGCCAAGGGGCGTCCGTTGGCGACGGCGACGAATGGCGGCCACCAAGGCGGCGCAGAGCGGGACGGCGACGCTGTCCGCGACACGCCGGGTTTGGGAAGGCGGCGGCGAGTGGATTGGAGAGGGGAAAACGGGGCGCCAGTGTTTGGGGTAGACGATGACGACAGCGAGCAGGGGAAGAGGAGGGGACAAAGGCATTGGCGTAGGGGAAGAAGAGGGTGGTGGCTTCGGGGCTCACCGGCAGTGGGCGAAGACAATGACGATCGCAACAACGGCGGCTGAAGAGGAGCGGCAACGAGGCTGGAAAGCAGAGCAGCGGTGCACAGGGCGAGGACGGCGTGAAGCGGCGAGCTAGGGCACGGGGAAAAGGAGGCGCGGCCGTGGTATTTATAGGGGAACGAGGCTAGAGCAGGCGGCGGCGCGGGGGCGGTTTTGGCGACGCGACCCGGATATTGTGGCAACGGCTCCAGAGTTTGGCGGCGGTATGGCATGCACGTGGGGCCAGGTCAGGGGCGGCGACTGTGGGCCGAGGCGGCGGTGGAGCGGCGTGGGCTGAGGAGGCCATAATCGGGGTGGGCCAGGTCAAGCTCGGGCTCAGGTTGGCCGAAGGGGAGAGAAGGAGGGAAAGAAGAAGAAAGGAAGAAGAAGGAGGAAGAAGGAAGAAGGTAGGGAGGACAAAGAAGAAAAGAAAAGAAAAGGAGGAAAATAGAGAAAAGGAAAAGGAACAGAGGAAAAGGAAGGGACTGTTCAAGAATTTTCCAAATTTGGAAAATTTGGAGAGAATCATATGATCAATAATAATTTTTGGAAATATTTAGGATAATTTCTGTATGGAATATTGGAATACAATATTGGGACATTTTTGGGAATCGGAATATTTGAGAAATAATTAAACATCCAAAATTCAGGAATATTCCGGGATTCGAGAATGGAGAATATTTGGTGCGAATTGGGGAATTGGAAAATTCAAAATGTAGGAATACTTTAGCGAATCGAAGAACCGAGAATATTTTGAGGGATTTGAATCATTTCCAAGAGGAATTGGATTGATTTAAGAGGAAGGGAATTTTTGGGAAGCAAAGGGATACAGGGGATTTTAGGGTTTTAGAATTTAAGGGAATTCCCCGGGATCGTACTTTCAGGGAACTATGGATTCGGGAACAACAACCGGAGTCCGGGTAGAAATGAAGGGTATAAAGGGATTGGACCAGGAACGACCCGTGAAAAGATTTTGGAATTTGTTTATAATTACTGAAAATGATATTTGTAATATTAAAATTAATTCTAGAGCCCCAAAAATCCGAGAAAATTTCAGAGAGTGCAATTTAAACACAAAGAATTTATTAAAAATGAATTCAACCATGATTTATTAAAGAAAATTTTATTTCCCATTTTAATTTACTTAATTAATTTACTTTACAATTTAATATAAATAATAGAAAATCCATTATTAATTAATTTATTTATTTTTTGAAAAACAGGCTGTGATAGTACATGGAGGGCTAATAGTCTTTGGAGTGGGTGGCGCAATGCTAGATGATATAAAAAAATTAGGCCATGGAAAGTCTCAGGTGTTAGGTGTGCCACGGATTGCAGGTAAAGCGTATATCGTGAGTAAAACCAATCTATTCGAATAGCCATGCTCGTGGTTAAAGAAACATCGAGACTTGTACTAGTCTTGACTGGACTCCGAATCTTCAAACTTGATTAGGATGGAAATGGGTGAATATGAAAACTTTCTTAGAATGCGGGAAAGTGAATGTGGACAATGGTTGGAGAAATGGATATGAGGGTAAATCGAACCAAGTGGAGCTTAGCGAGGTAGACACAACCTTCATGATTGGATAAACTACTTGAATAATGACGAAAGTGTTTAATAAAATGGCTAGGTCCTAGGCTTATGAAATGATTTACGAAAACTAGCTTTGTACAAATAATCCTAAGCCTCCCTTGAATCCTGTGAGCATCAATTCATGTTATAATGGTGGCTTGCGAGTACTCTAAGTAGATGCAGACAATGATTAGTACAAGCACTACGTGGAGGAGGGGGAACTAAAGGAGACGCCATAGGATCCAGGTTGCTAGTTGAGTGCCTGTGAACACATGCAAGGCTGCTGCCGCTTATGCTTCTGCTATTGCAACTTATCTCTTTTGCTAGTTTATTGCAAGACAATTGATTATGTCTATTTGGGTCCTATGCGGGCAACCCCCTTTTGTAATGACTAAGTGATGTAAGACTTTATGATGCAGAATACAATGGTACCAGCTATGTTATGTATGTGCCAAATCATTAATTCAGGGATTTGGTACATAATACATAAGAGGTTTTTGGTCTCTAAAATCGGGGGCCGACAACCTCGAATCCGGACAGCTCACACGTAGGGATGGCCATAATTACCCAAAGTCGAAGAACTGAACCGAACTAACCGAGACCGAAACCAAATACTTCAGTCATAAATTTGGTCAACGTTTCTAACTAACCGATTTAATTCAGGTATTTCAGTCATAGGCCTCAGTTAACCGAAACCAAAACAAACAAAATACAGCAAAGAAGCACAATATCAGCCTGTTAGTGTGTAAACCTATTAAGTATCCTATTCGAACAATTGAATGTTTATGTTAAGTTGCAACTACTATCTTGGAGTTATATATTGCTTACTATTATCTTGTGACTTTTTGTTGTTAAAATATGTCCTGTAACTTGGGAATTGCTGCAAAATTTATTGTCAAACACATATTAAAATTGATCGGTCAGTCCAGTCATGACTAAAAACCGAACCGAATAACTAGCTTGGTTCTTTATGATTTTGCATTTTAGTCTTGACTTTTAGTTGCCCAAAATTTTGAAAAGACTAAAGAATCGAACCAATTAAATTGGTTAGACTGAATACCCACCCCTACTCATAGCAGCCGCCTCTTCCCCTTCGTCACGCCAAGTTTTCGTCTTTCCGAGGATCGTTAGTTAATACCTAGATACATTGCAATTATGCTAGTCTCGAGAGAAGCGCTCGATCGTATTCAGTGACCCATTTATTTAGTTTTTGGTTGAATGTCGTTAATAAATATTATGTCTATGTGTCATATCATATTTGAATCTTCTATGGTGGTCTTCTACATTTGGCTACCGATGTCACTACCAGTGCTGGTTTTTTAACAACTATATACACCCTTCGTTTTTTAACAAATAATGTTGTTGACTTTTGACACGATATTTGACCATTTGTCTTATTAAAAAATTTAAATAAGTATAATTTATTTTGTTGTTACTTGATTTATCATTAAAGAAACTTTAAGCATGACTATATTTTTACATATTTACATTAATTTTTAGATAAAATGAATGGTTAAACATCACGACAAAAGTCGAGGTAATAGTATTTTGTAAGCTAATGAGAAAGCATGGGCTTGTTACTTCAGCATAGATAACAGTAATAACACATAAATGTATGTATTGATGTATTGTTATAGCAAGCTATACGGGATTGGAGTATGAGCGTTCTTGGTACACAGATCATGAATGTTGAGTTACATCAAAGTTTAGGGCCTGTTTGGTAGGGCTCCAGCTCCTAGATCCTAACTCCTGGATCCAACTCCAACGAGAGCTAGATCCTGTAGGATCTGGAGGTGGCCTGAAAAGTGTTTGGCTAGCCTGATCAGCTCCAGAAATCCTAAAAGAGTAAGGTGGGGGAAGATGGACAAATTTACCCTTGATTTTTTTTTACTTGATGCATAATTGATAATTGTTGATTATGACATGAATGTACCTTTTGAAATTTATCACTAATATATAAATGCTAATTTTTCTTGTATGTTTTCAATACCATAAGTACAAAAGGTAAAAACAAAATATATGACAACATTCCTACTCATAAAAAGTAAAACTAAAATCTATGCATGACGTTTATATAATAATGTTCAATAATAATAATTAGTAGTATAGTCATCCAAAGACATTCTAAAAGACCACAAAAAACCATACATTATTTGTTCATTATCCTATAATAGATGGGATAGGTCATCACGAAATGCATCCATTGATGCATCACTCGCACCCTCGGTTGATGTATCCGATGCATCTTGAGAGATGATATATCTTCTATATCTAGATGGAATGGTAGGCACATAATCTGGATTTCTATCAAACCTCTGAAAATGCCTATCCGGCGCATCATAGTCACGAATAAAATTATGCAATGCCATTGTTGCCACCACAACCATCTTCTGTTTCCATATTGGAAAGCTAGGCATCTTGAGAAGAATTCACCACTTCATCTTCCATACACCAAAGCATCTCTCAATGATATTACGTAGACTTGAGTGCAAGTAGTTGAATTTTTCTTTCACGCCACTTGGTGCTGTACCTCTTCGAAATTCCGGCACATGGTACCTTTGACCCTTATATGGTGCTAAGTATCCTGGGCGGTTTGGATAACCAGCATCAACAAGATAATATTTTCCTACAATAAAGATAAACATTAATATATCATTTAAAATCACTTACCAAAAAATACAACATATAACATGTGGTAATTACCTTGAGGAGGATGAGGAAAAATAGCTCTATCTGTTTCCAATGCATTAAATAGAACAGTTGTGTCATGCATCGAACCAGGTTGTCCAATAGATGCATATATAAATCTCATATCATGATCACAAATAGCCATCACATTTTGAGTAGTAGTCTTGGATCTACCAATATATCTAACCTTCTCTTCATCTGGAACAACCGCATAGATATGAGTACCGTCAACAGCTCCAATGCAATCCTTAAAATATGGCCACATGCGACGATCTTTTCTAATTCTCTTATGGACAATAGTGAAGTTTGGATCCTTTGGACGCACGATGTCACGTCCCAAGTCTACCACGGCAAACAAAACTTCTTGAAACTTTCTCTTAATTGTCTCACCAGAATGCTTAAAACGGTTTTGCACCCTTTGGTTCGATGAACCATCACCGACTATGAAGAGAAAAATGGCAAGTGCCTCCATTGTATGCATGTGTATAGTAGATGCCAACTTATATTTACTAACCAAAAGATCATGCAAAGCAAGAAAGGTATTGGCATTCATACGAAGCATGCGATAGCATTCACCTGGTGTGGCCAAAGTTTCTTGCACCCATCCCATTCCACTAAGTCGTGATGTCCTAGGCGCAGCCTTTTCCAAATATGTTGAGTGATAATTTTCTACAATTCTTCTAGACGAAGAAAGATTACTTGCAATGTTTTGGTACAATTGCATAATAAGCATATCACAATCAGATTCTTCATCTGAAGAACCATCCTCTCCACTCTCACTTGACATCTACATATAAAGTCACATACAAAATAAATTAGAATATACATGAATATAGTGCTAAAACAAAAGTATACATAGACATAGAGCTAAAAATAAAGTACCACACATAAGGTGATTAAACCCAACAATTGTGCAGGACATTCATAAACATAGGTCTAAAAATATAACACCACAAACAAGGTGATACAATCCAACAATAGTACTAAATTAAAATGATACATTCCATAGGCACACCAAACGTAAAACTAATTTCCATACTTCACATCATACTTCTTCTTAAGCCATGCGAAACGTCCTGCAAGAGTACGCAATGAATTAATAAACATCCCTCTTTGCTCCTTCTTGACAAATATTTCAGTTGCAATGAAGTGCTCGTTTGTCCCTTCAACAGCACCACATTCCTCCACCAAGGCCATAACATCCTTTATTGAACAACCCGGAGGATCCTCTCTCAATCTACTAAATGATTGAATAGATGATAAAGTTTGTGCAGAGAGTTCATTACTCTTTGACATTTCCTCTACCATCTTTTGAGATCCACTCTTCTTCTTCAGCTTATCCACCTTTGAGCCACAACCTTTCTTTCTCTTGGCGCTTGGTTCATCTTCCTCTATCTCGTCATCCTTTTCATTGTCTTCATCAATATTAATTGCATCATTGGTAGCTGTTGGTACGGTGCCTTGCGATAAAGACCAATGGTCAGCACCACTATTGCGAATATCTTCAAACATTTTCACCAGTAACTCTTCGTTTTGCAATCCAACCTTCATAAACTTGTAACAGCCTGGTATGTCCTGCATAATAGTACATTATAAAATGAGTTAGAACATTGAATTTGGATTCCTAGTTCTTAATATAACACCGCATAAAGCAAAACTTACTATTTTCAGCTGAGCCCAACGTGCTGCAGTTGCCGTCACTGTTTTCTTTGTGTCATCCCATCCCAAACCTGTTTGAGAGTTTAACTTCTTCCAACAATTGTACTCGATCCTAAGTTTATCCCATTTGTTCTTAAATTGACGCCTAGTGTACCTAAGACCAGTTCTTGCAGCAAATTGCTCAATGACTTCGTCAAACCCCGTGTTGGATAGATGGGTATTTGGACGATTACCCGCAGCTACTTGATCAGCAAAAATCTCACACACAACTCTAGTGTTGTAGTCAGTCCAATCAGCAGGGTCCAGGGGTAGTTTAACACTCCCCGATGGCATAGTTTGATCCATGCCTGCCATCCACTTGTATATTACCGTATCAAAGAACAGTGTGTTGCAGCATAAATGCAAACTTGGACTAAAAGGGGGAAACGATAGCTCTAGACAGCCAAGCCATTAATGTAAGAATAATAAAAATAATATCACATAAGCCCTAAAATTAGAAGCAACTAGCAATTGGCCAATGGGATGTTGCTTGTAATTGTTATGTATTATGATATAGTGATGGTTATCTGTTGGATGTATTATGATATAGTGATCAGTGGTCCAGATGGAACAATAATTGGATAACATGGACAGGAGACTAAATGGATATTTTTGATAATTGGGAAATTACTAGAAAGCTTATGGTTTCTGGCAGTACTTGTGATTTTTCAAACCTGGGAATGAATCATTGCTGACTTAATACTTTCCATTAAGACACTTTTTCTTGAGAACATTAAGACTCCTCTTGAACAATGGTAAAGCATAACATGGACCAATGCACAAGAAAAATAAAAATATGCTAGTAGTCTATATGTCAACAAGGATCTATTTGTTGTGTAGATAGGGAATTGGAATTTAAATCATGTCTGGTCACAATTATCTTTAGGCAAAAGCCACAGCTGTGGTTTCACTACAGTGCGATAACTATGGTGTTTGGGTGTCGATTGTAGTTCAGGTTATATCAAACCTTACTTACCATCAGCAATTTACTCAGATTTATTTGCAAGAGGAGTAGGCCTAACAAAAGTAAGCGTTAGCTCTCCATGCATGGCAAAACATGCGCAATAAAAATTTGGAATTTCCAATATGTAACATCTCTCCATTCATTAGTAGTATGGATTTCTTTTTGCGCAACTGATTGTGTGATTTTATTTCTTTTATTATGTTTCATCTGGTTAGGTGCAATACATTTTGAGGTTGACCAAAGCATCTTTGTAGGTAAAACCTCTGTACCCGTAAAATGTAGGTAAAACCATTGCATTGCTAGCAGCGACTACTCTTTCTCTAATCTGAAACTTCACATACCTCATCAACCAATCAACCAAAATTTCAGATCTGAATTTTTCCCCATTTGTTCGTTGCAAAATCGCAACCAATCAACCCAATCAATCAATCATTCCCACAGAAATTAGCCACAAATGAAGAGAAGAGGTAGGGGAAATTTTAGGGTTTGGGCAAAAATTACCTTCAACAATCAATGCACCGTGCAGAGAGGGGATGCAGAGGAGGATGCAACGAGGGCCCTGCCGGTGCGCCGCCCTCCGCCGCCGTGCGCCGAAGGAAGCTCGCGACACGCGCCGCCGCAGCCTGCTCCCCCTCCGGCCGCCGCCGCCTGCTCCCCCTCCAGCCGCCGCCGCTTCCCCTCGGGCCACCCCGGCCTGCTCCCCCTCCGACCACCGCCGCCGCCCCTAGATCTGCCGCAACACCGCCGCCGCCGCCTGCTCCCCCTCCAGCCGCCGCCGCTTCCCCTCGGCCACCCCGCCTGCTCCCCCTCCGACCGCCGCCGCCGCCCCTGGATCTGCCGCAACACCGCCGCCGCCGCTTGCTCCCCCTCCAGCCGCCGCCGCCGCTTCCCCTCCGGCCGCCCCCGCCTGCTCCCCCTCCGGCCGCCGCTGCCGCCGCCGCCTGCTCCCCCTCCGACCGCCGCCGCTTGCTTCCCCTCCGGCAGCCGTCGCCTACTCCGCTGGAGCCTTGCACGCAGGACTGGATTTGGGAGAGGTCGGGAGAGAGGCCGCTGTGCCTCCCAAACACCCGAAGTCTGCGAGGGGCCGAGGGAGGGTATATCAGTGGCATTTGCGGGTAATTACAATACAACTTCTATGGGTACATATATAAAACGGACGGAGCTGGAGCCATAGAGCTGGGAGAGACCCGCTCCAACCTGCTAGTTCTTTTTTTAGGAGTGCTCCAGCCTGATCTGATCCATTTTTTGCTGGAGCTGGACCGTTTGGTTGGGCTCCAGCTCCACCAAACCAGAATCTAGGAGCTGGAGCCCTGCCAAACAGGCCCTTAATCAGATATGATCCACAGGAAGAACCCATGCAGGATACGTCCATAGCTCCGGCAAACCTTCCAAGATCTTGTGAATCTCCCCACGCGCCGTCTCCACGTTGAACACATGCAGATCGTCGTCGAACGTGTTGCAAAAGTAGATGCAGCCCCTCTCCAGCCCGATCCCGGTCGCCGAGCACGACGCCGCGAAGTTGGATCCACCGAGAAAGAACACCCTGTCGTCGCCGATGCTGTCGACCCTGCGCCACTCGAGTTCCGGCGACGAGTAGTCCATCTTGTAGACATGGATCTCCCCGGTGTTCTTCAGGTCGTCGTTGAAGTAGAAGGTGTAGACGAGGAACAGGTCGCCGCAGGACTCGACGAGCGCGCGTCGGCGGCCATCGTCTTGCCGTCGTGGTCCGGGTACTCGACCCAGTACTCCGGCGTCAGCCAGGTGAACACCGGGCGCTCCGGCTTGAACTGGAGAACACCGAGCAGGCCAGCCACCGAGTAGTAGAAGTTGCCTCTCAACGCGACGATGGTGGATGCGATGGTCTTCTCGCCGCTGCCGTCGTCGCGTGTGCCGATGTCGTAGCGGTGCTTGCGCCACTCCGGTCCACCGACCTGACAGAACCAGATCGATGACGTTTTCCAGCTCACCGACCGGCAACGGCGGCGGCGGAAGGCTTGTTGGAGAGCAAGCAGAGGTTGCCGGATTCAGAGAAGTCGGTGGCAAGAGGTGGCAGGGAGATGATCTCTCCAGTGATGGGGTCCTTGAGCGAGGCGGCGAATGTGTCCCGGGTGGACGAGGAGCACCCAGCCCTGAGGTGTGTCGGGACGATCCAGTTGTTCTTCATGTCGGGCGTGAGGCTGTAGTGCTTCTTGTCGGAGACGCTGTAGATGTTGCCATGTTGGCCCATGGCTCCTCGTCGGCGTCGTCGCCGTATTCCAGGAGGCGGCGGTGGCTCACTTGCGGCGTTGATCCCTTCCATATTGTCGTTTCGTTTCAACGTTGATCTAATTGGGGACTATCTATACATCTGCCACAAATTTTTTCTAAAAATTTATTAAATAGAAATACAATATAATTTTTGATATAATTATATTATAACTTATATATAACTATCAGCTTGTCTCCACAAAGCAGAGGTCACGGGTTATACGTGTGCTCTTATTTTTTTTCCTTTCCTCTACTTGTAGAATCTCGGAGAAAATCTAATGGTCTAAAATTACTTGAAACATACAAGTTATATTGTATTTATATATAAATTACCATATAGTTACAGTAGTTATGTATAACAAAATGAGTCTGAGTGAGGAAAAGAAGATCCGAGTCCATTTCCGGCCCGGCCCACCCTAGCCCATGCCGGAAGCCCAAATTAAGGCCCATTTCGTCTCGCTTCGTTCTCTTCGTCGTCTTCACCGCCGCTAACTCCTTTCCAACCCGATCGTTCCCTTCCCTGGCACGCTCCGTCGGCTGCTCGCCGTCGCCACCGCGGCTGCCTCGTCCTCGCCGTCGTGCCACCGCTAACAGTAGGAGCTCTGTGGTTGCTACCGCGGCTGGTGGAGGCGCCACCATCTCCGCTCGCTACTGGATTGGGCGCCGCGTGCGCCGATGGTGTTCGGCGGAATGCCCCACCGAGAGGTATCTATGGCACCTCGCGATTTCTTTTTCGTGCCTTGCGTTCTGATTTACCTTAGTTGGTAGTTGCCTTCCAAGTGAGGGGATGTAAGTAGAAGGTTTTGATGGCTTGCTTCAAAGAGGTTGCAGGTCACTCTGGTTAGTGGTCTGGTCACCACTCTAGACTTGAGAGTGCTCAATGCTAATGTCTGGCCGTACTGTTGAATGCAATGGCATTCCCTGCTCTTGCATTGTTGATTTTCAGCGACGATCTGCGGCCGTTTATGGGGCTTGGGAATTGCTTCAGTAAATGCCGTTCGAACCAACTGTCTCTATGTGGGGATCTTTTCTTGGGTCATATATGAAGGAATTACAGGAATGGTATATTAGCCAGGGAAACAGCTGAACAGCGCTCCCTACTTGAACCTGACAGTCGTGGGAACCATGTTTTGCTTTCAAAAATGCACATGTTACCAGAGGAAACTGGGGGAAAGTTTTGATGGCCAGGAAATCGTTGAAGCATAGTGGTGCAATCAAAGAGTTGGGCAGGAGTTAAATTGACACAAAGCGTAAAATTTAGGATTTTGTTGTGTCGTTGGAGGTGGGGAGAGCACCCAAGAATCAGTCATGTGCACAACACGTTGGAGATAATCAGCTTGCCTAGTTGTCTCCCAATATCCCAATTACGATGTCGATGTACAAGAAACATTAGGATTGAATCTGTAGAGACTGCCATTCCTTCACCGAGTTTGCAACAATATAGTTGAATTTGTGGTCATCGTCAGCGGTATCAGTGATTTCACCATTTTAAGGATGGCTCGTGTTCCTGTGGGGACTTATGGTGATTGAGGACTGAATGACAAGTAGCAATCATCATCAAGTGGTACTCTCATCATGTAGCAAATTATTGTCCTGCCAGTAGTGGCACTGTTGCTCTAAAGATCTGTGTCAGGACTTATATTGATGGATTCGTCATTCGTTCAATAATGCCATGCTTGCGGTCCCATTTGGTGTAATATCGTGCTCTATCATCTGTACTGTGCATAGCAAATGGAAGCGCGGGTGTGGGTCCTTGATCATCTGAACAGGTTGAATAACCTACACAGTTCTATCTTGTGCAATAGTTATGTCATATATGGTAAACCAACGTTTTGCTATCTATGCAAGCTGTTGTTTTGTAGAAATATGCACAGCAAGTGGATTCCTGCTGCCCTCAATTTTTTATTGATTTAAGCTTCTGAGGTAGTGTTTAGTGTGACTTATTGGACACTAACAGTTTACTGCAGTTACTTACTGATAGCTACGTTGCCCATTTGGATAGCTTCCTTACTCTTTTCCACTTCAGAAATGATAAGCTCCAGAAATTGTTCTGCTCCATTCCTCAGGTGCTACTTCTCTCATGTGCTTTGGAGTTTGTTTACATTCATTTCATCTTTGTACTGTATTTGATTATGTTGCATATAAAACTGTTACATTAAAATGAAAAATACTCATGCAAGTTTTCGATCCATATTACTTATAGCTTAACTTTTTTATTCATCTCTGCGGGACTTATACGATTGGCAAGTGACAACCAAGTTATCTTGAAGCTTTGATCATGTGCTTTGACATTGTACAACCTTTTATTATGCAACAATACATTTCTATGTCTACTAACCGGGCTTGAAACAGGCATGCCCATGATCAAGTTATTGAATAGTCCAGAAATGATCCCAAACACTTTTAGCTCTCATTAGCAATAGTGTATAAACAATATGGAGTTGTTCCCTATTTGCAGACACATGTTTGTTTTTTTAAAGGATGCTGTCCAATAATCATTTTTCCCCTTTTGCAAATCTTGACACTTTCATTGCACACAGTGAAATCCTATTATAATTTTCTTACTGCTAAATATTATTCATGATGATTGTCAGTTAGTCTAGGATGTTGCTATTTTAGGGGCTTGAGGTATTTCTTAACAAAATTTTCAAGATATATTCATTCTGCCTGTACTACAGTAAGATAGAGGAAGAGTAAACAGTTGATACAGTGTAGATGTTTTTCCTTGTCATTTACTATGATTAACATGTTGTACGTAGTTTTCGCATCATGGTACAACCAGACATGTCTTAAGTCCTTACTCAGAGTCATCGTTGGTCCACCATATGCGCATGTCTATTTTCTCATAGAAAGTACTGTTTGTGTACAAAAGCTGGCATCTACAACAATAGCAGGGACTGGGGAAACAGCCACAATACATAGATGACCATTCATCAGGGTACCAGTTCCTTGTGGACCATGCTTGTTCATGAGCCTCATGAAGACAGTGACTTATTGGAAAGCAAGGAGATCAAGTGGCTGGTGTCTGATGGGTGTGTCATGGCCAGCATTTTGTAGGTCCGGTCTGAGTTGCCCCCACTATATGACCCCCTATCTCGGTTGGCTGTTCAGTCTTGTGATGGCTACTTCGAATGCATGCCTCACCATCATGGCATTGCCATTCGAGTATTCATGCTTTGCCTTCTTATTCCCTTCGGAGTCCAGTGTAGTTGTGTACCAGGCAGTGCCTTTCAAATTACAAGGATGCTCAGTAGGGCACAAAAAGCTTTGAACCCAGATAAAAGGTGTAGATTTAATTAGATGTGTACATTCTTTTACGTGGATGGTGCAATTAGTCTGTACTTTGAAGTTGCAATATACCATCGATAATTCCCTTCCCTCGGTATATATTACTAGAGTGACAGTCTACTTTATCATTATGGCACTCACATGACCCATTTGCACTAAGATAAATTAATTTGGTGTTCAAAAGTGTTAATCATGAAACCCTGGATAAGCTAGCTTCATCTTTTGTCATTAGGGAAAGCTAGCTTCCACCCTGCACATGGCTTATGCTCTTGTAAGCAGACAAGAAATCTTGTTCTGTTGATACGGTAGTTAACCCACTAGTTTAATCACCATTACCAAAATTGATGCAAGTCGCATTCAGATGAACCTGAAACCTGGATGCTCATTCTTTTTATCCTAAACGGTTGAACGCTATAGGACTTTGTTTTCATAGTTTGTGTCAGTATCTTAATCCTACAGTGCTTGTATATGGCAATACCTACTTCGCAGGCAACTTGCTGTTGCACAGTCTTCACATCAAGTGCTCTAGGTGTTAGGCTTTTAATCTAGATTCTCCAGGTACTTTGTTTTAGCTTTGGCGTGTTTCACAAGTTGTCACCACAGTAAATATTTTACAGCTAGCCATGGCTTTTGTCCTTCGTTAAGAGCAGGTATCACCACGGCAGCTTAGTTAGGTCATGTTTCTCTAGCATCTACTTTGAAACATTGACTGGCCAGAATACTAACCTCTTAATTGTTTGCCTCGTGCAAGCTCCCTTTTGTTTTTGGCATAGGCAACAAGGGGGAGACGGATCTCTATATTTTTTCAGATGCATGCTCTGAAGAATCTTGTTGGTTATTGGAGTTTTGTGACCTTTGGTGTCTGAACTTGCATCATAGGCCATCAATATAGCCAGCCTTTTCTTAGTATCCTATTAGAGGAAATTGAGTCCACTTGTTGGACACTAATCTTTTGTTGAGCCTTTTCCTTCCCCGGGGAACAAAAAGGTGGACACCACCAATAAAAGTTCAAGACATGAAAATCCCCAGGTGTCGGTGTTATTTCTGCAACGTAATTTCTTTACTGCTTGTCGTTTGCGGAATTTTCTTTCGTAGTATTAACATTCCAGTAATTTCTTCGG
The DNA here is from genome assembly GCA_003991445.1 of Oryza meyeriana var. granulata. Lineage (NCBI taxonomy): Eukaryota > Viridiplantae > Streptophyta > Magnoliopsida > Poales > Poaceae > Oryza > Oryza meyeriana. Next base: position 344,664 of record RYFJ01001039.1, on the reverse strand, counting down.
ACAAATTACCACGTTCATCATTTCTTAAAAGTTGGAATTAATTGCACATGCACTCCTTTCTTACTGTGTAATCAGTGAACCTATCGGATTGCAACAAATGGAAGCACTGCTTAATTGCATTTGGTCCATCAATTGATTGCATGAGGTCAAGCACAGTAGAAGAGGTGAAATGGGGACAAAGCTTTGTTTCCTGAGGAGGCAGGGGTGGATACATCAGCTTCAGGTTTTGTTCTTGGACCCACTCTACAGACAGATGACACATACTGACATACATACAGCTCTCTGCCTGTCTCTTCAATTCCCATCTCCTTTTCAACTTGATGTTTCCTGAAACCTCCCCATCCATGTCTGCTGCCAGGGACCCATACAGTAACTAGGGTTTCTGGAAGCCAAGATGAAGAAGAAAATAACCTAGAAAAGGGCACTCCGGGGATGGAAGGAAGATGCATTGCCCGGGAAACAAGGGAGTTCCCCACTTCCTTCCTTTTCCTTCCACATGTCACAATTTAAACCTGTCACTCAATGCAGAGCAGTAGCAACTAGTTCTTCCACTGTTGCTTGCTAGGACTTATGAATTATGATAGTGCAGGCATGGCCTCAGATCTCATCATCGATCTTCTTATGAATTGCCCCTGTCATGTTAAGGTATGATTCATCGATTAGAGAACTGTTCTTGATGCTTATAACTATTTAAGTACCTCAATGTAGTGGTGTTTGAAGTTAACACTAACCAGTAACTGGGTACTGCAGACATGGCGGCATAGGAGCTCTCCTGGTGCATGTAGCCGTACATTGTTGCCACTGCCGCGGTGTCTGCCTCCGGCTCTGGCCCGCAGTCGAGGTTGACACCGAACAGTCTGAGCCGCCTCGACGGCGCTGAGCCTGCACTGAAGCTTGGGCTGTCCGTGTCGCGAGGAGACTCTTCTACAGTTGATCACCAGAAATGGTATGAGCAGAAAGCTCAAGGTATGAAATGCTATTCATGTGTTTTGTTATGTTTTGTTGTCTTTATCAACTGCTTCGTCTTCGTTTCTTTACCTGCATGGTGCATGTCGCTGTGATCATGCTCTGCTACACGGCGGTAGGCGTAGGAGTTGGCGGGGCTGGTAGGGTATGAGCCCGACGTGCTGTAACACACTGGGCTCCACGGCTGCTGCTCGCCGGCATACTGTGCAGCTGGCCCAACGCGTACGGCCGGCGGTGCAGGTGTTTGTGCGGTGTCGCCACGGCGCCTGCAGACGATGAACAGACGGTCGCCGACGCCAAAGGAGCCACGCACCCTCTCGAAGTGCACGACGTCTCCGGCATCGAGGCGCTTCTCCTTGACGTACCGGCTCCAGCCCTTGGTGAGCACGTAGCTCTGGCTGCTCGTCCAGTACGAGTACCTGAACCGCCATGGCGCGCCGGCCTCGTCCTCGAACGACAGGATCAGGCCCTTGTCGGCGGCATCGCCAGCGAGAGGGAAGTACCTCTCGGCGTGTTGCTTGGGGATCACCAGCCTGTTTAGCTTACCCACGTCACTGGGCGTCAGGGGCTTCTCAAACATGTGCTCCTTCTCGTAGTGTTGGTGGTAGTGAAAGTTCGCGTACATGGCCACCCCCCATGGCCAGGCCTGGGGGTGCTCCTGGGAGAAGAGAGGGTTCATGGCCATTTCTGCTAGCTACTTCTTTTGTGTGGCAAAAGCTTTGCTAGTGGAGAGGGGTAGCAGTGATGGTGTGCAGTGTAGAGAACAATGCAGATGTCATGGCCAGGCATTTATAGCCTACCAGGGAGAACTTTGGGGTGTCCACTTAATAATGTATTACTATTTCCTGGTACATGAGGGCTTGGTCCATTTTAACCTAGGTAGACAGGAAGAATCAAAGTGAAGCGCATCAAAGATGCTGAGGTTAGAATATGTAGTTTCATTTAGTGTAGCTGCTTCTGATGAGGGATGATCAGATACTCAGATAGTGGTGCTTCAAAGTTGGTGCCTGGCCATTGTGGCCTAATCACAGCCATCCAGGCGAGGTGGAGTATACTTGGGCCCTACCACTACTTTCCATGTGACTGGTGGTTGCAGCCTAGCTATGTGTGACCCCTGTCATTAGCTCCCCATTTTAACCTGTAGAGAGGTCCAGGTTTCTGGTGTTGCAGGGCATTCCATTTCCATCTTGCTTTGGGTTTGTGAAAGGGAATGCTGGTTGGGAACTCAGTCGCCCATAGAGTGCTGTCCATTCCACTGTGCAGTTGGAACTGAAGCTTGTGCCTGTGGAGACATGTAGTGAACTAGGCTAGATTAGCTGAAAGAGATTCGGAAGACCTGACCTTTTCACACAAGCAATTGTCCGAGCAGTGACCAAAGACTTTAGCCCGAAAAGCAATTGACTGAAAAATGTGCTTCCTAATTTAAACTTGCTGGTTTCTCTCTTCAAAAAACACATTCCTGCTTGTCAAACAAAGTCTTTCCTCGTTGGATGGTAATATTTTTCGCCAGCCACATTGGATGGTAATAGCCGGGTGGCTAGGTTAACCGTCTTATTAGACTATGGATGGATAGATTGCTGTGAGCAGTCAATACTTGTTCGGGGTAATGGTTTATTGGTTCTTTGGGTGTTACATGAGGTGCATGCTGTATGATTTAAATGTAATTATATTGCTATATAATGTCGTACTAGTACAAGCCATTTTTTAATCTCAGATTCAACACAATCAAGGGTTCTGTCAGGGCTGTCTCATTGAATGTGTTGCCTGACCACCTAATAATATGGCAAGACTTTCGAGTAACGAGCTGGCTTTGGTTGGATTCTTACACAACGAATTAATGAATTGGCTGTAAGGTGTTATTTTCATTCAAGCCACTGGAAGCAGGACGACTTGCCTCTATTCAGGACACCGTGGGTACTGACTACTGGGGGGGTATTTGCATGGGAGCAAAGCCCTTGTGCATTACTTTATTTCTTGTGTTAGATGATGACCTTTATAGATTAATTGCTGCCTTTTGGGCTTAAGATGCATCAGGCATTTGGGAAGCAACTGCTGTTTCTGGAGGACTGGAATACAGTTATACAGAACACTAGGTGATCTGTTTGTCATATTTTTAATGACAGATCTGTATCAGATTCTTTAAAATATTGGGGACAAAATCACCAATGTCGCTTTGCTTGCTTCTTTGGAGACAAGTTTTCCGTCACATGGTTTTGAGAGATGCATACATGGTTGGATACATCGTGTGCTGACTAATACATGCTTATTTTAAGTATTATTCAGTTTGTCAACCTTTGGAGAAACCGGAGGGGCCATCTGGGGTCATTGTTATGTTATAGGTAACCTGTCGAGAATCCAATCATAACGGTGATTTAACGGATCTTAAAACTATTGTCTACATTCATTTCATTACCTGGTTCTTTTTATCATCAGATCACTTATCAATATGTTGTAAATCACAGTTATCGTCTTCTGCTCTTACATGCTAACCCAGTATGAGAAAAACAGGAAAATGTGATTGTAATCTCACGTGGCCTTGTCATTGCCTGCTACTGCTTTCTGCTCATGAGGCTTCAAGTTCCCAAACGCAAGGATCAAGAATGGACCAATACAGAGATCCGCTTCACCGATTTCCAACAAGTTCTTGAATCAGGTGATGTGATATCTGTCCCCAGTTCGTTCTCCACTGTTGTGTACATCTCCCTGTCCTCATAGATACTCCTATTGATACAAATCACCAGATGCGGTTCTGTTGCCCATTGCTTGTTATCTATGTTGCATGCACAGAGGAAAAGTAATAATTCTAGAACAAATAAAACCGAGGGTTACTTGGTACATGTACTGCAAAAGAGTATCTATACTAAAAATTGCACGCATAAACTTGATTAAATATAATCCCTACGTTTGGCATCTCTTGGAGTATGGAACAGTCACGATTTAGTCCAAGTTGTTCGCTTTACATTGGAATCTTATGAAGAAAGCCCTGTAGGTTACTTACATGTAGCTCTATGCAAATGATGGGCCTTCATTTGCAAAGTTAAATAGGTCTGTAAAAGTGCATAGGTATAGGGGAACGCATTCTTCTTGCAAAGAAAGTCATGTAGTTTCATTGGGAGCTAATGGGGGATTCTTTTGGAACCTTTGAAACAGATAGAAGAATATGATGCTCCTAAAAGTTCAGGATTGCAAGCATGCAGGAATGGGTTATAGTTAAGCATAAACACTTTTTACTTTTGACAAATTTAAGACCCAATAAACAATTAATCTAGCATGTTCGTACAGTTGACTTGATTTCATTGTGCATATGTTGATGAATGGAAAATTATACTGTTGCAGCTTAGTTCGTATATTCTTTTTTTTCTAATTTTGAATAGCGCATGCCCAGTCGTGAGCTTTGACCAAGCGTACCATATTTAAACATGACCATGAGTAGGGAGCCTCGCAGCAGGACTTTTTTCACAGGTCAATCAAATAAGCAGCTCGCCTACCCGATCTTTTGATATGCAGGTTTTGCTTTTCCATGCACATGAAAGAATTGGCATCTTAATGGAATTGAGTACTACAAGATAACTCAAGACGAGGGAGCACATGGTAATGCTCATCAATTTTTTATTCTTGTGGTCTTGGTTCCTTTCCGTAAGACCATGCATGCATGTTTTGCCAAGTTCATGTAGATAATTTACTAAACTCTTGTGGTGCATGTTACTCTCCTTCGTTCACAGGTGCGTGCCATCATCGGAAGATTTTTTTTTAGAGGAGCTGCGAATTACTATAAATGTTTGCATCGTACTACTCCCTCTGTCCTAAAATGTCCTAAAATAAATGATTATTTTGGATTATAGAGTATTATTTGTCCCATCAATTATCTCCCATTTAAATTTATTTTTATTTTACCCTCAACCATCTTTCGCTCCCAACCATTCTTCATTTAATAAGGGGCGTCTAGATCAATTTTCTCTATCATAATTTGGCTTTTAAATACTAAAATGATCTCTTATTTTGGGACGGAGGGATTAACATTTAGGGTTCCTTTGGAACGCTGGAATTCCCATAACATTCCTGCAAAATTCATCCATTCCAAATAAGAGACTTCAGCATATACAAAAGTACCTACATCATGCTGCATCTATTTTGATATGGAGAACTAGTGCTAGTGTGACATTCTATCCTATTTCATGATTTTCATAGTTTGTCCATTGAAAAAATTGCCATGATTTTGTTTATGTTTTGCAAAACGTGACGCTGGAATCTTGCATAATGGTGCGAGATCTGTTTGTAATATTCCCGGGGGTTAAACTGTTGGATGTTGGGGGACCATGTTCTGCTGGTACTAGCTACTATCCACTACTCGTAGTATCATTTCACAGTTGCTGTTGTTTATGAGCTGCCTAAGTTTTTGTACCGGGCGCAGGTGCGCAGCTAAATCTGCAATCTTTTCGGCAGATCTGTGTGCGTGTGCGTGGTGTGCGTGAGAATGCGTATTGCAGATGATCTAAACTGGAGCTTTTCTGGCGCACTGGTGAAGACTGACGTGATAGAGATCGAAGGTGACGAGGAGATGATGGGGGAGAGGGCCCTCCCTTTTACCCTCGCAAGTGCTGCATGCTGTCATTGCTTGTACCCTCTTTCTGTCAGCATAAAGAGGACTCTAGTGAAGGCAGACAAAGTGGAAGAAAGAGAGAGAGAGAGAGAGAGTGCTCTGAAAGTATGAATAAATACAATGTGAGGTGTGACTATGAACAGTATTCAGATGCATGCCACTGTACCCGATTGGCTCAAGAAAAAGAAACACACACCCGATGACCCAAAGGGTATACTATTCCACTCTTCTTTATAATATATCAACTCAATTTACTCATCATCGTCATTATCATTAGACAAATCTAATGCCGCATATTCATCCACGCTAATCCTACTATTTAGGTCACGTCCACCTTGCCCCTTCCCCCATCCATGAGCGTGACCCGCAACACCTTTCCCACCTAGCGTCCCTTTCACATCGCCATAATTTCCTCATTAGCGATAGCCTGCCTCTAGCTCTAGGCCACCGTCGCACCGCCTCTTCCTTGCGCTGCCCTCAATCCCTCGCTGTTAGGTTCCTTCTTTCTTGTGTTACCTCGCCTTCGTGCCATCAGGGAACCAGCCTGCCCCCCTGCCTTCGGCACGCATCACGTCAGGCGGTCATGAAACCAGGGTGACAGAGGTATTGCACACATTGTATCTAAGGTGGCTCGAGGTAATCCCCTCCCATTCTCTGTCCCTATCGCGTCAGATTGCCACCCACTCGTCACTGCTTCACTCACCCTTGTCTCCTCTCCTGAGATCCACCATCCCAAATCCCTCCGCTAACTCTACCGTTAGGTTCCTCCTCCGCCCGCTGCATTGTAACGCCCCGGTTTTCAAGCCGTTAAAAAAATTATTTTAGTAAAAACCCTAATTTCAAAAATTTTGGCTCTTTGTGTGTGCTTAAGGACTAAGTGCCATAGATCTCAGTCTAAACCTCCTTGAAACCCTAAAAACCTCGGTCCCAAACCTTCTCTAAATTCCGAGACTCGAATCTTGCAATTCGACTCTCTCAAAATTCCTCAGAAAATTCAACACCAAATACCTCTCAAAAGTTCTCTATCAAATACTCGGCCTCGAACTTTGCATTTCGAAGCACTCCATTAAAATACTCTTATTTCGCTCCTCCCAAAAATTCTCCATACCCGGGTTCGAATTTTGCAATTCGAAACCCTCTAATAAAAACCCTTTGGAAATCAACTTTGAAGCCCTCTATTTAAATCTCCTTATTTTGTTCCTCTCGAAAAACCCTAGATTCCATCGAGGGCTCTCTTCCCAAAATTTGCCTCAAATCCCAAGAATTAAATTCAAGAAAAATATCCCTTTCAAACCCTCCTCGGATCCCTCTCTCATATATATATATATATGTGTGTGTGTGTGTGTGTGTGTGTGAGTCCATCTTAAATTTTCCTTGATTTAAAATTTATGAGAATAATATTCCAAATAAAAGTATCCTTTCATATTTTTCCAAGATCAGCTCCAGAGCCTCCACAAAAATCCCCAAATTCTTATAAAGATTTGAAAGCCTATTTAAATCAATTTACAAAATCCAAATCTTCAAAAATCCTACCTAAACAATTCCTGGGAAAAGATTAAACTCCACTGTGCACGCCGGGCCGGCCTCCTGCCTTTCCGGCCTGCTACTCTTTCCTCCTTGCCGGCTTGCTCGGCCTGCGCGGGCGCCCGCGGGACTTAGTCCCCGCGGGCCCCGCTCATCAGCGGCACTGCTCCGGCTTCTCCCCGTGGCCACCCGATACGTACGCGTGGACGGCCTAGATCGCGTCTGCCGCTCGGCCCGCTTGTCAGCCGACGCACAGTAGCATCGTCTTCCTCCCGCCGCTTGCCTCTCTTTCTTCTCTGGATTTCTCCCGATCCCTCTCTCTGTTCTCTCTCTGCCCATCACCACCTCGAGCCCGGAGTCGAAGGAAAGCTAAACCGCCATAGCTGTTTCCCTCAGCGCCGAGCCCTGGAGGTCAGCAGGCACGATAGGTCACCTCGTCCCGTCGCCATACCCCTCAGTCCCTTCCCCTCTCTCTCTCGGAAGCACGAGGAGGCATGATGATGCCGGCCACAGAGGTTCAACAGCGCCGCGTCCCGTCAACCCGAGCTCTGGACTTATCCCGTGAGCTCCACCGCCTTTGTCCGTCGTCGTGACGTGCCGTGCAAGCGCCTATAAATCCACCACCGAGCCACACCATTGCCCCAAGCTCGAGCTCTCTCTCTCTCTCTCCTCCATTAACGTTGCTCGGACCCGCCCCAAATACTGCGACTCCCAAGCGTAATTACCCAAGCCGCCACCACCACTATATCCCTGGAGTCCCACGCTCTCCCCAAGTTCCTCACCGGCGCCCGAGAACCCCGGAGGGCGAAACACCCAAATCGGGCACCGCCGCTCCGCCATGGCCGTCGCTCCGGGATCTCGTCGTCGAGCAAGGTAGGGGCCAATGTCTCCCCCCATCCGCTACCTCTTCTCGAGCCGCGTCCAAACCAAACCATCCTAGCCCCCTCCGCCGCTCTTTTGGTCGCCGGCGACGGCCATCTACCGCGTCTCCTCACCGCCGCCCACTGGTTGCCGTCGCCCGCCGCCGTCGGCCACCATCCAAAGAATCTGAACCGTTCATCACACTCACCGTGCTCCCCTCATCCCGTTCCCGTTGGCCGCCCTTCCTCTCTCGCCGCCGTTCGCCAGCGTCCCCTCGGCAGCCGCCCGCCATCGTTCATCTCTACCAGCCGTCTCCTGTTCCCCGTCTGGCAACCCTTCCCCTCTCTTGGTCTCTGATGCGTAGGCCCGCTCGGTTAATATATGACATGTGGGCCCTGGATAATAAATCAAGATTTCAATTAATAAACCACTTACAAGTGGGCCCTACATCCTTTAAATCACTTGTTCCAGTGACATGTGGACCTAGCTTCTTATTCCTCTCATTGACATATGGGCCCTTTTATTTTCCCGAGTCACTTCCATGTGGGACCACCCTATCATCCTCCCATTCTTTTCTATGACATGTGGACCGCTCTGATAGACCCTCTGTTTCCTTTCTCCACTACCATGTGGGCCCCCTTTTATCCAACTCTCTCTCCTCCCTATGACATGTGGGCCCTGCTCTCTTTTCTCTCTCCTGTGCCAATGACAAGTGGGCCATTCCCTCATTCTTCTCTCTCCAGCCACTGACAATGGACCCCACCTATCAGCCCTATTTCCAAAATTAATTCCTTTCCAAATAAATCATTTTCTTTCTAGAAAAATCCCAAAAACTTCCAAAAATCATATCTTCCAAACCGTAACTCCGATCGACCCCGTTCAAGTCCCTAAATTTTTCTAAAAATGAGATCTACCTCATGGCACTATTAGTTATTAATAATAGTATATTATTTCTAGAGTTTTGTGTGTTTTTCTCTCGTTTTGCGCGTAGTCAACGCTTCGGAAATTCGTCGGACATCGGATTTTCGTGAAGTTTGAAGACGAAGACTGAGGCAAGTCACTCTTTGACCATATTGCTCCTAAATTTAAAATATTTTGTTTGCAAAATTGCATGGCTAGTGTGCACGTTAAATTGATCGGCCTCGGTTTACGTGTCGAACCGACGAACCTGCCTGATAGTTGCATAAACCCTGTAGGGCTCTGATATCCTATTCCTTGTTGCTCCACCTCTTGGTACCTCGGTGACCATGCTCTCTGAGCATGGGTTCCGATGGTTCCACCCTCAGCACTATTGTTTGTCGATCTAGGAAAATAGGATTTCTAAAGATTTAAAAACTCAACATGCAATGTCGGCATATTTGCGAAACAAAATTTATTTGCGAAAATTCCGCGGTGCAAAGTGATCGCCTGTGTGGTGGCACTTCGTATTCGCATATAAGGACCGATTCCTTGGGGAATTCCATCCGAGCATCTCATAGTGTGACCACACGGGTGGAATGGGACACCCCTGGCTGAGTACTTAGTGTTCCCAGGATGGTTTTCGGTTGCTAATAAATGTAGGACTGGCTGGGTGTCAAGAGGGCAATATACCCCTGTCACTGAGTACAGAAAATGAGTTCCTAGTACTTGGTTAAGAGTGAGCACCCATTTATAGGGCAACGTGCTATCCTGGAAAGGCTTTGGAAAGGCCTTGTCGTGAACCTCCCCAATTGGCCAGTGTGGGAGTAAGCTCGCGTCGTGTGGGTAAAGCGTGCAATCTTTACAAAGATCTATGAACTGTTCGAACAGCCGCGTCCACGGTTACGGGCAATGTGAGGTGATTCCTCTAGTGTAGATTTGTTTGCCAAGGTTTTACGAAAGTGATTTGTAGTATGGGAACCGTTACCAGAGTTGGCCTTAGTGGCTGATGGATGACCTGAGTAGTCTGAAACGGGGCTGTGTGACCCGGGATGTCGAATGGCATCATAGTTAGGCTTCCCGAGTGGAAGTAGTTGGTATATGAGTTGAGATGAGATTGTGAATGGCTCAAGGAGCCACTGAGATGAGTTATGAATGGCTCGAGGAGCCACTGAGGTGAGTATGAGATAATGTCCTGGATAGGACGAAAGTAAAAAAAAATGAGAATACGTCCTGGTGTGGACGAAATTGAAAATAAAAGATGTTGATATAGTGGAAAGCTGCTTAAGGGCAGATCCACTGAACCGCTGTCGTGATCCGACAGGCGGTATAAGAATACCTAAGATCAATTAAAATTTGATTCGTCCGCTCGAGTTGTTGAAAAGCAATTCGCAGATAGGATCAAGGCGAGAGCCTCCTTCTGTTAACGCCAAAATTTGGCACGGATTTCTATCATGTTCGGTTAAGGAAAGGACTATATTAGCCGGTGGAAATTTATCTGGAAGAGACCGAGTCTGGATAGAAATCATGAAGACCGCGCTATGGCAAGTTAATTACCTTATATATTAATTAGGTAGTTTTGATAATTTTTAGGAAACCTGATCTCCTATCTGATCGGGGCTTGTTAGTTTTCCTTTTATAAATAGGAAATTGTGTGCCGTGTCCTATCAGGACTGTAACAATCTCGGGGTATAAATACGTATGCCCGGGTACCTTGTAATCTATCCACACAGATCAATCAAATTCGGCGCATCGCCACCCTTTCGACGGGTTCCTGCTTCTCGAGCGGGGCTGCATCGGTTAGGTCCGAACTCCTGCGAGAGGGTAAGACTCGTCACCCCTTACCCAGATGTATCTGCTCTGTTTACGGCTGCATCGGTTCAGTTCGATCTCTTAGGCCGATCAGGTATATCACATCACGCGTGTCTAGTTTTTATCGGTTTACTGGGGATAGTCTATCATCAGTTTGTGCTGCATCGGTTGGGTCCGACCTACTAAACTGAGCGATAAGCTATTCCTGCTAGGCCGATGGCTTCTGTGCAAGTGTCTTATCGGAATGTATAGCCGGTAAATTATCTTATACATCACGATTGCATTAGATCTATAGGCTCATCGAGGTTCTTTTATCATTATTAATATGTGCTGCATCAATTAAGTTTGAACTACTAGATTGATAGTGATAGATTTATCCCTGTTGAGTCGATAGGTGTTTATGCGATGTTCTATCGGAGTGCTTAGCCGATAGGTTATCTGTTACTAGACAGCCGACTGTCGTATCTGTACTATTTTGGTCATCTATATTATCATCGGTTTTCTAGCCGATGCAAATGTGTTTCTTCGGCGGTCGGCTGGCTTACTATTCTGCCCATCTATTTTATCATCGGCTTCTAGCCGATGCACATGTTATACTGACAGCTTATCTATTTGTTTATAGCGTTATCGGTTTCCTAGCCGATACACAGGTGCTATCGGCCATCGGCTACGAGGAGCCTATATCAGTCCGTATCGGCCGATAGCTGATGTGCAATTGCCGCTGGTAGCCGGGCACGAGCACGCGCGAAGACAAGGGCCCGAGTACAGGCGCAGCCGATTTACAAGTACTGTTGGCGCCATCGGCTAGAGGAAGATTGTATCGGCTTATCGGCCGATTGAATCGGCCCGAGCCCGAACAAGCGGACAAGTACCCGGGCGCGGGCACAAAGATCCGGGCGCGGGCACGAGGTCCCGGGCTCGGGCAACAGGCGAAGATCCGGGCGCGGGCGACAGGTGAAGACTCGGGCGCGGACACAGGCGAGGAACTGGGAGCGAGGACCCGGGCACGAGGACACTGGCACGGGCACGAGACCCGGGGGCTGACAGCTGGGGCCCGTATACGGTTTTATCATCGGCTTACGGCCTATACTTATCGGCTAATTGATTCACTGAGTTAATATTTTCTCCTTGTCAATTATCGGGTCAAATTGACTGGCACACCCGCGAACCTCAAGATTTTAGGACCTGCACTGGAGCTAAGCAGATCTCCCAGGCCTTCGCGTGTCTCCCAGACGCCGGACGGCCCCCGGCGGGTTTTCGGCGTCAACACCTTCCAAACACATCGAGACAACCCACACTTAGGTTTTCGAAAGTGTTTTCCAATTGAAAAGGTTTGCGAAATAAACCTAGCCTATCTTTGATAGCCTGCATAACTCACGATTTCTGTGACTTGCTGAGTACGTAAGTACTCAATCTATTCCTTTTCTCCTCTCATTCAGGACGAGTGAAGTGGAAGTGAAGATTAGGGTTTCTTTCCTAGTCCCAAGCCGTTGCTTGTGGATTGGATTCTCGCTGCGCTGTCGTTCTGTTGCTGCTGTTCTGTTTGCCGGTTGCTGCTCAGGGCTTGCCCGAAGTCGCAACTTATAAAGATATAATTTATACGTATTTATTTATTTAGCTATTTGCTGTGGTACATCTCCTTTGACTGTGGGTATCAGCAAGGCTTTCTGGGACTGGTACCGACATTGCGGTTCCCTGGGAGTTGGTTCACACCAATCTCCTGCGGCGCTTCCTCTCTGGTATCACTGTAGGTGGTGCCAGGGCGGGAGGCGTTACACACATCCACTGCCATCAGAGGTACCACTGTTGCCATGTTGCAATTCGAGGGGTTTCAATCTGTACCTATCTATGTGTTTTGTGTAGGGGCGACATGGGGATCTGGTTTCCCTTCCGCCACTGGGACGCGTCTGATTTCTACGGCATTGTGGGGATTTTGCTACCGTGTGATTTCTGATGGGACTTTTGTTCGTGCGAGTAGGTGGTCGATCGAGTGGGGAGAGCTTGGTTGGATTTGATTGGAGAGGGCCAAGAAGGGAGAGTGCGAGGAGAGGATGTCGAGGAGGTTGGTGAATCCGAGCAGGTTGGTCTATTGATATGTAATGCTTGATGCTCCTTTTTCTTCTGAATCATGTGGATTTAATACTTCTATTGCAAAATACTTATGCTTCACCTTGACGTTTAAACCAAATCATTGGTATTCTTGCAGCCATGAGCACTGCTGTGGATGATCCAGCGGTTGTTACTGAAAAGGAGGTATTTTTTTTCTGACGTTAGCTTTAATTCTACTAGATTCCTAGGTTGTTCATCTGCAGTACGTTCCATAACGAGATAATACGGTTAATTCTATGCATCCCATGGATCTCTATTTTACATAGTGTCATACCTGTTCTATTGAACTTGTAAGACTGCCAGAGAGATTCACTCCATGTTATGTGGAACTTACCAATTTGATTATAGATCCTGATTTGACCCTCATATTTATTTTTTATTTATACAATATTTTTTTGACACATAAAATGTAGAGATACCCTACCTTATAACCATTATCTACCATATAATTCACCAACTCATTTTTGTATCAGGTTTTTTCTACTTAATATTATAGCTCAACCTTTTTATTTTTGTAATGCCTAAAAACAAGGATGAAATGTGATATTCCCTCCATCCAAGATTGATCAATGTATTAGCAAAATGAAAAAAAAATCCTACAATGATTAGCGTATAATAGTTTGAGGCATTAATGCGCGGATGTTTCACATGCATTTTTCTCGACTAGGACGCTCGTTTCGCATGCATGCATTAATGCACAGGGAGGGTGCAAGGGGTCTAGCAGCGCGACGCGCGGGGCACCAAAGCGACGTCGTGGCTTCTATGACACGGTAAATGGATTATGATAGAGATTTCCCTCTCCTATGACACGGGGAGGGCACAAGGTGAATGGAATAAAATATATCCACGTTAATTAAAACTACTGCTCAACCAACTATCGACGCACAAATAATATGTTCATGTTGTTATTTATCTATTGCAGTGTGTGGTTAACGTAATCAATTCTAGGGAGACACGGGATTCAGAGGTTGGTAAGAGGATTGTGTTGCCTCTCTCTTTTCCCGGGGCGATTGCGATATGCAGTGAAGGTTTCTTAATGCAATGGCTCTTGTTCCATAGACCAGATTACTTCACGATGACTTGCAATCCATACTAGGAGGAGATAACATAAAATGTCTATCCTGGCCAGTTATCTCAGGATCGACCGAACCTTATTGCACTAGTATTTAGGGCCAAGTTCCGAGCCACGATAGATCTATTTGTCAAGAAAAAGTATTTTGAAGAGGTTCAAGCGTACGCTCATGTTATTGAGTTTCAAAAGAGGGGTCTACCATATGAATATATCCTGTTGATCATGAAGCCAGATAGTAAGTTAACAAACCCAGATGGATATGATAAAGTAATTTGCGCGGAGATATCAGACAAGGATAAATACCCTATGTTGCATCATCTAGTTATCAAGCATATGCTACACGGACCATGTGGTGAGCTAAATAAAATATGTGCTTGCATGGTGGATGGAGAGTGTCGCTTTAACTATCCTCGGCAGTTCTGTCAAGCAACACAGTAAGGAAAAGACTTGTACACTTTATACAGTAGGAGAGATGATGGATAGTGTGTCAAGATTAGAGGTGTGGTGTTAGACAATAGGTGGGTTGTCCCATACAATGCTAGACTGCTTATGCGATATAACTGCCATATCAATGTTGAAGCTTGTTCGAACATCAAATCTGTGAAATATCTGCATAAGTATGTATATAAAGGCCATGACTGTGCATCTTTCTCAGTCAACACAGCTGGGGAAATCAATAAGATTCGTCAGTACAGGGATGCTAGATACGTATCATCACTGGAAGCTATATATAGGATTCTTGGTTTCCCATTGTTTGGTATCTATCCGACTGTTTTGTAGCAACAACTTTATTTGCCTAACATATAGTCTATTACCTATGATGAGTCTAGTAATCTTAAGGATGTTATGAGCCGGTCATCTTCTTCTATGACAACACTTATTGAGTATTTCAAAATGAATCACGTAGATTTGAATGCAAGAAAATTATTGTATAAGAGTTCCTAGAACACTATAGATGGACCACTAGAAAAAATGTATAGCAAAAAAGAAAAACTAAGAGAGGTCACGTTGGACGGATTGTGTATGTGTACCCTGTAGAGGGGGGAAGATAGTACCTGAGAGTGCTTTTGAACCATGTGAGAGGTGCAATCTTGTATGAGGATTTGAGAACAATATCCAGCATCACAAACTCTAATTTTAGAGAGGCATGCGAGAAGAGTGGGCTTGTAGAGATAGACAGGTCACATGATGATTGCTTGAGCGATGCCGTGACTTTCCAAATGCCATCTGCTCTGCGTCAGTTATTTGCGACTATACTGGTATTTTGCAAGGTTACTAATATCTGTGCACTATGGGACAAGCACAAGGAGTCAATATCCGAATATTATAGCCAGGATAATGCCAACCCAACATCAGTAGAGCAGATGGTGCTTAGAGACATACGAGATATGCTTCATTCCATGAGGAAGGATATCACAAATTATGGTCTTTCCGAGGTGAATGATATAGGTGATTTTTTTATACTGGTGCATTATGTATTTTATTAAATTTAATTATCTCATTTAACAATAGTTTTCTGATGTATTTATTTATTTTTCGTAAATCAGGTGAATTTTTCAACGACATAGTGACAGAGGTTAGAGAGGAACTATCGGTGACGATAGACCAAGAATATTTAGATATATACACATATCTTAATGATGAGCAACATGCAGGATTTGATGAGATCGTAGATCATGTAATTAATAAGAAGAGCCAGGTATTTTTCGTCGATGGTCCAGGAGGCACTTGAAAGACATTCCTATACAAGGCACTTCTTGCTAGAGTGCAATCCGAGTGGTTAATAGCTATTGCAACTATGACATCTAGTATAGCAATGTTGATATTGCCCGGAGGATGCACCGCACACTCAAAGTTCAAAATCCTTATTAAGCTTACTCACAATAGCATGTGTAACTTCACAAAGCAAAGTGGCACCAACGGAGTTACTTTGCAGTCCATCCTTGATTATTTGGGATGAACATGTCATGACAAAGCATCAAGCAGTTGAGACACTTGATAGGTCCTTTCAAGATATTATGGATTGTTCTTTGCCATTTGGAGGAAATGTTATTGTATTTGGTGGTGATTTTTGACAAGTTCTTCCCGTGGTGGCTTATGGGACAAGGACACATATAGCTGATGCTACATTATAGAAATCTTATTTATGGGAAAAATATAAGGAAGATACACTTGTCGCGTAATATGAGAGCTCAATCTATCCATGGTTTTTGGATTATCTACTTAAGATTGGAAACGAGACTAAAAACACAATTGGAGATGATTACGTCCGTTTGCCTGATGACATTGTGGTTGGTTATGCAGACACTGAAGATTTAGTGAACAAAGTAATTCAATATGTGTTAACAAACTAATTCAATATGTGTACCCCTTGCTTAATGATGAAAGAAATACAAGCTCAACAGCTTATATGTGCACACAGGTCATTCTATCAACCAAAAATGAGTATGTGGATAAGCTAAACGCAAAGATGATTGATAGGTTTCCAGGCCAAGAAAAGATTTATCATAGCTTTGACTCTGCCGATGATGATCCCTATAATATCTACCCTATTGTCTTTTATACTCGATCCCTTCAAATGGCCTCCCCTACATAAGCTCAAAGTAAAGATTAACTGCCATGTAATTCTCCTTCGCAATCTTGACCTAACAATACAAGACTAATGGTCAAAGCATTCCAAGACAATATTTCCCTTCCTTTCAAGTTCAAGAGGAAACAATTTTCAATATGGCTAAGTTTCGCAATGACCATAAATAAATCACAGGGACAAACCATCCCAAATGTCGGATCTATCTCCCAAAGCCTGTGTTTTCGCATGGACAACTTTATATTGCATTGTCAAGGGGTGTGTCAAGGCAAACAATAAAAATTTTGGCCAAACCAAAGAAAGAAATAGACCCCACTGAAAAAAGCATTAGGAATATTGTGTATAAAGACGTCCTGGATTGATAAACAATGGTAAGTAATCTAGCTAATATTTAAATTTGCATGTAAACAAAAAGAATTCCTAAAGTACCAATGCACACGTTGGTTGTTTTGCAACCTTGTTCTAGATAATCGGGACGGCAACAAATGGCTGGATGACTTCAAGTCGAGCTAAGTTCATATATTTATTTTATGTATCTGAGAGAAGCAGAACTTGTACTTTTTTTGTGAAGCTTGTTCCTATATGATGTTGTGGACATCGAGTGAATCTTGTGTCCGTTTCAAGTTACTAAAGTGTCAAATCTAAATTGGATGGAGGTGCCTAAATCTTGCAGAGTTTAAAACTTAAATGGATATTAGCTGAGCTTTTTTTGCTAAAATATCATATTTATCTTTTTTTTCACGTGAACCTTATAACTGACTCATTCTATGCTCTACTGTAGAAACATATATTATCCCGTTGTCTTTTGGTTGTTTTATTTGTAATATCAATTATCACTATAGTGTTAGCATAGATATATTACTAGTATTAGAGTAGTACATCATTTGTTTTTCGGCCGATGCGCTGGATTGACAGTACTCTGTACTGACCATACACGTCGATTTCCTGGCACGTTAATTTGTTGCTCTAACTAATATTACTAGTGCAGAGGTACGTCAGACGACACCCGTATGATATGAACGACTGTAGCAGCAGGAGGAGATGGGTGCAGGCCTTGAAGAAGTCTGCAGATGAAAGTAAGTATTCCTACTCCAGCGCAGTAGTAGTACCAGTAGATCTTGTTGAGATGACACAGTGCGTACGTAGAGCTCTTTTCACGAGGCTAATTATCACATCGCAATCTCATTCTCAGCGCCAGGATCAGCAAACCAAGCAGGGGCGTGCAATGCAGTGAAACTGTGTGGGAGGGAGAGAGGATGAGCAGGTGAAACGTGAGGCAGCTGCCATGCCAGATCATGGCAGTGCACGCCACACAGGGTTTTTCTTTTTTTTTTGGGTAGGGTTACTGCTATTCAGCGGTACGACGATTACCACAATAACTACGTGGTTATTGTAAAAAACTATAAAATTTTAAAATATAATAAAATTATCATACATGATAACTACAATAACCATAGGATAATCACGCGATACCGTAAACTCTGCTCTAGGCACAGCAGCAGCAATCTGCAACAGCAAGAGGAGCTGGCTGGCCCTTCGTCCTTCCCCCACTCCAACAGTTTGGCACAGCAGCGGCGGCAGCTCCTCGCCTCGTTGCGTGCATGCAGAACAGCAGAGCTGCATATGCATATGCATACAGTGACGAATCCAGGATAAAAATGGAGGGTGGGCTCGAAGTCTACGTCTAAGTCTAAGCCAAAATCAATACATATATTATCAATTAGAAAAATATACACAAAAGAGAAGTACCTTATCTAGGTGTCTTACGTAAGAAAAAAAGAATTCTTTTAGACCTTAGCAAAGAGTGAAATGAGCACTGAGCATCCACCTGTACATATAAATTAGCAAAATTAGTAACAAATGAATGGTAGGAGTAAACAAGTATTAACGAAAAGAAACAACATACCACTAAATCGAAGCGATTCGTTCACGAGGCAAGGATACTTTACGGGTTTTCAAGGCTTGGAAACGCTTCATGATGGTATCATTATCGATACTCTTGAATATCTCTCGCTCAGTGTAGCATACCATCAAATCATTAAAACAATCATCTGATATCTTATTGCGCAAATCTGTCTTGATAATATTCATTGCTGAAAATATGTGCTCAACAGATGATGTTGCAACAGGGAGAATCAATGCCAGCTCAATGAGACGATACACTAATGGGAAGGTTCTATGTTTTCTAGTTTCAACCATCAGCTGAGCAAGACTTGAAATACCATGACATTCATTAAATTGCTCACTTCTCCTAACATTGAGAATGAAGGTTTGAAGCTGACTTCTTAGCAATAACCGGTCAGCTATTGTAAAATCTTCAGCATAAATCTCAGCAAGTTGAACAAGCTTATTAACATCAAACTTAGAGAAGGAGTTTCTTGGATCAAGGCAAGACATACATACCACTAGCTCGGAGGAGACTTTATTGAAGCGATGATTCATTTCATGCAAAGTTGCATCAATAGCGACATTGAAAATGTTAACTTTGTAATAATGATATTGAGTCACTTTGTGTTTCCTCCGAACAGATTGACTCATAACTCCAATGAGATCATCCATGTTTGGCACATCAATCTCGTATGACTCACAAAAGCTTTTGACTTGCTCGAACAATGGATCCCATCCATTGTCCCTCATATCTTGCAGACGCTCTTTCACATCTAAGATCAAACCCATAGCTTCAACAATATCTTGATCTTTCCTTTGCAAAGATTTTGATAACTCATTTGTGATGCTCAATAAGGATATTAAGAAATGCATGATGAATACAAATTCAAAGCACTCCATCTTCTTTACCAAACCTGCAGCTCCACCATGACTTGAGTGCTCACGAGCATCTCCACTTACAATTACTAGAACATCCACCACTGCCTCCCACATCTGGTATATACGAAGCAAAGTTTTCAGATGTGATCCCCATCGAGTATCTCCAGGTCTAACTATGGATGATTCTTGATGCAATCCTGTCCCAGCTGAAATCTTTTCCTTCTCTAACTTGTCTAACAACACGTCTTGATGTTTAGCAAGTAATGCATCTTTTCTCTTGCAAGATGCACTAACTTGAGTCACAATCAAGGGAATGTAGTTGAAAAATTCAGCAATAGATGTACTACTTTGGGCAACAGTGACAACAACCAATTGTAATTGATGAGCAAAGCAGTAAACATAGAAAGCATATGGACTCTCATCCCTAATTAGTTTCTGCAGACCATTAAATTCACCTCTCATATTTGAAGCTCCATCATATCCCTGCCCACGTAGCCTAGAAATAGGTAAACCATGGAGGGAAAGTACCTGAACCAAATACTCCTTTAATGCAGAAGATGTACAATCTGATATATGCTTAATTGCAAGAAACCTTTCCATGATCTTTCCATGATCATTCACGAATCTGCAGCCAAGACAATAAGGAATTAGAAGGTTAGAATAATAGAACAATGGAATAATGGATAAATGGTACAAATAAAACACTAGATTTATAACTAACCTCACAATTACCGCCATCTGCTCTTTTATTGATGAATCTCTAGCCTCATCAATAAGAACCGAGAAATTCTTATCCCCAATCTCACCCTTAATCACATCCGTGACTTCTTGTGCGCAGCATTTTGCAAGATCCTTTTGAATCTCTGGACAAATCATAAGTGCATTCCCAGCACCTTTGTCAAATGCCTCCTTCACATCATCCTTCTTATCTTTGTACCAATCCAACATTTCCCTAAAATTTTCCTTATTTATGGAAGTAGATGATTCATCATGTCCACGAAAGGCTTCCCCTTGTGATATGAGATATCTTGCACAATCTAAAGAAGCAGTCAAGCGTATTTTGTATGAAATTTCATACTCCTTAGAGAAAGTAACAATTTTTTTAGAAACACTTGCTCGTTGGTTGTTGAAGTCAACACATTCACCCCTTGCAATGTTGTGAAAACTATTTGGACCACCAACATGTTTATTAAAACTATCCAAAGCTGTTTTCCAACGACTGAATCCTTCTTTGGAAAAAACATCATTTCCAAATGTGTTGGCTCGTGCTGATTTCTTGAAAAGAAAACAATAGAAACAAAATGCAGCATCCTTTTCCACACTATATTCCAACCAATCAAATTTATCAAACCAATTCCGTTGAAAGGATCTCCAAATCTTACCATCTAATGTCTTTGGAAAATTATGCCCATGTGCTCTGTTAGGACCATTCAACAAATATGCCCTCCTCACTTGATCTCTAATTTCAGGAGCATAATCATCTATTTGTATTCGTTTTGCTGGATCGGCAATAATTTCATTAGGATCAAATTCTACTCGATGCCTCTTTGATCTATTTGTGCTCTCATCAGTTTGGGGTGTGTCACTTGAATTGCTAGTAAAGTAATTAAGCAATGTTGTTTTCTTCTCCATTGCAATTTGCAGATCTACCAATAAATTTTATAAATTATAAATCCCCTCAATAGATAAATATATTAGTGAGTAGAAACTATAAGACTAGAATTCAGTATTGAATTTTCCATTGGTGGATAATGCAGAGAAACAAGAAGAGGAAAGAGTGGGTGCTGTATTAATACTGACTGAGCTGCTGCTGCCTGGCTGAGCTGCTGCTTGCCGCCGCCTGCGCCGCCCCCGCCCTGCTGCTGCTTGCCGCCGCCCTGCTCCTGCCTGTGGGCTGCGGCTGCCGCCGTCGGCCTTGCCGCGCCTGCTGGCTGCCGCCGCCGGTCGCGCCGCGCCTGCTGGCTGCTTGCCGCCGCGCGGTGCCTGCTGGCTGCTTGCCGCCGCCGGTCCGCGCCGCGCTCTGCTGCTTGCCGCCGCCGCCGCTCTGCTGCTTGCCGCCCGTGCTGCTTGCCGCCGCCGCCTGCAAACGCACCGAACCGAAGGGAGTCTCCAACCCTAAGTCAAGGTGAGTGACGGTTTTTCAAATGGGCCAATTACTTAATCCGGCCCAATCCGGCCCAATCACGAATCGCTGCCTGCGCCCCTGTTCTTCTTCTTCCTGCTCCCGACTGCTCCCGATGGCTTCCATGGCTGTTTCTTGCTCCTCCATCCATGGTGAATCCAGGTACATATATAATTCAAAATTTTTTGCAAAAATTGGAGGGTAGGCTAGAGCCTGATGAAGCCTACCCCTTAAATCCGCCCCTGTATGCATATGCAGATGCAGGAAGATGCAGCAACGCTGCTGGTCGATCCGGTCCCCCATTGTTAGGCTTGCGCATGCATCAGACGTCGAGACCGATCGTCCATTGGCTGGCGTGGCTAGGCTAGCTACCTAGCTAGGTGCAGGCCATCGCATGATCGGTCGATCAATGCAGGTGCACTTAATCATCCATCGACCAGCAGGGTGACCACTGGCCAGTACGGTGAGAGGAAGAACGGGGATCGATTCTCATAATCCCATGATAGAGCTAAAAGTCCAACTAGATATATAAGTTATCCTTCTGCTTCTAAAATATAGTAACTTAAAATTGGATTTAATATAATCTAGTATTACGAATTTAGATAGAAGGTCTACTGTTTAGATTTATAGTTTTAAGTTATGTAAAATTCAATCCTAGATTGCTGTATTTTGAAACGGAGGGAGTACATCTCTACTTTCTTTATCTTAAAATATAGCTATTTTTTTACATATCCTCTCATCTTAGTCCTTCACAACAATCTTCCATTTAGTTTGTCTATCTACTTACTCCTTAATCCCTATGAAATACTCTATAAATACTTATATTTTAAAACAAGGAAGGTACTTGTAACAAGAATTGACGTACTACAGAGAAACAATCATGAATTGACGGATCAGCCAGGATCAACAGTAAAAACTATGGAGTACGTAGCAGTAATGCTCAAGTTTTTTTGGTTGAAAAATGCTCCAATGTTAGCTTGCACAAGATAGTAACGTTCCATGGAGATCAGTTCCACGTAGCCCACGCACGTTGGGAGAGCTCGCTAGGAAGAACAATGTCAGGCTGAGTCTCATCGGCTCACAACACTAGGCCCAACTACTCAGCCAGCCCACGGCCGCATATGCACACGATTACGTTTAAGCCCATATTATATGAGCCTAAGGTTCCTAGCAATCACGTTCCGGCCCAACAGATATGGGCCGCACTTAAGTCCATCAACCTTACGGCCCAACATTATGGGCCGCACGTAACTCACAGTCCCGTTCCGGCCCAAACAAACGGGCCGTATGTTCGTGAAAATACCGTCCGGCCCAATTCGGACGGGCCGAATAAATTATACTCCGTAGAATGGGAAAACTAGACGGAAGGCACCATTCCCTTTCATAACTATCCTACTTTAAAAAGAAACTGGTGGGGAAGAAAAACGGTGAATCTACCACCTTTCATCAACTTCTTACTTTTATGGAGAGAAGTGAATGGGATAAAAAAGACCCACATATCAGTTGTAGAATGTATATAAAAATTAAGAGATGATATTTGTAAAAAAAGATGACAAAAACAGGTTGATGACAACATCTTTTTTATGATTCTATTGTAATGCATGGACAATATATTAGTAACTCTTAGACATATGTATGCTTTGGCTTCTTAATTTTAATTTGGGTCTGAATAAATAATAGAATGAGAAAAAAGGGTTATAAAACTAATCCGCCTAATTAATTCCTAGCTAGCTACTTAATTTAATTTGTCATGCATATGTAGTGAATATATATGTATATAGTAGCTGAGACAAGCTAGTTTATGCTATGGCCTCATCACTGTAGTATTGTGTGAGCCAATCGGCTATGATTCTCATCTCCTTTCTCCGGACTTTCTTCAGCCATTCAGGGTCTTCCTTGGTCGAGAATCTCAGGTCTACGTGGTGTCCACCTGCAACCAACATTTTCAATTCCCACACTTAAATGTCTAAAGAAAAAAACACAACAAGGAAGTCTAAAAGGTTCTCATTGCTGCTAAAAAGTTAAATTCTACTTCTAGGAGCTAGTGACGACTGACCTTCTGGCTCAACCAGCGCAATGATGCTTTTGGAAATACTCTTCAGAACACTGATAAATTACAGATAAATCGAAGTAAAAGTTTTGATTTGAACTTGTAAAGGAACACGATTCTACTATTCGAGAGTTCAAAATATTACCCGCCACGGCTCCACGGATCCCGGAGTCCATTGAAGAAGATGATGTTACTGGCAGATCTCTTCAGAACATTTCCAATATCCTTAAACAGATTAAGAACGAAGAGACGTTTTTCTTTAAAACAAAAGGAGTTGAAACAGTCACAATTAATCTTTTCCAATCTATTTTAGGCTCAAATCATCGATAATACTCCTAAATTCAGTCTGAAACCATCCAGGTTGAACAGCAGAGATATCACTCCAAATTAAGTCCAAACTGGAAAATATTGTAAATTATCTGTTCACTTACGTAGCCGCCGAAGTGAGCCTCGATCCAGTAGGGGCGCGGCGGGAGGCCGGTGTAGTCGCGGCAGCCGGCGAGGATGTCGGTGAAGTTGAAGGGCTCGGGCTGGAAGATGCTGCTGTTGCTGACGCCGTAGCTCATCGTCAGGATCATCTCCGTGCACGCCTGCCAGTTCCAGCCGGCGAGCATGCCGTAGGGGTCCTCGTCGCCGGCGCCGCCGAAGCACGCCAGGCCGCCGGTGTGGTTGTAGTAGATCGTCATCGCGTCCTTGATCCGCGACAGCGTGTCGTTGCCCGACGTCGGCTGGTCGATCGCGCGGCAAACCTATTTCATGAAATGTACAGTGTATATTGAACAGGTGCATGCGGTCAAATTTACGTATAAATGTACGTAGAGGAAGAATATATCCATACTAATTTTATAAATTACCCCTTAAAAAGAAACTATTAAATCTACATAGACAGACACATAAAAAATCAAATTAAAGTGAATATTTCTATAGCATATTTTATAAAAAAATTATTTTTATTTATTTTTAGATAATATTATAATATATTATCTTTTATCTAGCAAAAACACGAGCATTCAGCTAGTAAGATACGAAACGTATAGATATACGTACCTCTCTGACGGGATACGCCGGGAGGGATGTGAGGAAGTTGGACGGCGTCGGATAATCCGTCATTGCAACGTAGACGAGAGCGTTCTCGAGCAAGCTGGGTATTGCGTCCACCTTACCTCTGCATAAATCAATTAATTGATTAATGACTTAAATTGATTTCTAGTACTCCCTCCGTTCCTACACATGTCATGTTTAGAAAAATGACAGCTTTACTAAAAAATATTATGCCATACTCTAATATTTTCTACGATCATAAATATCGAAAATATTTTCGTGCGGAAATCCGAGGCGAGGCGTCATATTGAATGCCCACGCTGAAAGCTACTCACATAGCGATCTCTTTCCCTTTCTATGATTTTCCTTTTTCCACGGGTGAGTCAATGTCACTCTTCTTCTACAAGCTCTCCTCTCTCTTTCCAATTGATGAGTCAATATCTCTTCCTCTATTGTTCTCTTTGTTCCATAATACAATTACCTCTAATATTTATATTTATCTTAAAATACTACTACTTCTTCGCATATCAATCAATTACAACCATTCATTCATTAATTTATTCACCTATCTTTCCATCTCAACCAATCGTAGTCAATCCTTACTTTAATCTTAATTTTCTAAAAAAAAGAAAAAGTCTCATTATTATAGAACAAAGGAGTAGCTCTCTCTCACTATTGGTCCCAAGTGCTGGACGGAGACCGATGCAGGTGCTCGACAAGGCTTCCCGGCGATACTGTGTCGTCGTCACCGATGTCCGGCCAACAAATTTCACGACTAGAGTAGAGGGAAAGCACGGGTCTGACCACTGAAGCAGAGGGAGACCACGGATCCGATCATCGGATTAGAGAGAAAGCTAGATTCTATCATCGGAGTAGAGGAGTAGAGAAAGATGATGAATTTGATCATCGAAGTAGAGAAAAAAGATAAATAGTACGCTTGTTGTATTTTATTGTTTATTTTTGTTACACTTTATTGTATTTGAGTGTTTCAACCTATTTTAGCCTGAAACAATTTTTATTGAAATATTTTTCATTGAGCACTATAAAATCTAAAACATCTTCTATACACATGGTGAAACACCATCCGATTTTTGCAAATCATCAGACGTCCGATGTCCAGTGGTGTTCCATAAATATTTGATGTTTATGATAAAACTTGGTCAAACTTTCGAAATTTTGATCATCTATTTTAAATTAGATTAAGTATATCAAATCTAATAAGTTATTGATCTTACGATAGTACTTTCCGATGCAAATCTAAGTATACAATTTTTAAAAAAAACTAGGCATTTGAAAAATTATTGATAATTATATATGTTTCTATCTCTCATGTCTCCTCTTTCAATTTAGATAATTAAATCTTTTACCCGAATTCTCTTATCTATAGTATGAACTAGAAAAGATATAGGGTAAATTTTAAAATTTGTAGTGTAAGTTTTCAGTTCATAGTGTAAAGTGTAAAAAAATGATTGTTTTTTACGAAAAATGTGGCGCCATAAATTCCATTAGAAAAAAAAAATTGTAATCTGACTACTAACTAAAATAATAATATATATATTTAGTATCACACATTTAATACCATTAGATCCGTATTTAAAAATATTTTTCGATATTGTTAATTTCGTAGTCATCGATGATCTGTTTTAAAAGAAATTGATGATGTAGATATAAAATTATATATTAGATTTGTTGGTGTTAAGTAGTTTCATAGTAATGTCCAGTCTCGAAGAGCGCTAAAAATCAAGAATACAAGATAACAATAAATACAGGTACAAATACTACCTGCACATATTGAATATATGGTTGAGTTGAGCCCGCCCTGCGTTGGTGGCGAGTGCTTTGTCTAGTTCACTCCATGAGTTTCGAAGCACATCATAACAATGCTGACTCTCGCTCTGATACCATACATAATAGTCAAATATTTGCATGAAATTAAAAAAGAAAATTTTATTTATATATACCTGTTTGGGGTCTCATGGTGTTCAGGCCTCGAGGTTTAAAATAAACGAATTTTGTTCAAAATTTTTAGAACTTTTAACTTCTATGTATATACCCAGGTGTAATAGTTTGATTAATGTCCATAGCTTGTAACAAAACATCTCAAATTTAAAATTATTTCACTATCTCATATCACATAGCTAGTTAATTATATGTTTGGATGACACATATCTAGAATTAAAATTTAAATAAAAAAGACATGCATAAGTTTAAATTTAGTTTAAACTTGTTTGAACTAGCTAGTAAACAAGTTAATGTTCATACTCAAAAAATTTTAAAAATTTTTCTACTCATTTAAATTAGATACATAACCGATTTAAATTTTAAGACCTAGGCAAAATAGACAAGTGTGTGTGTATATATATATATATATATATATATATATATATATATATATATATATATGTGTGTGTGTGTGTGTGTGTGTGTGAAGGCAATTAATAAGTCACCTTGAAGTCGTCGGAGATGGCATCATAGAAAGAGTATGGATTAGATAGACCGTAGAAGCCAAGAATAGGTGCAGAGGATGCCACGGCGCCCATAAAAATGTGTGGGTACTTCATCCTCATCCACGCAGCCAACACTGTGTGTAATCACATTATCAAACAGATTATGTTTCAACAATTAATTAATCCAACTTGAAGTAATTTTGTTGGGTATATAGTGTTAGGAGGGGATTGAGAGATCACACACGATCATCACTAGCTAGATCGAGTGATATGTTAAGGATTGCATGCACATGAACCTATTTTTCACTGGAGGGCTTTGACCTCCTTGGGTTTACATACAGCTAATTAATTATTGTGTGAGTACTTAAGTCGCGGCCACGCTATTGACTACATGCAGGAACCGGATCCCCTAGCTAGGACTAGGAGGTTTTTTAGTTCCTTGCATTCTAAACAAGTGTTTATTCTTTATCAAAGCCTATCTAGCTAGAGAGTCATCATTCTAAAATAAATTGATTTTTATACTCTTAAACTATTAATCCTAGTCTACAAATTAAAAATATTTATTCCTTTAATATTTTTTTATCTACTCACATACCCAATACTACTTCCTATTAGTAACTAACATTTTGGTCTTTTACGTATTTCAAAACTATTATAGGACTAGGAGGTTTTTTTTAAGTTTCTTCCGTTCTAAACAAAATGTTTATTCTTTTTCAAAGCCTATCTAGGGAGCTATTCTACAAAATAATTTGATTTCTATCACAAAATAAATTAATTTCTACGCTCTTATCTATTCCCAATCTATAAATCAAAATTTTTTTTCTTTTAATATCGCTTATCTACTCACTAACCCGTACTACTCCCTCCATCCAAAAGTGTTTTGCCTGCGTATCACGCGCGCACCCAGTGTCCTCCGAAACAGCATGATCACTCGTGCGATGCTAGAGTGGCATGCGTGCTGCTGCCCAATATGCGACGATGGAATCCGCATGATGCCCAAAACGCAGGGGAGATGAAATTGCATGCATGCAAATTGGATCGCCTGTTTGATCAATAAATTTGTCCACAGCTTATGTCTTGCCCACGCCTGCGTGGAGCCTCCGTCGACGAATGTAGTATTCTCTCTTTCCTAAAATAAAAAAAATAGTACTGGATATAATACATTCTAGTGCTATATCTATGTCTAAATTTATAGTACTAGAATATATCACATCTAGCACTAGGTTTTTTATTTTAAGACAAAGAACACTAAATATTTGTCGACTATTTCTCAACTAAAATAAGATAATAACTACTCAAAATTAACAATATATATATTGGAGAATTTGATACTCTATTGATTACTACTCGCTCCTCCTCCAAATTTATAGCTAAAAGCAGCTATGCTTTAAGAATAGCATACATATCTCTCACGGTATGATCTAGTCAGTGTCATGTCAATTTAACCACCTGCTTGGCCCTTTATATTAGCCAATAAGCAAAGTAGGTATTGGTCATTTTCTGTCCTACTGGTGAATCCCCGATCCATTAATTGCACAACAGAAAAGCACCGTCAAATAACACCTTTCAAGCCTAATTAGTTAGCTAAGGCACCTGCAAGTGGCTTAGCAATAGCATGAGATACTCCCTCCGTTTTTAATAAATAATATTATTATTTTTAACATATGTCTAGTTATTCATCTTATTTAAATTATTTTTATAAATATAAAAATATAAGTCCTATTTAAAATACATTTAATGATAAAATAAGTATCAATAAAATAAATAATAATTACGAAATTTTTTTAATGGTTAACTTATGTTAAAAAATTAACTACGTTCATCTATTAAAAAGAGAGAAGTAATTATAAATGCTATATATGAACAAATAATTAAGCAACTGATCGATGTAATTAGCAAACTTACTGCCGCCGTACGAGCCGCCGAAGACGAGGACGGGGGCGGCGTGCGCGGTGAGGTTGGCCTTGAGGCTGAGGATGAGCTCGGCGAAGTCGGCGAGCGCCTGCGTCGTGGTGAGGTAGCCGGTGGTGCTCGAGTTGCTGTACGCCGCCGCCTTGCCGGCGAACGGCATGGACTCGCCGTAGTACCTGTGCTCGATGAAGACGAGCATGGCGCGGAAGCGTGGCGCCATCTCCCACATGAGGCCGGTGTTGTTGGTGAAGAGCTCGATCTCGCCCTCGTTGCCGGCGTACACGAACACCGGCGCCGCCTTCCCGCCCCAGAACGTGGCGTTCACGAGGTACCTCTGCTGGAACGTGCCGTAGCTCGCCGGCAGCGCGTTGAAGTGGTCCAGCCGCTGCGTGAAGTACCGCGTCTCGTACTGCACCTCCGGCGCCACGGCGGCGATGGCTCCTCCTCCGCCGCCGCCGCTCCGATCGTCCCCCGCCGTGTACCGCCGCATCGCCAGCGTCGGTGGCGCCAGCCTGGCGACAGCATGGCATGATGGGCACGACGACAAGAGGATGAGGAGAGCGGCGACGACGAGGACCATGGCTGCACGCGCCATGATGATAGCTAGCTTGATCGAGTGATGGATGGATCAGTGCAGCTAGCTAGCTAAATTAGCTATATACATGAGATGAGATTAGCTAAAGTAATTAATATAGGTAACTAACTTGCTGGCGAGATTCGCGGGTGGATCGAGATGGCGTATCAGCGATGGATCGCGCGATCCATGGAGTCGTTGCTGATTGTTGACCTCTCCATCCATTTTCAGGTTGCTGTCATGATAGGGTTTGTTACGAAAGAGAGAGAATTCAGCAAGAATCAATGCCTGGTTTTCTCCGCCTTCATCCAAACAGAAAAAGGGAAAAAAAAGTTAAGCTTTCCGCTTTGAGTGGTTGGTGCAATGTTCTACCAGATTGGATTTGTACACATTTTCCTTGAAAATCAAAAGCTGGCAAAGAAGTTCCTCACATTTTTACTACTTGCAACATTTTCACCAGATACGTCCCCACTTAACTATCACTCTGGCTATCATATACAAGCGCCTAGTTAATATGCACTTTGAACTACAAACCATCTAGCACATTCAGATTATGTTTTTATTGCGAGCTCTTTTAGGGTGTTCCATCTTACCTCCCTAGACCATTGATTTATTTTATTTGTTTTATTTATTTTGACAGCCTAATTAATAAAACGTAGCATCCAAGGAAAGCATTAATGTCCATAATCATGCTTTCTAAATTTGAACAATGCATGTAAGGAATGTGTAAACAATTATTGAACCTTACGAAGTAAATAAATGGCTGTTTAAAACAATAGATTTCTTTATATGAGAAACACTAATAAAATATGTTTTGAATTTCGAAATATTTGAATATTTTTTCTAAACATTGATACCATAGTATTAAATTTGAATTGTACGGATTTGAGCACAAATTTTAAATAATTCCCATTTAATTAGATACATATGACTTTGAAGATTTAAAATTACCTTTTCACACAGTAATACTAATTTGATAAGGAAGACAGACAACTTTTATAAATTATACATAATTTAGAGTTTTCGAATTTAAATATATTGAAATTTTAAATCAAAATGGGAACATTTCTTTCTTTATTTTATAGTATTAATAATTTTAATCTATAATTAAGGAAACATTCATGCATTCCTTATTAGACTACAACAATTGTCTTTAGTAGAATTTAAATTGCAACAAATGATGTTTTACCACCTATGAGGTAAAGGGTAACACCACCTATTGCGATATCATATAGTACAAATTAAGCCCACCAACAAACTCTGGACATCCCACAATCAAAATACACCAAATTTACAAGGTACATCTCCTTGTTATTGGTCGTTTTGTCTTCACAAGCTTCTTTCAGGTAATCAACATTCCGTTCTAGCAAAATGTTGAAAGATACATCAGAAGATAGACTCAGAAAGGGGAAGATTTTACTGGCAAGTATCATATGGTGAAATGGGCTGACTTGGCTTTCCCAAAAGAGTTTAGAGGGCTGAGTTTCACTGAAACTAGAGCTATGAGCATTGCACTGCTAGAAAAAATGGGTGTTCATCTGGCAATCAAAGCTTATGTATTCAGATCCTGAGGAAAAAATACCTGCAGGGAGGAGGAGGTTTTTCTTCAATGTGGGGGAAGGCAGGTCTTCACAGTTTTGGAAGAGTTTGCAAAAATAAAGAAATGGATCCATCAGGGGAGCTCCTGGGTGTTAGATGTTGGCAGTCATGTATGATTCTGGAAGGATGTTTGGAGGGGTTATTGTTCTCTGAAAATCACTTTTAAAGAGTTGTTTGACATTTGCATCCAGCAGGGGATGGCATGGTATCAGAGGTGGTTGAAAATGGTGTTGAGTTTTTGACCTTCAGAAGAGCTTTCGGAGAAATGAGGTTAGAGATTGGGGTGAATTATGTTTACTAATTGAAACAGTGAGACTTAATGAGACACCTGTGTTAGGAAATTTATTTGCTAATCATTAAATTGATTTGAGATTTAGTTTGGCCTATACATGATCACCTAAAGCTTTATGCGGAAGAGGTGATTATATTGACCGGGATTTGGTAAAGTCTTAGATGCCGCCATTAATTGCTTCGATGTAGATGAGAGACTTCAATACCGGTGATGGCCACCATGCGAGTGGACGTTGCCCTTCGATCTCTCTGTAGCACCCTTAGTTAGGATCGGTAGGGTTTTAGGGTTTTGGAGAAAACAGAGACACATGAGTTCATTGTGCGCAAGACTCGTTTCTCTCTTCTTATAGTGCTACGGGAGTCGGGGGAGATTCCTTTAGAGTTTGTTTGCATGATCCGATCATTGCGCTTGTTTACCGAACATGCACAGGTCCGTAGACTCGTGCGTTTCTATTAGCGAGAGAGGTGGGCTTGGGTGGACCGAGCCCATCTCCTCTATCGGGCTCGGTGGCTAGAGATCAAAACCCAACAACCTGATAGGCTTGTGTGGGCTTTAGAAAAGAATAATATGTTCTCTTCAAAATACATGTACAGGATGCTTACTTTTAGAGGGGTTAGGGAGGTTAGGATGGATGAGATTTGGGGTAGTCCAGTCCATTCTAAAAATGAAACATTTTCTATGGCTTGCTGGTAGAGATAGGATTCAATGTGCAGGTCAATTAAAGAAGAGGGGTTGGATAGGCTCAGAGTTCTGTCATCTGTGTGGTGAATTAGAAACTGCAAACCATATATTATTTTGTTGCCCAAATGCTTGCTTTATGTGGTGCCTCTGTAGAGATGTTTTGGAGTGGGTTCATTCCCCTACCAATTTTGAGGAGTTCTTTCATCTTATTGGTAGTAATACTAGAAGAAAAATTATTAGAGTAAGATGCATGCTTTTGGCTGCTACTTGCTGGCAACTCTAGCTAGTTAGAAATGATGTACTATTCAGATTTAGAATTATTTCTACATCCCTAACAATTCCTCTGCGTTGCGGTTGCGGATTCTACTAAAGAACACTAAGCCTATGGCGCTGGAGGCAATGATCTCAGATCTCAGAGCTGTAATTGACTCCCTTAGACCGTCCAGAACTAGGATAGGTTGAAATCTGGAATGTCTTTGTTATGGTGTCTTGTCTAGATATCTATAAGTTCTGGGAATTTCTGGCTTGTTGATGATGTTTGGTGGTTCCTGGAACTTGTAGTGAAAAAAACCATTCTGTTCTAGCTGTCATTATGTTTTTGCTCTTCTGGTTTGCAGTGAGAGACTGTGAGCGCCATGAGCCATCCCAACAGAATCCTATATAATGGGCCTGGGCCGGTGAGGAGTTCTGTGAATCTTGGACCTTTTTGTGGCCCAACAGAAAATGCAGCCCAGCTTCTAGACCCTTTTCCAGGATCCAAAAGGCCACACCATTACGAGTCCACAGATAGCTGTAGCCGTCTCATAAGCTCGCAGTCTTCCTCTTGCATGTAAACATTTTGCTGTCATGGTTAGCAAAAACTGCAGGCATTTGAGCATTTGACAAGGAGTTGATAGTATGACTGTGAGAGGTAGTTAGGAGTAACATTTATTGGCCAAATTGGAGAACCGAATTTTGCTGAGAGATGGCAGCTGCATTGGACAACTAACAGCTGGTTAACTGGACTATGGTTCCTCAATTTTGGAGGCCTTTTAGGGTACCCTCTAATAGAGGTAGCAGTAGTGTAATATAAATTAAATCTAATTATTGATTGTGATAGGTATTTTAGACATTTATTTTAGTAATGTGGAATGGCCATTCCCGCTGGCCGCTGGGTTCTCTTAGCACAGTTCCTGCTTGCAGTGCATCCAACGGCGATGGCAGGCAGCCGCCACCCCTCGCACGTCTGACGTTCAACCTTTCTCGTTCAGCTTTGCACTAATCAAGCGATGGAAACGAACGGCGCCGTTGCGCTGCCACCTTGATGTCCAAACAGAGAAAACAAAATCAAGAGAGGAAAACTGTAGAAGCACGCGTAGGCTACAATAATAAAAAACAAAATTTTCTACCACGCACACCAAGACATCATGCAAGAAAGGGATCATGGATCGTTATCACTAGACGCGCAGTGCAGCGGAAGAAGGGTTGGAGAAGCCGATCCAACCACGCGCGCTTCGAGGTAGTAGTGGAAGTAGTCGATCTCCGACCGATTAACGCCGCAACGAGCAGCGCCTCTACCGGTATCCACATGTCTGGGGCTGGAGCGCCGATTACGAGTGTACTAGCACTCGTGAGCGGCTAGGGTTTGGTTTGGAAGGTGGTGGCTAGGGTTTAGCTCGAGGTCTACAGAAAACGTGCATACCCTCAGCCCCTCGCTTCCCTATATATAGACCTCCTCACTCGGACCTCGTGGACCGAGACCCAGTAAGAGTCCACTCGGATCTCTATCCGAATCAAGCCCATATTCGAATCACATTCGAATAAGTGTTCCAGCCCGTTAAGCGTGCGACCCTGTAGGTTCACGTATATTTTGTCGCGACTCGGAAACGTCTTTCTGGTCACCCTGTTAATAGCGGCCTCTAGCAAGACATATTAACCCCAAAATATACGTAAAGATCATATCGGCTGAACCTATAATGTCCTCATGTACAAATCCTTTGCCTCACGATATCGATCGAGCTCAAGATGAGACTTGTGTCATCCTCTTAATAGCTCAATCACTCTCTCGATCCTATGATGGATTACAAACTTGTGATTGACACCTCAATCACCCTAGCATGGCCATGCACTTCTATAATCTATTACATCGAGGGACCTAGAGATATTTCTCCCGTAAGGAGGGGCAAATTCTATCTTAATTATTCACATCCCACTACATGTTTCATAGCAAACCCGAAGACTACTTTTATGACTATCCAGTTACGGAGTAGTGTTTAGCAGTTCCAAAATGAATTAATAGTATGTTGGGAACTATGATGATCTCAAGTCTAAGGACTCTACATAAACACTACTTGAGACTAACTGATGACATATAAAATCTCTGCAGTATCTCATGGCGGGTCTATCCAACATATGTTCACTAACATATATCCATATTATCGATTTGGTATCTCCATATCATGATCCATGAGACATGATCATCAATCAATAAATATGCTGATGTTAGAATCATATTTGTTTCTCATATGATATATGATCAGGGATCATTTAAGAATAACAATATTTGACATTAAGAGTCTCATGAATAAGTCACGTACTTATTGATCAATAATGATAATGTCTATTTCAAGAAACAAATCAATATATTATAAATATAGCATGTGATATATATAACATCTCCATGTTGTCTCTAGGGCATATCACTAATAAAAACAAATGGCGTAGACAGTGACATATAAACCCCCCTCTCTGGATTACACGTAAGTCATACAACGCGTAAGAACTGATCGTCAACACATCAATTGCCAATCGTGGAGGCGAAGCTCCTGCCATCGACGCGGCGGTTCATCCGTTGACATGCCGCCATCACGAATCTCTCTATCCCTAAGCGTTGTTATGTTCTTGACAATTACGAACTTATCATTACATGAACTATGAATTTCAATAATACCATGTAATTTATTAGAAAAAATTCCTTACGTAACTCTGAGTTTTCACTCCATCTCTTCTATGCTCCTAAATTTTATATTATCCCCTACATGTCTCTGAGTTTTTATTTTGATCCCTTCTATACTTACTCTATTAGTTAACCGTTATTTTTTTTGTCCAAAATAACTATACCACCCTTCCAAATTTGGAAAACAAAATTTAAATTTTCAAACAAGTTTGTAAAATTTGATGAAATCCATACAAATGTTTCACCGAGAAATTGAAAAACCAAATTTTTTTATTTGCATTTAAATTTTGGTGAAAATTTGCGCAAATTTCGTCAATTCTGATTCGAAATTTATTTAAAAAATTTAAATTTTAGTTTCAAATTTATGGTTAAATAATTATACCTTGTTTGTTTTTTATAAATGAAATATTTTTTATGTTGAGAACTGTGTTTTTTCTCGATAAACCAGTACATAAATTCGAGAGAAAGGTTATATAGGCATTTTGGAAAAAAATTTAATAGTCAACTCATGGTCAATTAACGGAATAAGTATAGAGAGAATCAAAATAAAAACTCAGGGATATGTAAAGGATAACGCAAAATTCAGTGGCACAGCAACTCATAAGCACATTAGAATTTTCTCAATTACACATACTACCACGTGTAGTATAATGAGATATGAACCATTGAATCCAAACCAATGACTGTCTACGTCTATTTGAAGGTACCTTAAAAAAAATCTCAATTTTGAGACTTTCAAGTCTAAGTGTTTATGTTTGTATCATATTTATAACGTTCCACTATGTATATCCACTTGTGGATATAAAAGCTATATTTTTTTCATTATGTAAAAAAAACAGCACTATCGTTAGTTGCTATTTGCAAACCACAAGGTGCATGCATTCTCTGTGTCTGACCTGCGATGGCGACACTGCAAATGCTAGCTGCTACTCAAACAGACGGTCTTACGCAAAGTTTTTGTCTTCCATAATTTGGTCGAACCGTCGAAGAAGGGCGACCTTAAGTTGAGTTCTGACATGACAGTGTGCGCCGTCCGCCGGTTGTCGTGATCGCCGGTGGACCATGGCCACGAGATCGAGCTGCTAGTTCTATTGCCGGTGTAAAACATCGATAGTTGGCGTGCCAGATAGGGGCTCCGGTGAGTTTCACATCTAGAAGCTTGATGGATCCAACAAACGGAGTCGACGGCGACAAGTTCTCTCATGGAGACAAAATTTCTTTCGGAAGCCTTGATTTCGTCGCCGACCAGATCGGCAACCTTACCTTGGCCGAAGCAGATCCAATCCAGCCGGCCAAGAAACCAGCCGACGTTGCACCAGTCGGCCCACAGGACGCCACAATCTACTTCAATGATCTACTACAGCAGTCCCTCACTTCGCTGAACATCGGGACAACTCTCTCCTTCGGCGTCTGACTTGCGCTAGGCCTTGAGCCAGCTCTGGTTGGGCCAGGAAGGGGAGAGATCGTCAATCTCCCGCACGGATTCGGCGACGCTGCGGACTTACATCTCGCGCAGCAGACGCGATCTCCTGCGATTCAGTTTGGACACGGCAAAGCGTCGTTTCAGATTGGATCTAGAGAGGTCGGGGTCGTTCTTACTCCGATAAACTACTCGGAATCCGACTCTAAGTCGGATAACGGTTCGAGCACTAGCTCGGACTCTAGTCTGGCAAGTTTTCTTCTATCCCGCGAGATCTTTTTGGCTTCAACACACCATCCAAGGTGCGCCGACTACAAGAGGAGCAACAGAAGGAGGCGCGCTGACTGCAACAACAGGAGGAGGCTGACCGCGAGGCTCGCAATGACGGGCTACGCAAGGCTGGGCGAGCGGCTCAGCAGCAGATTCTCCAGACTAAAGTCGGCGATCACGACATCTTCGTCACGCCACAACAGAATGTTGTGGCCGCCGCAACCTTGCTGGACACGCTCCAGCTCGGGCCTGATCACTAGGCCACCCCAACTATCGCCAAGATCAAGGCGATGATCACGACTACAACCTACCAGCAACAACAACAGCAATCGGGCGACACCGTGGTACCGACTAACCGGTCGGGATCTCCAGCAGCAGGCTCATCCACATCAGCATGGTGTCGGGCGGCCGGCTCAAGTCGGCCACGCGAGGAGTCGAGGCAAACGTCACTCAGCAACACTAACAACGACAACCGGCGGCGTTACCAGTATGACCGCCGGCCCAACCAAGATCTCCGAGTACGCCTACAACATGACCTCCGCCATACCATCAACGCCTGGCGCCACGAACGAGAAGAGGACGAGTGCCGCCGACTGGAGGACGAAAACGAGCGCTTCGGTCTCCATCACGACGGTTTATCCGCCGTGGTCGAAGCCCGAGCCCTCATGAAGACGAAGGCATTCCTGCTTTCACACGAGAGCTGTAGGACGTCGATTAGCCGACTGGTTTTAAGCCCACAGGGATCGAAAAGTATGACGTCAAAACAAATCCCGAGTCCTGGCTCACCGTATATACCCTGGCAGTTCGAGCTGCTGGGGGCGATAGCAAAACCATGGCTAACTACCTCCCGGTCGCCCTAGCCGACTCGGCGAGGACATGGCTGACAGGGCTCCCGAGACGGTCGATCGGTTCCTAGGGAGAACTCAGGGAGCGGTTCATCGCTAATTTTCAGGGAACCTACGAGAGGCCATCTTCTGAACATGATCTGTATCAACTACACCAGAAGAAGAATGAGTCTCTACGAGATTTTATCAAGAGATTCTTCGAGAAGCGCAACAAAATCCCAATGATCCGAGACGAGGCCATCATCGCCACCTTTCGCAAGGGAGTAAAGGACGCCCCGTTCATCACGAAATTCACTCGAAGCCCACCCTCTGTCTACCGGGCTCTTTTCGACATGGTCAACAAATACGCCGACTCGGCTGAAGCGGTCGCAGAAGCCCTTGACGAGAAGAAGGAGTCCCGACAGAAAGACCAGAAGGGAAAGCGATTATGGCGCACGAGCCGTCTCAAATAAGTCTGGCAGTCATCCGTACTAAGCGGAAGTCGACCATTCCTTTCTGAGGTGGCCAACATAGAGCGCACTCGTCCAGACTTATTCTATCATGGTACTCCCCAGCTGGGCCCGCTGCTCGTGCGCGGAATAACCGAACCCGACTACCAAAAGTCATGAGCGGGCCATGCCCCTTCCACCCCAAGGGCAAGCACGCGGCCAAAGACTACTACATGCTTAAGAAGTTTGCCTCCGAGCAGGCTTCATCATTTGGCACCGACAAGGACAAAGACAAGCCAGATCAGGGTTCGACTGATGATTTTCAAGATCCCCAAGCCGAGCTCAATCACATTTTTGGAGGGCCGCTTGCGTATGAGTCCAAGCGCAAACAGAAGCTATCAGCACGCGACATCAACACGGTCTCTACAATGGACACCCCCAGTACCTGCGCTGGTCAGAGATGGCCATTACCTTCAACCGCGCAGATCACCCAGATCTGGTTTCACACCCGGGACGCTATCCACTCGTCCTAGACCCGGTCGTCAGAAATATCAGGCTGAAGAAAACCCTCATTGACGGAGGCAGCGCGCTCAACATCTTATTCGCCAAGACTTTGGACGAGATGATGATTCCTCATTCAGAATTACGGCCGAGCAATGCGCCCTTCCACGGGATAATTCCCGGCCTGTCATCAACTCCACGGGCAGATCACATTGCCAGTAACCTTCGGCACGTGGGATATCTTCCGCATGGAAAACGTCTACTTCGAGGTCGCCGACTTCAAGACCGCGTACCATGCGATACTCAGACGACCGGCACTCGCCAAATTTATGGCGATACCGCACTATACATATATGGTGCTCAAGATGCCTGGGCCAGCAGGAGTCCTCTCCTTCCGCAGTGACGTCAAGTAAGCCTTCACCTGCGACAAGGAGAGCTGCGAATTGGCTCAATCACAAGAGGCGGCAGTCGGGCGCAACAACATTCGGCAAGCCGTCACAACTGAAGTCGAGGAAAGATCCAGTTCCGGCAAAAAAGCCGGCGAAGTCGGGAATTTCAGCGGACTCTGACACGAAGAAGATCCCCCTGGACCCTTCCGACCCCTCCAAAACTACTCTAGTCGGGACCGGACTCGACCCCAAATAGGAAGACGCGCTCGTCACCTTCCTCCAAGCTAACAAGGATATCCTCGCGTGGAAACCATCCGACATGCCGGGCGTACCAAGGGAGGTGATCGAGCACGCCCTCAACGTGAAGACAGACGCCAAGCCGGTCAAGCAACGGCCACGGCGCTTCGCTCAAGACCGCAAGGATGCTATTCGGGAGGAGATCACCAAACTCCTCGCAGCCGGGTTCATCAAGGAGGTCTATCACCCGGATTGGCTGGCATACCTAGTTCTAGTTCGGAAGAAAAATGGTAAATGGCGCATGTGCGTCGACTACACCGATCTCAACAAGGCGTGCCTCAAAGACCCATTTGGTCTTCCCAGGATAGATCAGGTGGTAGATTCCACAGCCGTGTACGACCTACTTAGCTTTCTCGACTGCTACTCGCGATACCATCAAATCAGCCTGAGGAAGGAAGACTGCTTAAAGACATCTTTCATCACGCCGTTTGGAGCGTACTGCTACATCACAATGCCGTTCGGTCTGAAAAATGCTGGAGCAACCTATCAACAGGCAATTCAGCGGTGTCTGCACACTCAAATCGGGCGCAACGTGGAAGCCTGCGTCGACGACGTGGTGATCAAGACCAAGTCTAAAGAAGACCTCATTGCTGATCTGGAAGAAACCTTCCAAAATCTTCGAAGATTCAAGATGAAGTACGTTCCAAAACCTTCCAAAGTACCTTCCAAAACCTTCCAAAGTACGTTCTACAAATCCACTTCCCGGCTTCCCACAACGTCGCCGAGTACGAGGCACTTATCCACGGGCTCCGGATTGCTGTATCACTCGGCATACGTTGACTGGTTGTGCGCGGGGATTCTCAACTCGTGGTAAACCAAGTCATGAAAGACTAGACTTGTCTCGATGATACTATGGTGGCATACTATCAGGAGGTTCGCAAGCTGGAAAACAAGTTCGACGGGCTGCAAATCACACATGTCCTGCGCCAATACAATGACGCGGCAGACGAGCTGGCAAATATGGGATCCAAGCGAGAAGCGGTTCCGACTGGAATCTTTGTCGAGCAACTCATGGAGCCATCAGTCAAGAAGAAACTGGCGCCGGAGTAGTCGGGAGGCGAACCTACCCCGGCTACAGACGAGGTGCTGCACATATGTCAAGACTGGCGGGCCCCTGTTATCAAATTTCTCCTAGACGACGAACTCCCAGACGATCGCAGTCAAGCCGAACAAATCAAGTGTTGAAGCAAAAGCTTTCTACTAGTCGGAGAAGACCTGTACCGAAGGAGCACATCCGGTGTCCTCATACGTTGCGTCACCACCGAGGAAGGCAAGCAGATCCTGCAGTCGATCCACTCGGGCATATGTGGCAACCATGCCGCATCCAGGACGTTAGTCGGAAAGGCTTACCGGCAGGGATTTTTCTAGCCCACAGCAGTAACAGACGCAAAAGAAATTGTCCGCAAATGCGAGGTTTGCCAGTTCTACGCAAGACAAACCAATCTCCCAACCCAGGAACTCCAAACAATCCCCATTTCCTGGCCATTCGCAGTATGGAGACTAGACATGGTCGGGCCTTTCAAGAAAGCGCCAGGAAGGTTCACACATCTATTCGTCACAGTGGATAAATTCACCAAGTGGATTGAGGCAAAACCCGTTGCAACTATAACAGCGGCATGAGCAAAGGACTTTATCATGAGTATACTATATAGATTCGGGGTTCCTAACTGCATCATCACCGACAACGGTACTCAGTTCACGGGCGGCGTGTTCCAAGACTTCTGCGAAGATTTCGGCATCAAGATCTGCTATGTATCTATGGCACACCCACGGAGCAACGGGCAGGTCGAGCGAGCCAACGGTATGGTCTTACAAGGCATCAAGGCCAGGATATTCGACCGACTACAACCATATGCGGGCCGGTGGGTACAAGAACTCCCATCTGTTCTCTGGTCTCTCAGAATCACGGTTAGTCGGGCAACAGGGCAGTCCCCTTTCTTTCTGGTCTACGATGTTGAGGCCATGCTACCGATAGAGTTAGAGTTCGGCTCTCCGCGAGTCCGGGCTTACTCAGAAGACGTCTCAAACAATACCCGACTGGTCGAGCTAGATCAGTTGGAAGAAGCAAGGGACATCGCAACAATCCAGTCGGCAAGGTATCTTCAAGGCCTACGTCGCTACCACAATCGCAATGTCCGTGGCCGCGCCTTTTTGGTCGGGGATCTCGTCTTGAGAAAAATACAAACCACCAAAGACA
This sequence comes from Oryza meyeriana var. granulata, assembly GCA_003991445.1. Lineage (NCBI taxonomy): Eukaryota > Viridiplantae > Streptophyta > Magnoliopsida > Poales > Poaceae > Oryza > Oryza meyeriana. Next base: position 303,471 of record RYFJ01001039.1, on the reverse strand, counting down.
TGCACAAATTATCCCCACTTTGGAAATGGCCGTTCATTATAGCCGAGGTCACGCAGCCAGGCGCCTACCGACTGAAGACCGAAGACAGTGTCCTCATCAGCAACTCATGGAACATAGAACAGCTACGTCCTTTCTATACCTGAGCTTTATACTTTCTCATGTGTACAGTTTTCTCTGACTCACTACGCCGCTTGCATCAACCGAGTAGTGAGTCGGGGGCTGCATGTATTATATGTGTTTTGTCAATAATATACGAACCTGTCTTACTCCAGTTATGAAGTCTTACTATGACTGTCACGTTTGCCCGAGTACACTTTCTTACAGTGAACGATTTTATTAAGTTCTGATAGACTAACTCGGCGCAGACTACACATTCGAGTAAAGCTAATGATAACTGAGTAGTAATTCAAGACTTGGCGGCACTGCACATATATTTACACATGTTTTCCACAAAAGTTTATACATATCGACTACATGATATATTACTCTTACAGACCCAGGTCTCGGGTGATTATCTCAGCAGTCGGCCTCGCCTGGGCTATCAGCTCCAGTGCCTCCTCGGGCGTCGTCTCCTCGGCAAACCCCTCCCCGATGGCTTCAATGTCTGCCCTCGGGTAGATTGATTTGGTCATCACCAGGGTCTGGGCCATGCTGGCAATGACATGCTCATCCGAGTACCTCTTCAGGGCACTCGGTGCATCCTCAAGACGCGCCTCCACTTGGGGGATTCAGCTGCAGCTGGTTCCCACAGGGCGAGGATCCATCAGATCAAGGAGCCCTTTCGCGGACCCGACGAGGGCCTCCCATGACTCCCTGATAGCCTTTATCTCCTCTGTATAAAACCGATATTGGGCCTGGACATTGGCTCTCATGTCTGTCCGGGTCCACCGGCAAGTAAACTTGTTAGGCTCGGCTGCAGATGGAATGACTAAAAGATTGGTTAAGATCATCGTCGAGACGAGGACTTACTCACGTAGTCGGCCTCCCACTCGGCCACGGACTTCTCCAGTCTAGCTTTTTCTTCGCTGAGCTTGATGGTGGCCTCTTTTAACTCGGCCTTCTCCCGTTCGAGCTCGGCGTTGGCCTGTGTCAGGTCGGCCTTGACCTTCTCAAGCTCGGCCTTAGCTTCTTCGGCCCCCTTCAGCTGGGCTTCCCTCTTTGTTCGGGTCTTCAACTCTGCTTCGAGGGCTGCACGACAGATTAGTCAAGAACTCAACCTTGTGGCCAAGACACAACTGGGCAGTCGGGAACAACGCAGCTGGAGAAATACATCAAGGGTTCCGTCGGGAGGATGCATTCAGGGGATTTACCTCTAATCTTTCTAGCTTGGGCCCAAGTTTCATCCCTGAGCTGGGTGACGGCATCCTTCAGCCAGGCTTCCCTCCCTGCGTGGCGCTCCTCCATCGCGGCCTTCAACGCCCGGAGCTGCTCTAATTCCGCGAGGTGGAGGGCCATTTCTATCAGGATCTCGGTCATCTCCTCATTGCGATCAACCAGCTTTTGCTCAGGGAGAGAACAAGTCAAGAGCGGTGTCAGATGTCAGAACAGGAAGACCCCCAGGACTCCACTGCAAGAATTATACCCGAACTCCCTGGGACCCGGTGATGGCGGGGCGAAGCAGGCTTTCGCGTTCCCTTCTCGCCGCGGCCTCATCAAGCTTGAACCTCTTCGCGGTTCCATCAAGCGCCATCCAGGTGAACGTCCGGGGAAACTTACGCGGAGGAGCTTCAATCCGGGGAAGGTTCGGGATCTTCGGCGGCGGCAACGACGACGACGACGACCATGACGACGAGGGGGTCCTGGCCCCCACGCCGGCATCCCCCGCGGCCTCGAGGGTCGACTCGGGGGCTCCGGCAACGGCCTCGGCAGCGGGCGTCGACTCAGGGGCTGGGGTAGCAACCTCAGTAACCGCTCCTTGGTCGGGCGGCACCAGCGGCCCCGCAGTTGGGACCACCTCAGTCTCCGGGACTAGGATGGCCACCAGCTCAGCGGGTGTGCTCGCGGGCACCGGCTCGGCTGGGGCGGGCTCTTCAAGGGGAGCGGTCGGAGCGATCTCCTTGAGATCGATATCGGCACGCTTCCTACATGGCAAAACAAACATCAAAATACTACAGCAACAGACAAGAATCTCAAAAGATCCAGAGCAGCCTACCTCTTGGAGAACTTGAGTTTCCCGCCAGGCGATCCAGGTCCCAGCGGAGCACTGCGCCCGGTTGTCGGCCGGGTCGGCGAAGCGGTCGGCGGCGGCGTGGCGACTGGAGGCGGCCCCATTAGTGGCGTGGCCGACTCGGGCACCCGTATGCTTGACGGCGCCTGCTCGGACCTTGTACTCAGCGGTGTTTTTGCCGGGTTCGACAATGTCGAGCTCGGCTATACTGGTCCCAATCTGGGACTTGATCGCCTGGGTGCCGCGGCGGCTGTATCCTTTATCTTCAGACTTTCTGCCACGGCACGCGGCGTCATGGCCCCCTCGCCCCAATAAAGAACAGGCTTTTTCCCCGCTCTCTTCGAGTCGTGTTGGGCGGCAGGGGGGCTCCTCAGCCTCTTCTTCGATTTGACGGCTGACGACGGGCGGGAGTCCTCGTCGAACTCCTTACACCACTACAGATGATTCAACAACATATATCACACAATGCTGGGCAATAGCAGATACAAGTCCACAGGCATTCAACACAGAAGAAAGACAAAGGTTACCTTGGAGCGAGGCCGAAGGAAGCTATATGCTGCGATGCGGCACTTATCGTCTTCGGTCTCGATCACATTGGAGAAGTAGCCAAACAGGGTCTTGGTCACCTTGTCCTTGTTGGCCGTCTCGTGGCTTACTCGGTCTGGATCATGTTTGCCCTGAAAGTCCCAGCCAAACGCGCTCCTCAGCTTCAGCGGCTGGACACGCTGAGTCAGGAAACGCCGGGCCACCCAAGGCCCAGTCAGGCCAGCTTCCTTAAGCTTATCTAATTTCACCAGCAATTGGTGTACTTGGCCCATCTCTTCAAAGGTTGGGTCTAAAGACCAACTTGGTAAAACTACCGGTGGCAAGCCGGTGAATGGACGAAGGAGGGAGCCAAATCTGCGCAATAGAACCACTCCTTGTGCCAGCCTTTCAAGGAAGATTTCAAGGGGAGATCAAGATATGTTTTCTTCCCATCACTCCTCAACTGGAGACCAGACCCCCCAATCACATTGATATTATTCTTTGAGGGCTGGGGTTTGATGTGGAACAGATGCCTAAAGAAATTAAAGTGGGGTTCCACACCCAAAAAGCACTCGTAGAGAGTAACAAATATGGAGATTTGAAGAATCGAGTTGGGATTCAAATTCACCAACACCAACCCATAGAAGTCAAGGATACGGCGGAAGAATGCAAAAGAGGGAAGACACAAACCCCGATCGAAAAAAGAAGCAAAGACTACTGTTTCGCTAGATTGGGGGTTTGGAACCGACTCACCCTTAGCCGGCCTCCAACGGATCAACTCCTGACTGGGCAACTTCAATTGACTCTCCAGCAGCTTCAGTTTCACCGAGCTGCAATCTGAAGTCGGCCAGGTATTCCCCGGCGCACCCGCAGGATCCAAAGCTGTCGACATAGTTGGGGACGGAGAGATTTGGGGGAAAAGCGGTTGAGGGCTTGGAACAGACGAAGCGGACTGGAATCTCCCGAGTTCGAGCAGGGAACAACAGCAGCAGCTAACCCTAGCCGAGCAAAAGGCGAAATTTGGGCGCGGAGATGGAAGACGAAACAATTGGCTGATTTGGGGAAGATGAAGGAATCTTTTTCTCTCTCCCCGTTATTTATAGAGCCTGTGCCGACTAAATGGGCTTGGGCCTACACAGTCGGTGCTGGGCCACTAAGATATGAGTTCCTACAGTAGCATGCTCCATGTGGGCCGCCCGCAGGCTGAGTTGAAATTATAGCGCTGGTGCTACTAACAGGAGCCGATGAGGTAAATAGATATGCTTCATGAGAGCCTTATTGCTAAACATATATGTTTGGGTATCTGTTTTATCTACCAGGTCTCGAGGATATATCCTTACAAAGATCACAAGCTGGTCTTCATTAAAATTGGGGATGCAGGTATCTTTCTCGAGTACACCTGACCACGCCGTGGATTTATTTTCATAAAAGTGGTACTCGGCTTACATGCTTGGCTAATAGTTGCCATGAGCAACATTATTCTAGCCGACATGACGCTGAAGAGCCTAACTTTTGAGTAGTGCACTACTTGGGAGAGACTATAAACATATTCCCGCTGACATGACGCGGAGGAGTATAACCTCTGGGTGGGACGCCACTCGGAAAAGACTATAAACCCCCCTTTCCAGCTGACATGACGCTGAAGAGTCCCATATATGAGTAGCATCCTACTCGGCAAGACTATAAACACACATTCCGACTGACATGAAGTCAAAGAGTCCTACATACGAGTAGTTCCCTACTCAGCAAGACTATAAAGTTTATTCCGGTTGACATGATACCAAAGAGTCTCATATACCAGTAGTATACTACTCGTGAAAGACTTCCAAGTTAAAGATCTTTGACTTTATGTTTAATTGTCTTCACAATTAAGTACAAAGTCGGGGGCTACACCTAATAGGTGCGCCTATTCGGCGCACACTATTCACATATCTCCATGAAGCCCTTCATAGCCTCGCTGTCAGCTAACATGAAGCAGGACTCAGGAAGAAGAAGCATTCGGACAAAAGAGTACTCGGGAGCAATGCACTCGGGAAGACTTCACCGTGGAGGATGAGCACTTGGCGTCAACTGTGACTCAACTATGAAGGTCTCAGGGGCTACTGTGGAGGCCATGGGCCCCGGGTATCTTACCACCTACATATGGGCCACTCGGATAGAGGATGGACCGAATCATGTAGTTAGAGATAAGATAGCACCTGGCAGACTTTGCCTTGTACGATAAGGAAAACAGAGTCTTAGTCGGATAAGTTTCTATCTCTAAAGGAAATCCCTTGGCCGTATCCGGATGGAATCCTCATCTTGTACCCCTGTCCCTTGGTATATAAAGGGAGGCAGGGCGCCCCATGAGGGCAGCGAAGATCATTGATCGACATAACCTCTCAGAGGAATAACACCACAACTGGACATAGGGTATTACCTCACATCAAGGGCCTGAACCAGTATAAAATCTCTTTGCGTTTCTCTGCAATCCACCGAGTTTCCTCTTACCGAGTAGCCCTATAGTTCTATTGCCGGTGTAAAACATCGACATGCTAGCTCCATCTCAATATTCGATATGTTTTCTGACAAGTGATAGTTCCATTCCAACTCAACCTATCTCTGTACTACTACAGAACAAGGCTTCAGTGCTGGTTAGGAAGTGCCAGTCGAAAATGCTCATCTGTGCCAGGCTCCCAACTGGCACAAAACTTGAGACATAAAACTTGAGACATTGATATGTCGTCATCAATACCGGTTACTAAAATGACACTAATGAGGTTGACGAGGTATAAAAAAAAGTCTGAGCCGGCTCATCCATGTCAATACACTGATGCATGTCCAAATCTGTTCATCCCCAACCTCACACAAATCAATACACAAATGCATCTCCACCTCGCTCAAAAAGACATATGCATCCAAATCAATACACAGATGCATTCAAATCAATACACATACCAACAACTAACAAATCCAAATCAATACACAGATCCGGCTCGAGATCTGGCAAATCTGGTGGTTAGAGGAGAGGCAGGAATGAAGAAACTGACCTTGGAGGCAGTCGTAGTTCTCGGCCTCCTTGCGACGCCCTCGGTATAGTGGCCCTTGGCCTAGTTGTTGCCGCACCAGACTGGCCGAAGACGAAGTTGCCGGTGCTGAACTGGCCGAAGACGTAGCGGCCGGAGCTGACGGTGGCGTCGAGCTAGAGGTCGGAGTCATCGCCATCGATGCTGTGCTAGGCGCAAACCACCTCCCAGAACATGGCACCGATCTCCAAGTTCTAGGATGGAGTACCACGACTAGCCTCGGCGTCATCACCGTCGCTCGCCAGCTGGGCGGCGGAGAGATCGAGAGAGACTGATGGAGAAGGAGGAGAGATGTAATGCCCCGCTTTCAGCGAGACATTAAACGATATTTTTGCTAAAATCTACCTATGAAAATTTCGATCTTGTGCGCTATGATTGTATGTCGTGCCTAGATCTCGATCTGTCTCTCCGCCTTGATCCCTCCTCTCAAAAATCCTCCGCTCCAAAATAATCTTCGATCTCGAATCGCCGCTATCGAACTCCTCTCCAAAACCCTGACGGCAACTCCCTTGGGTTCTCTCTCTCGAAATATCTGCTTCGATTTCCGTTCTTAAGATCCGATATTGAAACCCTGAACATTCCCTCTTTCGAATCCTCCTGTGAATTCCCTTGTCTCCTCTTTTCCTTGAATCCCTGAGAAATCCCAAGTTAAATATACCGCTTGGGTATCGAACCACCATCCAAACCCTCTCCATCAAATAACACACACACACACACACACACACACACACATATATATATATATACGTGTATATATATATATATCCCCTTGAGTATACACCTACCTACAAGAACATATATATACCTGTATACATGCACCAACCCTCCTCTCAGCTCCACCCACATATGTGGACATAATATATATATATATACCCCTCTCTAAATATATGTATACATAAACCCCCCACAAACATACCCATATATATAAATGTATATATATATATATATATATATATATATATATATATATATTTTTATATCCACCCAAATAAGTCTCGCCTCTATCCAAAGCCCTAGGAAAATTTTCACAAAACTCCCTTGAGCATTCCCCAAAAGAATTCGAATTAAATGTTGCAATTCGGATTTAATCCTCTCCTTGAATCTCTCTTTGAATCCCCCACAAAAATCCTCAGAGAAACCCTAATGAAAAACCCCCTCTAAATATCAAAATTATCCATCGGAATTCACTCTCCTTGACTCCCTGAAATTTTGCTGAATTGAAATATGAATTTTGAATCCAAAATCCTTTTGAAAACCCTCAAGAATCTCCTCCAAATAACTCCAGAGAAAAAAGAGAAATGCTCCTGTTCCACCGGGCCGTCCCTCTCCTCTTTTCGGCCCAGCAGCACTCCTCCAACACGCCAGCCGTCGCGGCCGTCAGATTGGCGCCACGTGGCTAGCGCACCGCGTAGCCGCCGTCGATCTTCTCGGCCCCGCACGCAAACACCGCACCCCGCTCGATTGCTGCCACGTGCGTGCTCAAGCTACTCGGCCGCCGTCTGATTCGCATAACTAACGCGCGCCCCGCCGAGCCAATCGCCGCGACGCATGTCCCTCGCCTGCGCTCCGCCATCGATCTCACCGACACTATTCGTCTCCTTCCTCCCGTCGCCATCCTGTTCCCTGTTCCTCGCCTCGGATCTGTTCGGTCAAATGCCCCGTAGCCGCCTGACACCATCCCAGCCCCACGCCCAGCCCCGCCGGCGCTGCTAGGGGCCAAAGTGCCGAGCTGACCGCGCTTTTCCCCCTCTCTTTCTCTCCGCGCTCGCTGCTTTCCGCCTCCCTCTCGGCCACCTTGACCGCACCGAGCCCGCGCGCCGAATTCGAACTCCACCGCCCGATGGATCGCCTCCGCGCTCCACGCAAATCTCGGCCGCCCATTTGAATTTGCCGCCCACGTGAGGTTTCGCCGCCACGCCTTTTCTCCCGCCTCTCGCTCCAATCAGTGAGCCCCAATAATTGAAGCTCCTCCCCGACCGAGACCCCGAGCTCCCCGCCCCTATAAAATCCCCTCCGAGGCCTCCGCTCCCCTCTCTTGCTTCGGCGGTTTTGGGCGGCGCACATCTTCCCAAAGGCTGGCCGCTCCCCGCCGCCACAACGCTGCCTGACCACTCGCCTGATGTCGACCAGAGCCCGCCTTACCACGGTGTGCGACGCCCTTCGCAGCCGGTTCCAGGAGCCCGAACGCCTCTCTGAGCCCTGTGCCGAGGACGCTGCCGCCCCCCCTCTATCACCGTTCCCTTCTCGGAGTTCTGCATCCAGGAGCCAAGCACCGCCTCTGCCCCCTTCCAGCCGCCGCCATTGCCGTCGCCGGTGAGCATTCCCGTAGTTCCTCGCCTTTTGCCCTGGAACCGGGTGTTTATCGCCTCAGGCTCTCACCGCCGGCCATCCTCTTTTGTGAACAACCAAGTCCAAACCCAGGAGCGAGTTGATCTCGACCTCCGCCTTCAACCAGTGCCTGTCTCTCGCCCCGGCGTGCCGCCGCAGCCGATCCCCTCTTTTCTCCTCTCTCCGCCGTCTCAGCATCCTCGCCACCGGCCGTCCTCCGTCCTCGGCGACGCAATCCGAGCCGCTCAATCACTTCGCCGTGCTCCTTTCCCCCCACCAGCAGACTCCCTCCCGCCCAAACGCCGCCGCTCGCCGGACTCGTCTTCCCCCGCCGTCGGCCATCGGATTGCCGCCCTGTTCATCGTCGTGTTCTTGTCACGCGCTTGTGAGCCGAGCCGAGCCGCGCTACTGACCGCCGGGCCCCAGCGACAGTGGCCCCTCTCCCTGTGCAGCTGCCAGCCGGGCCCAATAACCAGAAATCTCCCTTGTGCCCCTGTCAAGTGGGCCACCGAGGCCCACTGCCACCCAAACCCTCCTCCCTCTGTGTCCCTCTGCCCCGTGGGTTGTGCCTGCCAGGTGGGCCCCGAATGTCAGTGACCACCAGGGGATATTCCTGAGGATACTCCCCTCCATAATTCCGAATAATCATTTTTCAGTTATCCAGAAATTCATTTAATCTTCTAAAATCAATATCTCTTCATCCGATCGTCCGATTGACTCCGTTCCAGTTCCAGTATTTTTCTAAAAATGAGATCTATTCCTCGGACCTTTTCCCGAGAATGTTCTTTCCAGAAATTAAATAAACTCCTTTTCCAGTGATCCAAAATTCCTATTAATCTTTGGAAATTCATATCTTCTGATCCGTAACTCTGATTGACTCCGTTCCAATTCCAGAAATTTTCTAAAATTGAGATCTATTTAATGGAACTATTATTAGCACTAAATAGGATCTGTTTACTGGTCTTTGTGTAGATTTTTGTGTGTTTGTGTATAGTAACAATCGCTGGAAATTTTATTTCGGAGCAGATTTCGTGACGATTTCTCGAAGACCAGTGAAGACCTAGAGCAAGGCAAGTCACCTTTGATCATCTCGAACCCATAATTTCGGAACAAGTATTTTAATTGACAAATCGCATTCGCTAGGCTACACTGTTATAATTTCTCGGCCGCGGTCGCAAGACGACTGACGGGGCCGTCAACCCATTTGCTGCATGACTTCCTTGATTGATTGTGATTCCCTTATACCTCCTTGTCACCTTCCTTGATAGATCCTGGTATTTGTGTCGACGGGCATGGTATCGGTGATCACCTATCGAATTTAAAAATGTCAACGATGGGTAAAATTTGGGTTTACGAAACTTTAAAAAACCGACACCTGGGTCGGTGCCTTGAAAATAAAATGGTTTGTGAAAACCGCGGTACAGGGATCGTGCCATCAGGACGAGTCTCCCGCACTGCAGCTAAGGACCGATTCCTCTGGAATTTTATACGAACATATGACAGTACAACCACATGGGTGATATGGGATAACTCCTGGCTGAGTAACGAGTCTCCTAGGGACGCCTTGCGTGCCATTGGACGGTGGATCGTACGGGAGGGCGTCGGGGGTGTCTCCTGGGTTCCTGATACAGCATGGTCTCGGACCCTACCCTGTTGTTGGTCTGAGGACCTCTCCAGTTGGCATGGGATAACCTAGGAGGATTTGGGAAATGTCTTGTCGCGAAAATCTCTATGTCACCACATCGTACCCAATGTGTGTGATCTGGTGACTAGAGTGAGTCGCGTCGTGTGGGTAAAGTGTACCCCCTCTGCAGAGGTCTAAACTGTTTGAACAGTCGTGCCCACGGTCATGAGCGGATGTGAGGTGATTCCTTAGCGTAGTTTTATTTGACAACTGCTTGGGAAGTGATGTTTGTGGATTGGGAATCCGATTTCGAAAAATGTTGTGAAGTTGTTATGGACAGCAGGGTTGTGGGCCCGATGAGGTTGGATCAGCTGATGGCGCTAGATCCCGGAGGCCAACTTTTGAGAGTTACGCTGATTCAAAGATTGATACAACTCACTCCGATCGGGCAAGACTCATCTCGCCCTGATTGTTGAGAAGCACACACTAGTGGATTTAAAAAGATTTAAACAAAGCAGATTGCAAAAGCAACCAGCCTCTCTTTGAAGCTTTCAACAACCACCTAAGTTCCCCTGGCTTACTGAGTACGTAAGTACTCACCCTTGCTCTCTATATATATATAGTTCTCTGCCGGGAGCTGGATGCTGGAGTTGTAGTGAAGTGAAGATTAGGATTTCGTCCTAGTTCCTAGCTGTTGTCTATGTGTTGGGACTTAGTCCACTGTTCCGCTGCTGCCACTGTCTCTGTGTTGTTCGTTGCTGTCTACGGTTTGTTCCGGAGCTACAACGTAAATTAAGGTATATGTTTATTTGATTAATTGTTTATTTAAGGTACTGTAATGATGTATTTCTAATTGCCGTGGATACTAGCGTTGTGTCCTGGGACTGGTATCTGTATCGTGGTTCCGCGGGAAGACAGTTCGCGCTGTTTTCCTGCGGTACGCCCTAACTGGTGCTGTTGTACGGCGGTGCCAGATCGGGGTGTGACAAGAGATCGAGGAGAGACTGGAGAAGGGCGCAACAGAGATCAATGAGGAGGCTGGGAGTGCACGATATATGGGCCGCAAGAGGTTGTGAGTGACTCGGCTCAAACTCAGCTTAGTTGGCTCCTCTAGTACCGATTTACATAAAGAACCGGCACTGATGAGTCCTCATCAGCGCCGGTTCTTAGTTATATTAGACACGCGGGAATGTTGGTGGGTGGAAAACTCCATCAATACCAGGTTTTAGTAAATCGGTACTAATAGAATGGCACGGATGAGGGTTTCTATAATAGTGCTCGGATCATAATTGTCTCCTCTATTATAGTGTACGACTTGCAAAGTTCTTTTATAAAGTCACATCTCAGTTTAAAATTAGAGACGTGACTACTACGATACGAGTAACTAACTACTCCATCTTTGTCTGTTCGATGGGTACTGTCAAAAATGTGACACTGTGACAGTTTCATTCTAACTCACCCTACCAGCTTCAGATGATGAGATCAGGAAATAAACAACATCTGAAAAGTCCTACAAGAATGGATTGTATTCACAGAAATGTGTCATCAAAACAACGTAATCTCACGTCGGCATTTCACCAGTTACTCGTGTACCGAATCACCTTTCGTAGTGCTCTCTGACGACGACCGGAAAGAAGCTGCAGTGAAGAAGAGGGCATTGTCGTCGGATCAAGAACTTAATTATTGTTCCCTGAAAAATGTGCAAATTCCTAACAGATGCAGATATAATTAATCCACATTTCACACGACAATCACGTACGTGTTTCGTCTAGTACTTGTGTTAATATCGACTCAAGAGCATGCCGTTGGTTCAATAATTAAATGAATTAATTAATCTTTCAGTATTTTATAGTCGGCTTAGGCCACGAACAAACGACAGTCAGTACTTCAGTTCCAATATAATGATATAAACATAGGCATATGCCGGCCACATGGAGAATTCAGAATCAGTGGAGCTTGTCGATCGATCGATCCCAGGGAGTATACATATATGCTACTACTGCATGATTAAGAATCACAATATATATTGCCAATTAAGAATCCTATCTGAAGAAGCTACAGGGAGCAGTGGACTGACTGAACGAACCCTGTGTCGTCCATCTATCACTGTATTTTCGGCTGTTTCTGAGAAGTGGCTGCTGCTTCTCGACAAATAAAGCAACAGACGGAACGACGATGATTGATCTAAGACTGATCGAGGCAGAGTGCCAGATAAGGACAAGATCACTACAGGGAGCAGAAGCAACAAGTTCTCACATTGGTAACAGCTGCTTCAGCATTAGTATTAGTCACCAGAGCTCAAATCATAAACTCTGTCTCAACCTTTTAGAAGTATCCGATGCGTATATCTGATACGGGATACGTTATTTTTTAGAAGTATATAACATAGTCTCCAATCACCGGGGTTCAAATTATAAGCTACACTAATCTTAACCCTAGTCACTGCCGGTTCAAATCCTAAACTCGGCTTTAGTATTAGAATATAGTCTCCGTGTTCTAAAATATAGCAACTTCTAACATTTAAAATTGAAGAATGCTAGTTTTGAGGTGGAGATTTTCCCAAATCCTAGTCTGCTCCCTAGACGTCTTCAAGCTCTGGATGAAGGGCAAAGGGAAGGGAGGAAAGAGTAACTCAACAATGATTGTGACTTCTAGGTGGTGTCGATGGCAACGAAACTTTAGTAGAGAACTTAAGAGTTTAGGGTTTCAAGGAAGGGGTCGAGGTGGGTATGTGTAGGGTGCGGGAAGGTGGGGAGGGAGGGGTTTTTCACAGGCTTAGAGGGATGGTTGCGAGCTATGGAGGACCATCGATGGGCAGCGAACACGAGCGGACGGCGAGGCGACGACAGCGGCGTGGCCAGAGCCACGGGATTGGAGAAGGACGGGTGGGTAGGGTCGGTAGTGGCATCTCTGAAGGTGGAGAAGATAGAGGGGCGGGGGCATCTCACGACCGCTCATATTGCGGAGGATGAGGGGGGGAGGCGGGTATGGGAGAGAGGAAGGAGGCCGGTTTGGTGGGCCTCATCGACGTCGTTGACGTCTTTCGGTGCCGGTGAGGTTGGGGAAGCGCGCTGGGGCGAGAGGTATGTTAAGATACTGTAGGCATGGATCTTAACGCAATTTAGGCTATTCAAAATTGATTGACACCTACTTCTTCATCTTAACCAGTCACAACCACCATCCATTTAATTTCACCTCTCTCTTTAATTAATCTTCGTAAAAAAACTCTAAAAATGCTTATATTTTGAGTTGGATGACATATATAACTTAAGTGAGCTATACTATGGTTGCATGAAGGCATTCATATATGCAAGCGTGGTAATGTGGGGAAATACTACAAGATACGCGTATAGGTCAACTGTGCATGTGTTCACGTGCTAACGGCACTGCACGTACAACCAGCCAGCTTGCCCTGTTGGGTACGGTGTTGGTTGATGAGGAGACACCACGAGATCGTCCATGGTTTTTGCTCGATGATCATATGTGTGCACATTTGCATGTATATACACTCTGCATGATAAACTGTGGTTGCCTGCCTAATTAATTATCAATTCTTTCCAAGCTAGCCTTGTAAGTAAGTGCATGTTTCGCTGCGATATGATTCTCGTGGATATCTCGGTTGGGGAGATCGAACAATAGGTTGACGACGACGCTAGTGTACAATCTGGAGATTGAATGATTAATAACTAGGACAAATTAATCAAGCTAGCTAGGGCGAGCAACCGGCTGGTGGAATTTGCGCGTTATCCGATCGACCTGGTCGTCGTTCAACCAGCCAAATTGCAAACTAACTGGTTAGATCGAGAGATCGAGATGTTCCAGCAGAGACCATGCAACCTCTCAGCTCTGAACTAAATGCATGTTTCTCTGCTTCTTTACATGCCATCGTTAAGGTGCCTTCGGTAAAGCTTTACGCTCTTTGCTTATTCTCTTATTTTTTATGAGTATATTTCTCGAACTACTAAACATATGTTATTGATCTATTTTTAAGTTTTTAATAGTGCATACTTAATAATGTTTCTAATTTTACAAATGGCTTATAAGTCGTATGCATAAGTCTGCCCGAATGTAACCTTAGTGCATTTATGATGCTTTCTTACTTAGGGTGTATTCTAAACACATAATGAAAATTAAATTATTCATGTCACGTTTCTAAAAGCATAATTTCTTTAAAAACTTTACACATTAGTAGTGCTTAGATAACTTTTTCCTAAGCTATTTGTTGGGTTTATAATATTTAATTTATTCATAAGAGCAATTTCCCAATGTTCATAATCTATCAAACATCAAGTTAAAACGTGCCAATAATTAAGATCTAGAGGAAAGGGTAAGGGAAGGGTTATCAAACATCACTGCAAATGAAGTTCAGACTAACAAGAAAAAAATTCGTGAGAGTTTATGCAGCAAAGCAAGGAAGCCAATATATATACAGCGGATATATATGCGGATGTACTTATTCCAATATCTCAAAAATATGAATACATTGTACTCCGTTTTCAAATATAATTATTGCTAGGTCATTTAGCAGAGATTAAGGTTGATAAAAAAAAAACTACGGTAGCCATTATTAATAAGATATGGTTGTGAAGTATGAGAGTAGTTGAGGTAAGATGAAAAAAAAGAAAATAAAAGGTGATTGATGGTAAGTAGTACTAAAAATATCACTATTATGTACTTCCTCTGTCCACAAATATAATCATTTTTAAACTTCGACATAGTCTTTAATGTGCTACTCTAATTAACATTATCTATAAAAATAAATTATTATAAGTAAAAAGAGTTGTATATTATGATAGTTTGTTTAATGATAAATCTAATAGCATCTTTTTAATGTCATTAATATTTATGATTTTTTTCTATTGATTGTCTAAGTTAAAAACATTTGACTTATTACTGTTACAAAATATTTATATTTAGGAATGGAAGGAGTACTTGGTTGCATCATGCATGAGTGAGTAGTCACTGGCCAGTAAGATGAGATTTCACAGGCAAGTAAACAACGGCGCATCTCTTTCAATTCGTCCATAAATGCTATCCTACACTAGCCGTTGAGGTAATTGCACCACTACACTACCGATCTGATCCACCAGCCACTACTCTTTCCATCCACTACCAATAGCACGCAGGAAATTAACAAACGATCAAACTAAACGGACAGAATATATCATCGAAGTTACAAAACAAAGCATATATGATATATAAATAAACTGAAGGTTCAGTCAAAACCCCAATATTCAGAAATGCCAAACTAAACCAGCCTGAACCCTGAAACTGAATTGGAGGAGGGCAAAGACTGAAAGTCTCCGAAACACCAGGTAAGGACTGAATTCGGTTTGAAGAAATTCCACGAATATTTTAAAAAAATTGAACTGTTCCATGTAAAAATTCTGTAAAATTCATGTGCTCCAACTGAGCCCTAATTTTGCAAGCTTGCTGTGCCTCCTATCAGTCAGCACAGCAGCCCAGTTGATAGATCGTGATCTATCTAGCTAGACCAATATTTACTGCCCTCACCAACTAGCTGCAGGTAGCCTATGCATGATACAGTAATGAGTAATATTTCCATTGTTTGTGTACTCGATCGATCACTATTCAGGCCAACCCAGTACAAGCACCAGTGAACAAAAGTACAAAACCTTAGATACGCATGCATGCAATGCATGCCCAACTGTACATTTGCTCATCAACTTTATTTACATGAAGTGAAATTCTTCACAAGTAGTAGTAATAACAACAGTTCAATTCTCCAAAATCTCACCTCTCACATTCCTCTAGAACCTAGCAAGTAGCAACCCAACAAAGAACGCGAGGGAATTTTCTGTTTCTACAATATTAATTGAACAAGAAATTTTACGGTTCTTCATAGGCACCAAATTATTTTTAAAAAATTCAATACCTCCTGGTGTCTACTGAGAGAGAAAAAAAATTACACTAGAAATTGTTAACCTCACGAACGCGCTTGTAAGGCAGTGATAGCGCCTCCAGTAGAGAGGACACCGACCTGCGGTTTCACAAAAAAAAAAAAAAAAAAATCCCCCTTGCAGGTGCTGGCATAAGCATGCTTCGGTTGAGCGTGTCTAGTCGCGCGCGTCCAGAGTAATTTTTCTTAGTTAAATGCCACGGGCCATTTTAAACCCACTGGTCTAGTTTCTTCCTTTTTTTTTAAATTGGTTTACCTCCCAGTATCTTGTTAAGGACCATAAAATCAATCCAATCAAACCGTTTCTTACAAAAAATTCTGAAGAAAACTGTCAAGTTTCTGAAAATTTCTATAAGGTTTCTGCTTGGTTGCAAATGGCATCTCTGAAGTGTGAAGGTACAGGAGATTAGATAAATTCAGCAGGCACATGAGCCACGGCCCCATCCCCATGTTCTTCTCTTCCTCGCTTTCATTTCTCATTCTCTCTCTACGCAGTACACAACACATGCAGCTCGCTTGCTCAGCTCAAGCTAGCTCAGCCACAGTTCACATCAACAGTGTCTGATCCATTTACTCTTCCCGCTCCAATGGGCAAGAAGGGTCTCACCTCCATCTTCTCCAGGCTCGTCGTCGGTGCCGACGCCGACGACGACGACTCACACGGTGGCGCAGCCGCCTCGCCGTCGTGGCCGTGGCGGTCATGCGGGAACAACCCCCAGACCGTCTCTTTCCACCGCGACGACGACAACGACCAGCCTTGCAGTACTGCCACGGCTGCGTGTGGGGATGGCGGCACTGTGGCCGCCGCAGCAAAGCGACGCAAGGCCGGCGAGATGTACAAGACGGTCAACTCGGTGTATTTCGACTATTCCGCCGCCGACGCCTACTCCTGCTTCGACGACGACGAGGAGGAGGATGATGGGCGGGGTGTGCTGGATGACGATGATGATGGCAGCTTCTCCACGACCACCGCGTCGGAGGAGTGGTCGGAGGCGGTCATCCGCAGCCTCGGCCGGACCTCCACCGACCGCTTCTTCTTCGACCCGGGCCCGCCGACTAACTCCATCCTCACCGCCACCGCGGCGTCGGAGGTGAAGGCCATGGCGCCATCGTCAGCGGCGCCGCCACTGCTATCGTCGTCTTCGACATCCCACGACGACGTGGACCAGAAGGAGAAGCTGCCGGAGCCGCCGGAGTCGCTGGTGGAGGAGAGCGTGGCTGTGGCGGTGGAGTCGGAGGACCCGTACCGGGACTTCCGGTCGTCCATGGAGGAGATGGTGGCGGCTCACGGCCTCCGCGGCTGGGACGCCCTGGAGGAGCTGCTCGTCTGGTACCTCCGCGTCAACGGCAAGCACAACCACGCCCTCATCGTCGGCGCCTTCGTCGACCTGCTCATCGGCCTCGCCGCCACCACCTCCGCCGCCGCAACAACCACCCCAACGACCACGACGAGCAGCGGCCGCAGCACCGCCAGCACGAGCACCGCCTGCGACGTCACCACGACCTCCGCAACAACAACAATGGAGCCATGCCCATGCGGTGGTGGTGGATCATCTGCTGCTTCGTCTGATGATCTGGAGGAAGAAGAGGATGCAAGTGATGATCTCACTAGGAGCAGCATAGCACCAAGTACACTTGCTGTTTCTTGATTAATTCTCTTAATTTGATCTTGGTGATTAATCCAGCAGATACCTGGAATTAGATCTGAAAAATGTAGTACTTTTTTTGCATTTTTCTGTGTTTTTAAAGTTGGGTGTGATGTACTTTCTCTCTCCCAGTTATAAATCTAAACAAGCATGTATATTTAGCTATAAATCTGAACATATTTTTAGTTATGAATATAAATAAATGCTTGTCTAGATTTATAGCTAAAAATATTTATATTTTGAGGTGGAGTTAGTATTATTTTTCTTGATAGCATATTTATAACCTGGTGCACATATATAGGTTGGAGGGATCCAATGTACCATATATTAATTGGGGGCTCCATACTGTATTATGAAAATGAGATAGCTTTGACTCTTCAATTCAACGGTCGCTAACTTAAGGAGCAATTCATCATGATGCTTTTTGCAAACATTGTACAATAATTGCGCTGATGCCTAATTCATTGCCCTGTTTGTACTTGTTATGAATTACTCATTTCGTTTGAAAATATAAGACGTATTAAATTTTTATATGATATTTAAATTATAGTTTGATTATTAGTTTTTTTATAATATATCATCAATAACTATAAAATTTATATCATATAAAAATATTTTCAAATACGAATACAGTGGTACTACATGCATAGCACTAAACATATATATTTTTAGTTTAATTATTAGTTAAAATTTTTAAATATTAACTTGAAAAAACAAGAACACCTCATGTTTCAAACGGAGAGAGTAACTTGCGACGCACACCATGGATCACTGAAAAACTGCTCACTTCCCAGCATCTAGTGCAAGAAGTGAAATGTCGTGCATATATATGTACATCAGAATAAGGGAGCATTCTAATCATCTTATGGCTTTATGAATTTTTCATAGCACGGTTCACAAATTACGATTTCTTCAAAAAACAATCTACATTAGCATTGGTTGGGTAACTTGTTGTAAGCTAACTTGCAAACTAAAATTTATCCATCCTATAGGAAATTGTCCATAATCTATCTAGTCGTACATAAAAAACGCGCCCCCCACTCCCCACTGGATTAATTATCAAACCATTGTTAGATCAATGAACTAGATAATACACCCCTAATTTATTTCTAGTCGTAATTAAATTTTTCAACATATTTGTCGTGGAATACTAGTGGAGTACTTAGTGCTTAACTAGTACTGATGCTGTGTTAGCTTCAATTGGACACAAAGTAGCTCATTATCCCGCGGTGATTACGCGAGTAATGACATTGAGATAAAGTACTAAGCTAGACAGCCGACGGGCCTGTAATATAGTCATCGGGTAGATGCTGACGCAGAGTACTAGTCTTATACTCTCTTCGTTCTAAAATATAATTATTTTTAGCATTTAGAATTTATCTTAAAATATAATAACTTCTACACCTACATTCTCTTTTTAACTAATCACAAATTTTTACCATAAAAATTTTTTACCTACTTTTTTTTTCTTAATCAATCACAACATTCTCTAATTTAATTCTAAGAGAGTAGATCATATTTAACTCGACACTATTGCAAGCAGTAGAGAGCTGCATGCATGTGCACATTGGAGTACTAGATTAATGCATCATTGATTGATTAACGGTGGTACCAAGTACCTTGCGCATTCTGCGTGCACAGTAGAAAGCCATACATGCATGATATGATACCAAACTATAGTACTGTACTACTACTGGCTAACTAGCTAGCTAGTTGGCCAGAAACCGACGTTGCCTTGATAACAAGTCATCGTCGTTGCGACTTGCCGGTAATTAATTAATTAATCCGTCGGTGAGCATGCATGCAGCTATGTTTTTTTTTCTTGTATACACGTATCTGATCATCCTATATACGAGCTGAAATGCCCGTGTTACAAGGAAAGTTTTTAAAAAAACACTACTGTACACTCTAAAGCTTCCAAAAATATTTTTATTATGATCAATATTTGATATCATTTTTATATGTATATGTTAAGCTACATAATTGCTTCTAAAAATATATATATGTACATCTGACTGTAGAAGAGTCTACCTAATCACTATTTAGAATCGCACATAACAATAGTGGGTAATGATAAATTCAGCATTCACCATTATCATTGAAGCCTTTTAAAGGATCATGGATACTAGATGGAGGCTTCTATGTGACGAAGAAACTTCACATAAGTTATGTAGGAATACAACTATAGTACTACACCCACCTTTTTAAATTAGCTGGTATTACCATTTCAACTTTAACCACTAATTACACTTGAACGATTAGACTATGATGAATGAGAGCTTCACACTTTCATTTAAGACGCCATACACTTTGATAAAATAATACTATGCCTTCATCCTAAAAAGACTTTATTTACAACCCATCTCACACACACACACATATATATATATATACACACCAATACAAAACTGAAAAACTAAAATATACTTCACTTTGTAAACTTTAATGTATTTGTCCTTCATTTTAATAAACTTTTATATATTTGTCCTCTACTTTAATAAACTTTAATGTATTGATTGTTCTAAAGATAGTGTTTATGGGACAAATAAGATGGAAAAAAATGATGATATTTTAGGATGGATATAGTACTTTTTTAGTATTTGCAAAATTTTCACAAAAAATATGTGATCAAAGTTTAAAAGCAACTAGTACTATATTAATTATTTGAAAATGGAGTGAGTATATATTACTGGTACTATGAAACTGGTAGTGCAGGTTAGTAGTACTACGTCCTAGAAATATGGGGGACATTGCACGCAGGAGTAGTAAATTCGCTGTCCATCTCGATCACTGCTTGTCTCACAAAATGCGTAGTAATACATGCACTGCCCTGCCCTGCCCTGCCGTGCATCGGATTTAGGTCATTTGAGCCTTTCAAGAGCTGGCATCGATCAAATGGCTGCTGCGTACTGAGCTACCTGAATTTCGTAACTCACCCGCCAGCAGTAGCATCGATTTTCGTTGCCTCAGCATTTAAGACCGTCTAGCTCAAACTTGAAATTGAAACTCATATGTTCCAGTGGCTTTGAATATAATAGTGCTACCTCATGTCGTATGAATTGTGATTCGGGCATTCTTTTGAAAGAGGAATTGTAGTTCAGGCACCTCAGAATCAGAGTTGAAGAAATTTCCTCTGAACTTCTCTAGTGAAGGTATATACTGCCCATCAGTAGTTGCAGTCATGCAGGAAAGCAGGCGCTTGCATATTCTGAACCTGTGAATTGAAATTAAATGGACTTATAAGCTATGAATTCAGAACTGCAATTTGCGATGGACTTCTCAGGTGAAAGTAAATATACACATCGTATGCTGTATGTGTACTACAGTACTTACTGCATTAATCGGTTGTGTTAGACAATGTGCAGCATGCTAGCTCTCTGAAGCCAGTGGCAACCGTGCATGCATGTGTAGATGGTTAAACACCCAAACCGAAACATAAGAGTAAGTGCTACTACCAGTAACTACTCTCCCCGTCCCATAATATAAGAGATTATATTATTTTAAAAAAAAATTAAAGATGTATTAAAAAGATAAATCATGGTACAAAAGATATTAGTTAGGATAATACAATAGTATGAAAATTGATAAGTGGAGAATAAATTATTATAAAAAGGTATACGAGAAATAAACTAGTATAAAAATTGATATATTACAAAAGTTTATAGATGAAGAATAAAGACTTATTTCAGGATTATAAAATCTCTTATATTTTAGAACAAGTATTATGGGACAGAGAAAGTACAAGTAAATGGCTGCAATTAATGCCCAAATTACTCTTGGGGTGTTGGGGGTGGTAAAAAAACGCAATGCTGACGCAAGCTTGACGTCGAAACAACATAAGTTGGGGCTGAAATGTTCGTCGTGACAGCCCAGGCTGAGCTGGGCTAGGACAGGCCAACAATGGGCTGCATCTACACTGTTGACATAGTACGGCCCGGACCAAGGGTTTACAATTAATTTCGAACATGTGTTTGAAATGCGACTCTATGAGCTCTAGTGGAATCACAGAAAACCACTCGAAATCCGCGCTTTTCGTTAGCAAATTCGTCGGATCCTATCGATTTGGTACTGTGAATTTCGAGCAATGCCTGTCACATTTGCGAACCGGTCTTGTACATTATGACTTGATCCAACATCTTAGACCCCTTTTGACACAAAGGATTTATGAAAAAACTTCATAGAACTCCAATCCTATAAGAAAATTTTATATTTGGTACTTTAAAACAAAGTATTGTTTCTTCCTAAATCTTATGAAATTCCTTATGAATTGCTCAATGTATATAGATTTAGAAGAACAGTTAGCAAGAGCTTTAACTTCTTAGAAATTTTTGTTTGAGTCTATCTCTCTTCTCTAATTCCTATGTTGTTGCTGTGGTCTATCCAAACGGTTTTGTAATTCTCTATTCTGCGTATACATTTTATTAAAAATCCCGTGCCTTTTCTATTCCCGTGTTTTATTTTTTTGCGTTTCAAAGAGGGCATTAGTGATGCTTTTGAATTTGGTCTGTCAGATGGAGATCTAACGACCCATATCAGCCCTCATTTTTTCCGCATATCCACAGCTCATAGACCATCGATATTCTCGTCCCTCAATATGCCTCTCCTTAGAGTATCTCTAGCGGTAACCCTCAAATCGGAGACCCTAAATATCAAATAAGAGCTGCCCCCAATTTCTTAGCACCCAAGTTCTGCCTTCAACTCCAGCAATTGCCCCTAAATATCAACCCCATTCCATTATGACATGTGGGACCGGCCCGTAGTGGCTCAGGCGTTTTTTTCCTTTTCTTCTTCTTTCTCCTCCCACACCATCCCTCTTCGTCACCATCTCCTTCCAAACTCCAATTAATGTATGATGAACACAATCTCATCTCGGCCTTGACTCTAGTGCCCAGTCGAAGAACATGAACAAAGAAAGAGAGAGATTCAATTACCAGGCGAAGTACACAAACAGAGAAATTAATTCCGTTATTGACCAAAGCACATGAATGAAGAAATCATATGGCAAACAAGAAAAAAGATGTGAACGTTGTGCTAGTCTTCCTCCTCTTCTTCACTTTCTTTGTGCACGGGTTTGTTGAAATCCAGTAACTCAAGGTGCCATAGCCGATTGGAATAAGCATTGCTAGAAACAAGTTTGATGGCTAGGTGTCACGAGCAGCTAGAAGCCTATAACTGGTACCTCACGCTTCCCAGTTGGAGAAGCGAAGGAATTGAAGAGCCGTGGTGATGAGAAAGAGGCGTTGGGCAGAGGAGTCACCAGTGGGTAGAAGCGGAATGGGTGGAGGAGGTGTCGGCTGGGGAGGAACATCGGCTAGCAGTCGCGCCGCCTGGAGGAGGAATGCAAGCCAGGGGAGCAAGGGGCAGAGGCGGGATGGGCAGGGGATGCGACAGCAGACATACATGGCATCATGCGGGAAGGGATCTGGTGAAGAAAAAGAAAAGACGCGTGCAGTGGAAATTTCACCCACGTTGTTCCAACCGTGGATAGGGGCTTGGACTACAGCCCCTAGGACTTGGGGGGGCTTAGAGAGATGATTTAGGGTCCTTCCATATCTCCGTAAGTTTGAGATGGATTATTAAGTAGATTATTATCGTGGATTATCAGTTTGATTGGAGAAAGTATCTGGCTATATTTATAGATAAACATATCGTAATTTTTTATTTGAATGAAAAAAAAATGACGACCTGAGGATACGTTGTTACAATAATGTTTATGTTTCAGTCTCCAAAACCAATAGAGTTTCAGTGCCAGCGTACTTACACGCGCGTTGACACTTCAGCCATGACACAACTGATCACGTCACAAGCTTGGCAAAACAAGAAGTGTACACAGTGTCTCCTGGACACTAAACACATCCAACACTCCTAAATTCCTCATTAATCTATCACATATTTAATTACATAGTCAAGAACACGTACTTGTAATAACCAAATATAGCTGCTTAATTCTCTGTGGACCTTCATGCAAAACCAAAGGCCATACACACAGAGACATCATATCCAAACTCCTAAACTTAAAACGAAATCAATCAACACACTACAACTCAACTAGTACTAGTAGTACAACACTAAACAGAAGCTAACCCAACATGAACTGCATAAGAGGACTACATAAATCAATCAAGCACCTGTACAACTCGTACTAGTCTAATTTGCTTCAAATTTTCTTCAATTTTAAATAGCTTTTGTTGTACACTTGTACTGGTAGGAGTAGTACTAGCCATTTTACTTTGTCGTTGGAGAGATCCTATCACCGCCCAGTAATTTCACCTGCATGCCATCCGATGCATGATTGATCAGCTAGCGCCGGTGGTGATGGCCGTACGCCGGCGGCGGCGAGGGGGCGGCGAGCTGGGCGCAGACCTCGGCGAAGGCGGTGAGGATGGCGGCGTGGTGGCTGGGCGCGTTGAGGGCGAGCAGGCGGCGGAGCATGCAGCGGAGGTCGTCCCAGTGGCAGAGCCCCATCTCCACCACAATCTGCACCATGCTCTCCCGGAAGTCGGCGCGCGGGTCCGACGACTCCTTCTCCACCGCCACCCCGACGCCGCCGCCGTCGTCCTCCGCTGCCGCAAGATTGCCCGTCTTCTTCTTCCTGCTCTGCTGCGGCCTCTTGCCCGCCGCCGCCGCCGCCGCCTTCGTCGTCGCCTTCACCTTGGGCGGCGGCGCGAGGTACTCCTCCTCCTCTTTCTTGGGCGCGCCGCCGTGGCCGGCACCGTTGGAGGAGGAGTAGTAGCTCGCGGAGGAGTAGCCAGTGCTGTAGGTGGTGGCAGCCGAGGAGGAGGAGAACGACGCGGCGGACGACGACGAGCGGAAGTAGTACGGCGAACCACCAGCACCTCTCGCCGGCACCTTCGCCGCTGCCTGTTTACACGACGCGGACGACGGCCAGATGAAGGACGCCAGGCTGAGCAGCCTCGGCCGCCGCGGGCGGCATCCGCACCCGGAGTCGACCACCGGCACGTGCCGCCGCCGCCCCACCGGGAACTGCCTCCCTCCGCCGCCGCCCCGCCGCGCCATGGCCGTCGACATCTCGAGCTCGACAAGGCTTAGCTCGATAGTATGCAAGCTATGCAAAGCTGCAGTGGCAAGTGTGATTGCTTCGTCTAGCTTGTGTGTGGTGGCGAGTGGTGACGACAAGGCAAGCAGGGGATGCCCAGCTGCTTAGCTATATAAGCTTGGTTTGATTAAGGAGAGGAGAGGATAATTAACTAACTAACTAATTGATCGATTAATTAAGGTGGATTAATTAGGCTGGTTGGGGATTTGATTAGTGGTTGGGCCATGTGTGCCTTGCCTTGGTAAGGGTTGCTCATCTATATATCGATCGTTTCCTCAACTGACCATTTGCATTGCATAATTGCATTTCATGAGTTGACTTTGATCGTGCACGTATTTATCTATCTATATCTCTATACTAATTAGGTATTTTAATAGAGCTTTCACAGCAACTAAAAAGATCTGACCGTTGATTAGATGGATGGTACTATCGTAACTGTAGATGGTAAAATCCAACAAGGGATAGAGCTCAAAGCCCAATTATCTTGTGTTATCTTCAAGAGAGACCTAAAAATTAGTTCTCAACAACCTTAGATTATGACCATCTTAAAAAAAATTTGGCTCAAAAAACTTTACCATCTCAAAAAAACCTAAAAATTGGATCCTAAAAATTAGTTTTTGGCCACATAAGATAGATGGGCCTACATTTGCTTGCGATAGTTTTCTTTTGACGATACTGTGTCCCTATGCAAACATCGATCGAGTGGATTCTTATTGACACTATAACTCCTTGGCGCTAGAGAACACGTCGCCAGCCATAGTGTTCTCAGCGAAAGATTTTGCTGCCAACCTGTGGAAAAACGGAAGGCCTTGTTAATCCCCTAGTCGAACATATCATCAATCACGGCCGGTGGGGAGGCAGATCGACAATGGTTTGCAGCGATGTGTGGATCAAGCGACCGTGACAAGCGGCGTAAAAAAAATCAGTGCGGGCGGAAGACGTCGGAAGGAAGAAAAGACACGGACGGGAAATTCCTAGCACGAGCGGTGAAATTTTTCTGCAGGGGCAGTGATTGGAGACACTAATATGTTCCTCAAAAATGGCTCACTTTTGGGCTGGAATTGGGTGTGGTGAATTTTTAGGATATGTTTGGGTATCTGTTGGAGGCCTGTTAATTAATCAGGTTGCTAGAGTACCATGTACCGACCCTATTAACTTAAATCCTAAAATTTAACTTTTAAGAATTTATTTAGGCATCTCTTAGAGAAGCTTATGTCCATAGTATATAATCAGGTCACTATAGTACCATATACCAACACTATCTCTTACTTTTCTCATTCTAAAATATAGCATGTTGTTTTGAGAGATTAAGAAAGAGAGGTAAAAATGCCATATCGCTCTTTCTAATACGAGAAAGACTTGAGAGTAGTATAGAGTGATTGGTAGATGTATAATAAACACGATAGCATAAAAATATAAAATTAGCTATATTTTAAAATAAAATTGTTCTAGAAATAGCTATATATTTTGACATGAGAGAGTAGCAGAGATCGAGAGAACTCCAGCAGAACAGAAGCAGATGCATACAACGATTATGCAGGTCGCACGCAAACTTCCTCAGCGACGTGATTCCGGGGAACCGCTCCAGCGTGTCCTTCATCCATGGCTATTGAGATAGATCGGAGAGGTGGAGGTTTGCTTATTATACGGTTCAGGTTCATAGTTGTTCGATTAGTTACTGTTCATTGTT
The DNA here is from genome assembly GCA_003991445.1 of Oryza meyeriana var. granulata. Classification (NCBI taxonomy): domain Eukaryota; kingdom Viridiplantae; phylum Streptophyta; class Magnoliopsida; order Poales; family Poaceae; genus Oryza; species Oryza meyeriana. The sequence goes on along the minus strand of RYFJ01001039.1, from coordinate 277,449 downwards.
GTTCTGAAATTATGTAGACACAAAACTTAGTGAAGACGTGACAAGCCTAACTGGATTTTCTTTTGGTTACATCCCCAAGATGTGCAGATTTTTAAGTGGATTAATTGGAGATAGATTGTATGGGGATTATATAGTCGGATGGAATTACAGGAATTCTGAATCCCTGATTTGATTTTGTTGTCTCATAATTTAATTCATGTCCCCGTTTTTCAGGGAAATTTAATTCATGACTGATAAGTCTGATTTAGGCTGTTGGTTTGTTCTTCAGAAATTGGAGTTAAACAACTCAGAGCGAGTTATATTTGATGAACAGTTGCTAAGGTATGGTGCTATTTTTTGTCTCGATATAAAGACTCAACATGCTATTTTTTCTACTCCTTCCGTCCCAAAATATAAAAACCTAAAACCGGATGTACATTCAGGACGGAGACATACATCCGGTTATAGGTTTTTACATTTTTGGATGGATGGAGTATATAAGATTGGTTCCTATTTCGTAAACAAGGGTACAACTCAATAACTATAAATTAAAAATTTTAGAATTATTAAATCGTATAAAAACTTAAATAGCGACTCCATACCACAACTTGATGTTTATTATTTACCAATTCCAAAATTATTAAATCATGAAAAAGCTATATTTGATAATCTAGACTAACTTACAACTTGGTATTTCTAAAATTCCAAATTTCCGAATTAATTAAAGAAACTAAATTAGGACTCTGAGATGAGAACAAACCAGTACTTATTAATTCAAAATATCTGAAATAATTAAAAAAACTAAATTTTGACTCTGGCACAAGTACAAACCGATACTTATTAATTTTGAATAGTAAAATTATTAAATTAATAAAATGAAAAGTAATGTAAGAAATATTAGGATGAGTTCTATATGTAATTTTGTAATTAATAATTTTGTTTTCTAGAACTATAAATAAAATAAAACTATTTTGTCCTCAAAACTTCACAACAAAGTTTATGCATAACTTTAAAATAAAATTTAATAACACAATATTCAATGTATGGCTAAATGTTTTTATATTTAAAATATCAATATTATTAACCGGTGCAACGCATATGTTGACGACTAGTTTAATTAATGTTACTCTCTATCTTGCCCTGCTTCAAGTGCAGTACCTTTGATGGTCGAAATGAAAGATTATATATATGGGAAATGTCAAGTGAAAATCCAAACGCAATCTCCTAGTCTAAAAATTAAACAACTCGCGTACTGAATTTTGTGGGTGAACACGCCTGTTGTTAATTTCTAGTAGATTTTTGGTGCGAACATGTACATCTGTGAAATATGGGGATATGTATTTTTTGCAAGTGATTGTTTTTGCTTATCTATGATCACTTCTAAATAAAATTCAACAACTGTCGATCTTTTTGTTTGCTGAGATAAATATACTATTATAGTGTATAGATCATACTAACATAAGGGAGTTATATATAATCTAGATGAGCATAAAAATGCATATAGATTAATCCTATAAATAAAAAACAACGAAATTAAAGGTACAGTAAATTTTATACTATTTGAATTGTAGTTTTTGGATTGATTATAATAGTTTAACCAGCCAATAATTAAAAAAACCAAATAACTAATAAATAGGAAAAAACTGTCAAATTGACTTGCAAAATATGATAGGATTATACGCATACATGGCAAGCATGCACATATGTTGGTCATCAGAACTCACTAGTAGTCACAGCGTGCAAGGTTTCAGTGTTTGACCTGTACATGCGCAAACAGTCTTGCTGCTTCTTAATTATTTTGCTAATTGTCATCAATTCGATCTTGTGAGGTTTCTTTCATCCTCGGTTTATATTATTATTTATCCTGATGGGATAAGATATGTATGTGGAATGATCGATCAGATTAGTTTATATTATTATTTCTTTCATTCCCGGTTTATACTATGTACACGTGATCAGGGTGGGTCCATCAGATCAGGTGATAATTAAGGCCAATAAATAAATATATACTCCCTCGTTTCAGATTATAAGTCGTTTTGACTTTGGTCAAAGTCAAACTTCTTTAAGTTTGATCAAATTTATAGAAAAATATACTAACATTGACAACAACAAATAAGTTTCATTAAATCCAAAACTAAATATATTTTTATAGCATATTTTCTTGGATTAAAAATGTTACTATATTTCACTATAAACTTAGTCAAATTTAAAAGAGTTTGACTTGAACAAAGTCAAAACGATTTATAAAAAAAAAAGTCATGCTTAAAATTTCTTTAATAATAAATTAAGTCACAACAAAATAAATCATACTTAATTTTTTTAATAAGATGAATGAAAAAATCAATAGCATCATTTATTAAAAACTTAATCTAGTATATACTACTTAATAGTCTGGCAATTATATACCTACTCCGAATTTTAATTTTATGCGAGCTGTGTAGTTTTTACATCTTAAACCTTTTATAAAACTTTTTTCACATAGATCCTGTGCACTTATTTATTTTGGAAAACTTATTTATTTTCAAATAAATAAACTCACTCGTTAATAGTCTGGGTAAAAATTATTTCAGGAAAAATTTTAAAAAAGTAGTCGTGCACTAGCTACCACTATCTACTAGTCACACAATAGTAGTTATGTGGCCGTGTCAGCTGTGAGAGGCTGGTAATGATCCACAGCAATCGGTACTTGAAGCCAGGACGACGACCAAACTTACGTTGACAATGCTGGCACGTTACAGCCTGATAAACCGCAAGCCAAGGATTGGTATACGGAGTGGCAACAAGTTACTTGCAAGCTAGCCAGACACATATTATACTGTAAGGCTATGACCCTGAGTATATCATGAAAAGTTTTATAGTTGATCAGATAGAGAGTGAATCTAATCTTATAATTAAAAATACAATAAAACTTGATATATATAACCTTACACAACAAAAGAAAGGAGATAGTCTTAGCTAGGTACGTTATATTTTTAGAAAGAAATCTTTTGATCGAGTCTAACTGGAATTCCTATCTTATAATCTTATTTTCTTAGTATATAAGAAGAGGCAAGAAACCCCCTAGGGCAGAACGCTCTCACTAAAAAAACACCATAATCTCATCAGAAAAACCTCAAAGACAATACACCATAGTTGGAAGTAAAGTATTACCTCACCTTGAGGACCTAAAACAGGATAAATTATTTCGTGTTTCTTTACAACCTATCAAGTTTAGGTCTCATGAATAGCCTTATATAATTATTACCGATACAAAGCATCGACAGTTGGCGCGCCAGGTAGGGGCTTCGTCAAAATTATCTTCATCAAGCCTGATTGATCCAATCACCGGAGTCGACGGCATCAAGTTCTTCCCCGAGCAAACAATCACGATCGGGAGCCTCGACTTCATCGCCGACAAACTCGGCGACCATACTCTGACCGACTTGGATTCGACCCGATCAACCAAAAACCAAGCCGACTTCATGCCAATCAGCCTACTCAACGCTACAGCTATCTTCGACGACTTGCTGCGGCGATTCCTAAGATCATGAGCCCAGGGACAACTCTTTCTCCCGGTGTTCGACTCGGACTCGACTTTGAACCGACCGAGATCAGGCTAGGGGAGGAGGAGATCGTCAATCTCCCGTTTGGACTCAGCAATGCCGTACATAACTTCAATCTAACTCTGATGCAGCAGATCCAATCTCCTGGAGGTCGACTCGGATATGGCACAGAGCCGCTCGAGATCGGATCTAAAGAGGTTGGAGTTGTAATCACCCCCTAAACTACACCGACTCCGACTCACAGTCAGGCAGCAGTTCGGTAAGCTTTTGTCCACAACGCGAAGTGTTCATGGCATCCAAGGGCTCAACTCTCACACAAGACGCATACTGACTACGCGACCACTAGGAGGAGGAGGCTCGCTGATCGTGTGAGCAACAGGAGGACGACGCACGACGCTTGCAAGCCGAGTGCGACGCTCGTAATGACAACTTGCGCAAGGCCGGGCAGATTGCTCAACAAGAAATTCTCCAAACCCGAGTTGACGACCACGACATCTTCGTAACCCCACAGCAGAACATCGTAGCCGCTGCCACGTTGCTAGACACCTTGCAGTTCGGACTCGACCACCAGGCTACCCCGACTATTGCGAGCATCAAGGCAATGATCACCACTGCAGCATGCCAGCAGTGACAACAGTTGGGAGATACTCTCATACCGTCGAATAAGACGGCCTCTAATACGGCGGTCTCATCTGCCTCAGCACAGCGCCAAGTAGCTGGCTTCGGTGTGTACCACTCGGAGTCACGTCATACGTCACTCGGCAACCAGAACAACAATCGACGACGGCACCATCATGATGACCGCCATGACAAACAGGATGCCTGAGGATAACTACGTCGGGATCTCCACCACAACATCAACGCTCGACGCCGGAAACGCGAGGAGGATGAACGCTGCCGACTGGAAGATGAGCCATGAGCGCTTTGGCCTCCCAACCATGAGCGATTCATTGCCGCAGTCGGAGTCAGAGCTCTCACCTAGATGAAGGAGTACCGGTGTTCACCCACGAGTTACAACAAGTTGACTGGTCATCTGGCTTCAAGCCAACTGGTATAGACAAGTATGACGGTAAAACCAACCCGGAGTCCTGGCTGACAGTGTACACCTTGGCGATACAAGTGGCTGGAGGCGACCACAAAGCCATGGCTAACTACCTACCAGTCGCCATAGTTGACTCGGCAAAGATATGGCTGACGGAGCTTCCCAGGCAATCAATTGGCTCCTGGGGGAACTCCGTGAACACTTCGTTGCAAACTTTCAAGGAACATATGAGAGGAAATCTTCTGATTACGATCTATATCAGTGCCACTAAAGGAAGAACGAGTTCCTCCGCGAGTTCATCAAGCGGTTTTCCAAGAAGAGGAACTCAATACCCAAGATCAAGGACGAGGTTGTCATCACCGCCTTCCGCAAGGGAGTTAGGAGCACCCCGTTCATTGCTAAGTTCACTCGAAAACCTCCAAGCTCTGTCAAGGCTCTATTCGATATGGCGAACAAATACGCCGACTCGGCCGACACCATTACTAAGGATCTAGATGACAAGGAGTCCCGACAGAAGGAGCTAAAGGACACCGATGACACGGCCTCGACTAAGTCCGGCAATCGCAAACGCAAGTCGAACAACGTTGTGGCAGCTGTTGAGCATAGCCGACCCTGACCCCCAAGGACAGACAATTACCAGAAAGTCATGAACGGGCCATGCCCTTTCCATCCAAAGGGGAAGCATGTGGCTAAGAATTTTTTTCATACTCAAGAAGTTTGCTTCCGAGTAGATATCTATGTCTGGCGAGGACAAAGACAAGCAGGACTCGGGTATAGCCAGCAACTATCAAGATCCCTAGGCTGAGCTCAATCACATATTCCGAGGGCCATCTGCGTACGAGTCCAAGCGAAAACAGAAGCCAACGGCCCGAGAGGTCAACACGGTCTCGTCAGACGCCCTCTAATACCCGCGTTGGTCAGAGACGGCAATTACTTTCGACCACGTGGATCACCCCGACGGAATAACGCATCCAAGACGTTATCCACTCGTCCTGGATCCGGTCATCAAGAGCATCAAATACACTCAACATCTTGTTCGCCAAGATGCTCGACGAGATGAAGATACCTCGATCCGAGCTGCGGTCGAGTACGGCTCCCTTCCACGGGCTTATCCCGTTCTCTCTTCCGCCCTACTCGAACAGATCACTCTGCCAGTTACTTTTGGCACGAGGGAAAATTTTCGCACCGAGAACATCTACTTCGAGGTTGCCGACTTTGAGACCGCGTACCACGCCATACTCGAACGGCCCGCACTAGCCAAGTTCATGGTTGTGCCCCATTATACATACATGATACTCAAGATACCAGGACCAGCAGGAGTACTTTCCTTACGCAGCGATGTCAAGTAAGCCTTCACCTGTGATAAGAAGATACGAGTTGGCCCAAACTCATGAAGTGGCAGTCGGACGAAGCAATATCCGACTAGCTGCAACAACTGCAAATGGGGACGATCAAGTCCCGGTGAAGAAAGTAGCCAAGTCGGGAATTTCAGCGGATTCAGAGACAAAGAAGATCCCCCTGGACCCTTCCGACCCCACCAAAACTATGCTTGCCGGGACTGGACTCGACCCCAAATAGGAAAACGCGCTCATCACCTTCCTCCAGGTGAACAGGGATATATTTGCTTGAAAGCCTTCCGACATGCCTGGTATATCAAGGGAGGTGACCGAGTATTCCCTAAATGTCAAGCTGGACTCCAAACCAATCAAACAACGATTATAGCACTTCGCACAAGACAGCAAAGATACTATTCGGGAGGAGATAAGCAAGCTCCTAGCAGCCGGATTCATCAAAGAAATCTACCACCTGGATTGGCTGGCAAACCCAGTTCTGGTCCAGAAGAAGAACAATAAATGGTGCATGTGCATCGACTATATCGACTTAAACAAGACGTGTCCCAAGTATTTATTTGGTCTATCCAGAATAGATCAGGTGGTCATTTTAACTGCGGGATGCAAATTATTCAGTTTTCTCGACTGTTACTCGGGATACCATCAAATCAGCCTAAAGGAGGAGGATTGCCTAAAGACTTTTTTTATCACACCATTTGAGGTATACTGCTATGTCACTATGTCGTTCAGGTTGAAAAACGCTGGTACCACATATCAACGTGCCATCCAGCGGTATCTTCACAGTCAACTCGGGCACAACGTGGAGGCATACGTCAATGACGTGGTGATCAAGACCAAAGTCAAGGAGGATCTCATCGCTGACTTAGAAGAAACTTTCCAAAACCTTCAAAAATTCAAGATGAAGCTGAACTCGAAAAAGTACGTCTATGGAGTATATTCGGGAAAACTTCTCGGCTTCATCGTATCACAACGTGGCATCAAGGCAAATCCAAAGAAAATCAACGCTATCATGAACATGGCACCCCCGACTAGCCAGAAGGATGTACAGAAGCTGACTGGCTGCATGATGGCACTCAGCCAATTCGTTTCCCAACTCGGCGAACGGGATATGCCATTTTTCAAATTACTAAAGAAAGTAGACAATTTTCAATGGACACCAGAAGCCCAACAAGGCTCCGAAGACTTTAAGAAGTTCCTCATTTTACCATCCGTGTTGGCATCACCAATGCCCTAGGAACCACTCATTCTGTATCTGATGGCAACTACTCAGGTATTTAGCACGGTGTTGGTAGTTGAGCAGGCAGAGCCAAGACATATGAAAAAGTTCAAAGGCCAATTTATTTTGCCAGCGAAGTCCTAGGCGAATCCAATGTAAGATATTCCGAAGTCCAGAAGCTGCTATATAGCTTGCTCATAATTGTCCAGAAGTTGGTGCACTATTTTCAGTCGCATCAGTTACAATTGTCACATCATATCCACTCAGAGACGTCCTACATAATCGTGAAGCCACTGGCAGAATCGCTAAATAGGCATTCGAGTTGATGGTGTTTGACATTATTTTTTAGCGACGGATAGCAATCACAAGCACTTACCGACTTTGTGGCCAAGTAGACAGAAGTTCAGATGGCTACATCAACAGACAAGCTAGAATACTGGACGATATACCTTGATGGTTCTCTACGGATCGCCGGAACAAGGGCTAGCGTCGTTCTAACGTCATCCATTGGGAAAAAAACTCAAATATGACCTTCAGATAAATTTTTCAGCATCTCACAATCTCGCCGAGTACGTGGTGCTTATCTACGGGCTCCACATCGCCATATCACTCGTCATCCGTCGACTGGTAGTTCGTAGGGATTCTCAACTTGTAGCGGCATAATATCAAGAAGTACGGAAGCTGGAAAACAAGTTTGATGGTCTGGAGATTACACATGTATTACGCTAGTACAACGAAGCTGGAGATGAGCTAGCCAATATGGGATCCAAGCGAGAAGTGGTCCCGACTGGAATTTTTGTCGAGCAATTGTTGGAGCCATCGGTCAAAAAAAAACTGGTACTTGAGCAGTCGGGGGCTAAACCTACCCCGCAACAACAGAAGTGCTAATCATCTCTCAGGAATGACGGACTCCAATCATCAGATTCCTCCTAGAAGATAAGATCCTAGAAGATCGCAGTGAAGCCGAGTTGATCAAACGTAGAAGCAAATGTTTCCTTGTAGTCGGAGAAGACCTCTATCATTGAAGCACATCCGGAGTTCTCATACGCTGCATCACACCTGAGGAGGGCAAGCAGATTCTGCAATCCATCCACTCGGGCATCTGTGGCAACCATGCTGCATCAAGGACATTAGTCGGAAAGACTTATAGGCAAGAATTTTTCTGGCCCACTATAGTTATTGACGCTATAGACATAGTTCAGACATGCGAGGGATGCTAATTCTTTGCTCAGCAAACACATCTACCAGCTCAAGAATTGCAAACAATTTCAATATCTTGGCATTTCGTAGTTTGGGGGCTTGACATGGTCGGGCCATTCAAAAAGACGCCAGAAAGATTCACATACTTGTTCGTCACAGTAGATAAGTTCACAAAGTGGATTAAGTCAAAACCCGTTGCTACCATAACAGCGACAAGGGCAAAAGACTTCACCATGAGTATCATATACCAATTTGGAGTTCCAAACTGCATCATAACGGACAACGACACTCAGCTCACTAACGGCGTTTTTAAGATTTATGTGACGACTTTAGCATTAAGATATGTTATGCTTCTTTGGCACACCCACGGAGCAATGCACAGGTCGAGCGCGTAAACGGCATGGTCTTACAAGGTATCAAGACTAGAGTGTTTGACTGACTACAACCACATAGAGGGCAGTGTGTGCAAGAGCTTCAATCCGTTCTCTGGTATTTAAGAATCACAGTTAGTCGGGTAACAGGGCAATCATCTTTCTTCATAGTCTATAGTGCCGAGGCTGTGTTACCAACTGAGTTGGAGTTTGGCTCTCCGCGAGTTCAGGCCCACTCATAAGACAAATCAACTGAAGACCGATTAGGCGAATTAGATCAGTTGGAAGAAACAAGAGACATCGCAACTATCCAGTCGGTAAGGTATCTTCAAGGTCTACGTCGTTATTACAATCGAAATGTTCGTGGCCACGCCTTTTCAGTGGGAAATCTCGTTTTGAGAAAAATCCAAACCACCAAATACAGTCATAAATTATCTTCCTTATGGGAGAGGCCGTTCATTATCGCTGAGGTGATACGTACAGGTGTCTACCGACTAAAGACAGAAAACGGCGTTCTAGTCAACAACTCATGGAACATAGAATAGTGTGTACAACGTACAAGGTCTAAATTCCATACTTAGTCATAGTTCGAATCTGCTGGTTTGGACGAAAACATTCCTTGTCTCCCATGAGCACGCGACGTGTTTTTTGTAAAAAATTTCTATATAGAAGTTACTTTTAAAAAATCATATAAATCCATTTTTGAAGTTTGCAATATTTAATACTCAATTAATCATACGCTAATGACTCACCTTGTTTTACGTAATCTTTTTCTTCCTCATACATCATGCAAAACAAGGTGAGCATTAGCGTATGATTAATTGAGTATTAGCTATAGCAAACTTGAAAAATGGATTAATATGATTTTTTTAAGCAACTTCTATATAAATTTTTTAAAAAAGCATTGTTTAGCAGTTTGGAAAGCGTGCTTATGGGAAACGAGAAGGTTTTCACCTTTAACATTTTAATTCGAACGGGCCCTAGTGCGTGGCTAGCTAGCGCGCACGCGCGGGTTGGCCAACCCACGCGCGCCGCGGCCGTACAGACTCAGTACGTGTACGGCCGTACGAAAGTACCTAAGCACTGTCATTAACACTAATCACCTTCCTAATTACTATCATTATTACTTAATAATTTTTAATTTAAAATAATACATAAATAAGCAGAGTAAAAATTTTAGATTTCAAGTAGAAAGTTTCGAAAATTTAATTAAAAGTTTCAAATTTTGGGTTAAAAATTTCAAAATTTGAGTAGATTTTTTTAAATTCTTAGTTGATAGTTTTTAAATTTGAGTTGAAAGTTTCAAAAATTGAATTGAAAGTTTCAAAATTAAAGATAAAAGTTTCAAATTAATGGTATAAAGTCGAAAATTGAATTGAAAGTTTCAAAATTAAAGATGAAAGTTTCAAATTAATGGTATAAAGTTTACTTTTTTTAATATTTTACTTTTTTACTGTTCACATGGGAGTAGTCACTATGCGAGCTAGCTCGGGCGCACGCTGTGGGAACGCACGCCCAGGAGCTTTGGTGCGGGCCCTAAGCCTTAGTTTAATTAAGAGGACATGTACGTTTTATATATTATTCGTAGATAGTATATATTAATTTCATACATGATGACGATTGACATGTATAATTTTGCTATATATATGTTACTTTACATAGACGTAAAGTTTTAAGGCGCTACTAGTAGCTAAGCTACCGGTTCATTTTTAACTGACGTGGCACGTAGAGGCTTAATGTGCAGGCAACATACGTACCATTGTTGTACGTGAAATACTATCAACTATACTACCATAATATTGTAGAGTATACTGTACACAATAGTACTAGCTAGTACCACGTGATGTTCCCTATATCTTGGCCAGTCGATCTGATCTGAGCAGCGGGACATTTAATTACATTACCTTCCTTTCATGTAGATCAATTAATTAATTTTAACTCCAATCATGAACCGGTATTTTTTTTTTACTCCTGATCGGAGGTTGATTGATCGATGTTACGTTCCCTAATATACACGCGATGATTGTACGTATTCAAATATATATATATACGTAACTTGGATTGGCATTTTACTTTGACTTTTGACTATATAGCTTTGTTTTGATGGCGACACACACACATATATATATATATATATATATATATATATATATATATATATATATATATATATATATATATATATATATATATATGTCGGCGAAACGGGACTGGGGTATCCACAGTCGCCGGGGACGCGTGGGTCTACGGCCACGTCAGTTCCCCGGGGCCACGTCCTGCATGACTGGCGGCCGACCGAGAGGCCGTGTCTCCCGCCGGTCGCCCGTGCCCGGACGCGCCGCCTCCGGCCCCGGGCACGTGTCGCCCGTGCCCGGACGCGCCGCCTCGGGCCCGCCGCGTGTCGCCCGGGAGCGCCCCCCCGGGCCCGGACGCGCCGCCCCCGGCCCCGGGTGCGTGTCGCCCGTGCCCTGATGCGCCGCCTCCGGGCGTGTGTTGCCCGGGTTAGACGACCGGACCGGCCGCCCGCAGCACGCGGCCAAGGGCCCCTCCAGGCGCGGCGCAGCAGGCGGCTGCGGGCATACGCGTGCTCCAGCCGCCCACAGCAGCAACAGCTCCGGCATGGGCGTCGTAGGCAGACGTGTGCACAGGAGAGCTCACCGGAAGAGCTCTCTCTCTGTATTCTGGCACTGTGGACTCCCCTAATCTATAAAGGAGGATCCAAGCCACCGAACCGAGGGGCAAGCAAGCTTGAGCATTAGGAACCCCGAGCTCGGACTCTGACTAGACCCCGGGCTCCCCGACTCTATCTCATTCTGAGACGACTGTTTCTCTTCCTCAGCTCCGGCTGAGCTCACTTTGTAACCGTATTCATTCTCCCACCTAGCCATACACACAGGAGTAGGGTATTACGCTCCGGCGGCCCGAACCTGTATAAATCCTGGTGTCCCCCTTGCGCGCGCTGGTCATCGTCTTCCCCACGTGATCTCCACAGTTCGGACGGTCCGGACCGTGTTCGGACGGTCCGGACCCCTATCTTCCAGCTCGGGCCCCTCTGTTTCTGCCCCGAGCGCTGATCTCTCTTCTTCCGCTTGACGCCGGCTTCACCTGAGAATCACTCCCCTGGCCGAATCTCAAAGGGGGGTCTCCTGACTTCCTGCGGTCGGAGTTTCATCCTCCGACAATATATATATATAACACTCGTTTGGGGTCTTATGATGCTTGGTTCTTAACGTTTGAAATATATGGATTTTGTTTAAATTTTTTAATTTCTAGGTATATATTTAGGTGTAACAGTTTGATTGATATGCATAGCTTATAACAAAACATGTCAAATTCAAAATTATTTCCCCATCCCAAATCACATCCTAGTTAATTATATATTTGGATGATACATAACTAGAATCAAAATTTAAGAAAAAAGATGTGCATAAGTTTAAATTCAATTTAAACTTGTTTAAACTAGCTTAGAAAATAAGTTAATGTTCATACCTAAAAAGTTTTTTCAAACTTTCATACTTATTTAAATTAGATATATACTTGATTTGAATCTTGAGCCCCGAACACCATGATATACCGAGTAAATTATATATATATATATATATATATATATATAAAGTACTCTTATCTCCACCTGCCTCCCTTCCTCTCTGCCGGCGACTCGTGGCTCTCTGGTTTTGATGTCCTAGTACTAAAATTTTTACGCATCCACTTTTTTTGGTAAAGTAATTAAAGTTGAGAAAGTTTCAATTGATTTGTTGCCGAATTATATGGTCTCCTTTAAATAGAGGATTATTAATTTTTCATTACATGCACACCATTGTGACTGCGTCTTTAATAAACCACGCTTAGAGAAACGAAGAACAGTGATAAATCATCGTTGATCTACTTAAATTATTATAGAAAACACAATTACATATACATAATATTTACAAACATTAGGATTTAAACCTATAGTGTACTCCGACACAACATCACCATGTTATTCCTAACACCTTTTCCAAGTAACCATAAAAGTTATCTTAACATTATACTCCCTCCGTCCAAAAATATACTAGTTATTTCTAGTTTATTTTGGAGGGACTAAAGAATATAGAGAAAAGATTATATTGTTATTTATTAGTGTAAGCAGAACTTAAGAGAAGTAAGGTGATTGGTGGGTGTGGGATGGCTGGTATGAATTTAATAAACATAATAGCATCATAGGAGCTACACATAGCTATATTTTGAGACAAAGTTTAAGTCTTAAAAATAACTACATTTTATGACTGAGGGAGTATTGATCTGTTCTTTATGATCGAATATTTAGACATCAGGATCCGATCCAACTACTATTTCTAGGATTTAAATTTGTCTCACAATACTACTACTTCTCTACCTACTTCTCCATCTCAACCAATCACAACCTTCTTCCATTTAATTTCTATATCTATTTTTTCATCTTAACTAATTATATATTTCTTGACTCCAACCTTAATTTCTTCAGAAAATAGCATAATTTAAACTATTTTGAGATGGAGGGAGTAGTAATTTGGAGTGGAGTTATTGGGAGCAGACACACAATTAAACAAAGCACAGCTCCAGCTTAATTAATGACAATGTCCACAACTAACGCAGCCTAATTACAGCACTATCAATCTTAGAGCCTTGTGTTTATACCGTGTCAGAGACTGGCCTGGAGTAATTAGCCATGTAATTAAACATCCATAAAATCTGTACTCCAGTACTCATAGACCATTTGGAAACCGACCGATTGTCAACCATCATTCATATACAGACATAGACCATACTACTAGTACATACGTACTGACATACGGATACGGATCACACGCAGGAGTGAAGACGTCCGAGAGTATAATACGTATTCGCTGTTCGTATACAGTATCTATCACGTACGGTCCGTATCGGATGTTGCGAACCTGTGATATACGGAGTACGTACGTGGACTGGTATATGCGGTGGCGGTCAAAACATGTCAGGCTGTCAGTGCTTGGGGCCCACCGGCTTGCAGGTGGCGGTGCTGTTGCCTTGGTCAGATTCAGGCTTGCTGCTGCACTGCACTGGCTAGGCCATCAATCATGGCAGCCTCGCCTGCCGGAGACACTGCAGCCGGCCGAGAGGTCGCCGTCACGGATGGCGCCACGGTGGCCTGAGCCGGTGAGTCCACGCATGCCGCAGTACAAACAACGGTAATTACTGTGGAAATTATTACGAGAGATTACTGCAGCTTTCACACGAGGCGGCACGAACAGAAACAGATTCAGTGTGGGTGCTAGGAGCTTAAGCATGATTTCCATGAAGAAAAGGAGGAGAAAAGAGGGAAGAAGAGGGGAGAGGAAAAGGAGTAGGCGGGCTAAAGGAGTAAGAAAGCATTGAGTCTCCTCTCTTTCTCCAGCTGAATCGGTCCTTACGCACGGGTAATTTCACTGTAGAAGCATTATCCACTTATTACTGCTATATACTGTATTATTATGCTGTCTACTGTCTCGTCATTAACTCTTGTTTTTCTTTAGCTTAATCATCATGGTATTGGTGTTCATGCCGGTACTGGTACTGTACGAGCGGTGGACAGACTTATTTTGCATGATCATGACTGCTCCCTTAGATTAGAAGAATTTAGATGGCCATTGATCGATCAGGCCAGGACCAACGGACGGATATGCAGGTACCTGCAACGTACTACTCCTACATAGGAGTATGTCAAGACCACATTTTTCTCAAGCTTTTCAGATGGATGCAATGATCAGAACATCCGGTCCTGAGCTTGCATCATTGCGGTTTGCAGAATCCAACGCTGATAGTCTGATCCTCGATCGCATGCCTGCAGGATGGATGCGGCATTAGTATGGGCGCTGAGTTCTATGTTTATCCCCTTCAATTCCGTCCGGCCTGCGTCCATGGCAGCGTGCAAACCGCCGGACATTCTCCGGCCATCATCATCATGCGTGCGAAATTCTGCACCCCTTGATCTTTCTCCTCCTGTGTACAGTGAATTATTGCTGCTTTTTTAGATCCATGGATAGGAGCAAGGCCTCCTTTGGTTGTAGGAAACCTTAGAGAGACAGGATTTGAGTACACTATCCACCCCTTTAGGTTGAAAAAAGGGCATAGGAAAATTAGAGGAAATTTTTCTTTACTAGGAATTCCATACGAATTTGCACGTTCATTAGGACCTCCTTTTATTTTACTATGAAAATTCCAAGATAAATCAATGCATGTGACTTCAAATGATCATAATTTAAACACTCATCAAGCAAAAAAAAACTATATTTTATACTCACATAGCAAGAATCCTGTGTTTTACTCAATTCATGTGTTCCAAACATTATGTGTCATACTTTTCCTATGCTTTTTAATTTTATGTTTTCTATATTCAATCCTATCCTATTCCTACGTTTTCTCCATTTTTGTGTTTTTTATTCCTGTGTTTTGAAGAAGTCCTAAATCATAATTTAACTATGGTAAAACCATATGCAATCAAGTTACATTACCTATTTACCACCTTATACTACTAGTGCGTGTGTGTATGTATATTTCGTAGATTAACATGCTACTGCAAAATTTGCAATGCAGTGTGGCTTTGGTACTATTCACTGTGCAGCAAAAAAAAAAAAAAACCGTTCGAGATATAGGGTGCACGGGCATTGATCTGAGCTTGAAATGATGATGCTAGCTTAATTTCTTCCTGGCCATGGCCTCTCCTCATAGGCTCATAGATCAGGGCCATCAGGGGACACTGCATCTTACTGTATCATGATTCATGGGTGTGTCCTGTTGCTGAAAATTGGAGGGTATCAGATCTACTACTCCATACTAGTTGCTTGATATATGTGCGCATTTGTGTGTGAGAGAGAAAAGATCCAAAGATTTGTGGTGATTTGTAGTTACTTGTTCAGACTCATAACCGGAATTCTTTATATTTAAGAACGGAAGAAAAAATATGTGCGTGTAAAATATATGAGAGAGAAATCGGATAGAGATGTTGGGCTCTAAAATTTGTCTGAAGATGGTGGTCCTCCCGGTGCTTGGCCCGGCCACATTATAACGATGTCAGGTGTGTGATGCAACTAATTGGTGTAGCATCTTCAGTGTATCCATTATACTTTCTCTAAGCTGATGGCTAAATCATACCGATGACATTTTTTTCTCATAAACTGAAAACGAAAATGATACTATTGGAAAGTCAGCATCGGACCATTCAGGCAAAAACATGCTGGTCTCAATCGGAAATTTGCGATAATTCATATCAGAATCAATGAACTGTAAAGCAAGCACCAGCGATGCAGTGAAGTCGCGCGTGAATGACATCACCCATCAGGTACAAATCTGGCTATCCATAAATATTATATACACGCAAGTGCACATCAGATACAAATCTTCCTATCCATAAAAATGTTACATACACATAAGTGCGTATCCAATAAGGAATTTATTGGGGCTAGAAATTTACCGTAGGTGTCTGTCTTTTTTAGTGTGTTGGGGGACACAGTTGTTGATGTATGTGTGTACAGTAGCAGATATAGCTTTAAAATACAAATAGGGGCAGATACAATTGATAAAAATAACCAAACGTAACACACATAATATGTGTATTATGATCACAGGAAAAAAACAGAGTATAATATCAATAACTTAAGATAAAAAATATTCAAGATGCATGGTACCTCTTATTTGAAAATGAAAATGAGTCAATTTACAAAACATGGGTGATAAGTTAACTATGTTAAAAATTAGTTAATATGTGAGAAGACGTACACTATTAACACGATAGTGATGCTCAAGCGTGATTAAGTTTCTATCAAGTCTTGATCGATCCTATCTTGATACTGGTTCATCCAAATTTGATATTAAAATTTTGGTAAAAATATGATGTAACTTCTTTAAATAACGGCTCCCAATCTTGGTTTATCAAGGTGATCAAACGTGCTTTAACGTTAACACGTGCTTTGATGTTAACAAGCTATATTAGAGGATACTATTATGTGATAGTGCTACCTAGCAACATAATGATCTTATCTTAAAAGTAAAACAAGTAATATTAGGATCTAGGGTATGGGATGGCATGGGCCACAGCTGGACCGGACACCCCACCCTGCCTAATGGGTGTGTCCGACCCTTTGTGTATGTGTGTCTTTCGTATAATCTTAAACAAAAAATAACTTGTGAGTTTATGCTTATATTTATGCAAATTATGGGCCGTCGTCACGTACTTGAATTGGAGGTTTGGTCGTGGAGTTGATGGGCTTCTAAAAACATGACCACATGTGCTAGGGTATTTAGAAATACGGTAATTACCATATTATAAAAAGGTAATATTCACGGACATATAGTAAACCAAATAAAAGATACTATATTTGGTTTTTAATAAATGACATCGTTGACTTTTATTGTAATGTTTGACCATTTGTTTTATTCAAAAAATTAGTGTAAATATGAAAAATAACAATTATGTTTAAAGTTTTTTAATGATAAATCAAGTCACAGTAAAATAAATTATACTTACTTAATTTTTTTGAATAAGACAAATGATCCAACATAGTATCAAAAGTCAATAACGTCATTTATTAAAAAACAAAAGAAGCATTATTTATGTTTCTATTTTCATTTTTTTAATCTTTTTTCATCTTCGACGGTTACCATTTCTGATGGTTTGATCGGTAAACTCTGAAATGATGGACCATCGATCGGGAATCGCCGGCACCGTTTTCAGCTCTACCGAAGGGTGATGCATCGTTCAATTATGTGTACGTCTTCTACGAAGCTAGTTGTCCATGCAGAAGCTACAAGCTTAAACTCTTCAGCTAGCTCTGATCCACCTTCGATGGCTACCAAGCAGCTGATGATCCTGGTTACTCCTACTCTTGAACCTGAACTCGTGAGCTCGATCGATTAGCCGGACGAAGTGACGAGCTCCACGGAAATGGTTAACTGATCAGCTGATGAAATGAAATTCAGGCCGGTGTATGTGGCTGGCAAGCATTCGGTCAGAATGATGAAATGAAAACTCTCTTGATTTCTACTCCTCGCCGCCGGTACGAGCTTGGGTGATGAATGCATGGCTCTTGGTGAATGCTAGCACTGTGGTACGGCCATGGCCGGCGCCTCCGACCGCCGGTAAATGCTTAGCCGCAGCAGCAGGAGAGCAAATGCTTTGACAGAGGCGTAGTGATGAAGTCGTCACTGTTGCTGATTGAATCGGATGCAGGAGGATGGCCTTCACTGTCTCTGGCAGAGAGGCAGATTAGATTTTAACTCCTCCAGCTCACTTCACCTGGTTCATCTTTGGGACTTTGGGCTCGTCAGAAGAGTCTTGAATTTTGAGTACTGACTCCTCGGAACTACTTCCTCATACTAAAATAATTATCGTTCTAAGATTTAAAATTTATCCTAAAATAATTATTATATTAGAATATAATTTGTCTTATTAATCACCTTCAATTCAAATTTTTTCTCATTCTATCCCTAACTACTCTCTCACTCCTAACCACATATTATTTAATAAAGAGTAAATTGCATTTTGGGCCATATACTCTTACAAAGTTTTACTTTGAACTATCCTTAAAGTATTTTTTTCGCTTTAGACTAGGTATTTTTACCAAAAGTTGTACTTTGGACCGGTGGCTCACATGTCAATGAGACTAACCATACCTTCTCTCCATGTGTCACTTACATGTAGGTCACTTGATCCAAAGTGCAACGTTTTGTAAAAATAACTAGTCCAAAGTAAAAAAAATACTTTAAAAGTGGTCTAAAGTGAAACTTTAGTAAGAATATATAGCCCAAAATGCAATTTACTCTTTAATAAAAGACACAATGGTCATTCTTTCCTAAATCTTAATCTCTACTAAATAATTATAACGATAACTAAGTTAGAATGGAGATGTAAGTAGCACTACCCTTTTTGTTATTATAGTCCATTTTTAATTTACTTGAGTGGTAAGATGTGTAATTCAGGGGTAATCCGGGCTGTGGCATTGTATTCTCTTGGCCCATCCTACGGAAGAGAGCCCATGGCCCATGGATCAGCCAGCCCACTAGGGCAACGGAGTGATGGCCCATAGGCCATGGCTGGCTCAAATAGAATTTTTTTCATTTTTATATTTATTTAATAAAATATTTACAAAACAACATTTTCATTTCAAACATTTACAAAAATATACTCCCGCCGCCCTCTAGGAGAACGGCAAGGGGGCCGCCTGCAAAAATCCGGCCGGGGCTGGGGGGCGCGGGCGAGGGCGCGGGCGCGCGGGGCGGCGCGGCACGGGCAAGGGGCGCGGGCGAGGGCGAGGACCAGGGACGAGGGCGAGGGCGCGGGCGCGGGCACGGGCATGGGGGCGGGCGAGGGCGAGGGCGCGGGAGCGGGCAAGGCGAGGACGAGGGCGAGGGGCGCGGGCGCAGGCGAGGGGCGAGGGCGCGGGCGCGGGTCCGGCCGGATTTTTGCAGGCGGTCCCCTTGCCGCCCTCTCAGAGGACGGCGGGAGTATATTTTTGTAAATATTTAAAATGAAAATATAGTTTTATAAATATTTTATTAAATAAATATAAAAATGAAAAAAATTCGGCTCAAATATGCCAACTCTCAGGATGCTCGTGGGCTGGGTTGACAGCGACCAGCCCAAAAAATCACATGGATCACTGTAAGGCTGTCCGTTTTTTTCCTTTCTCAAACGGACACCACACACACGCTATGGCGCTATTGCACATTCAATTGTTACTCCCTCCGTCTTAAAATATATTTCTATAATTTAAATTTATCTTAAAATATAACTATTTTTTCATCTACTTTTATACCTCAACTAATTATAATCACCTCTTGTTTATTTTCTTCACCTACTTTTTCATGTCAACCAATTATAACTATTTCTTACCTTAAGCTTGATTTCTCAGAAAAAAAGTACAGTTAGTTATATTCTGAAAGAGTGTCCTTTGGACTACTTACTCCCTCCAGTCAAAAAAACAAGCCGTTTTAGTCTTTTTAAAGTTAATAGTATACAACTTTGACTACACAGTTAGTTAACCTAAGTAAAAAAAGGTTACATAAGTGTAATATCATGAGAGCTCTTTTTATGACAAACGTAAATATATTATTTTTTATATACCAAAAATCTATATTTTATATGATTTTTATTGTCAAAGTTAACTTATGTGGATTATATTCATTCTAAAATAACTTGTTGGGCTGGAGGGGTTACGTGACAGCCACATAAACTCACTAGGAGCGTGAGACCAAACGAAAAATGCGAAATGAATTGTAAACATATGATTTGCATGAGTTTGCCTAACTGCGGCGAAGCTTAAAGTTGACCTTGCTCATCAGTTTCCTAGCCTTGATGATCGTGCTACGAGTACAACGAGCCATCGTTTGATACTATACGTGCTTAATTTATGATATACTCTATATAGGTTAGAAGAATAAACAATTCTAATGATCAAAGACGAATTGATGTCTGAACAATTAATCATGACGTAGTACGTACGTATGTGCTTCTATCAGCATACAGTAGTATACGCCTACTACTAGTGATGAAGTCTTGACAGTACTTGCTACTAACTACACACGGTAACGTACGTTCGTCACGAGCGGGTAACACGATTACTCCATTGACTGACTCTTCATATCAACGGAGTTATTTATTAAAAAAAACGGAGAGAGTAGCATAATATATGTATAATGTATTTGTAATACAAGAAAAAACAAAGTTGACTGACTCGGTGCGTGCGTGGCTTGTCTACGTATGCACCAGTACGTAGTTTAGTAAGTAGAAGAAACAAGGATGCACTGTTTCGTGACTCGGTTGCTCGCTCCAGTACGACTTGTGTAATGTGCACTAGGTGGTGTTCGGCACCACTACTTCATCCAGCTTCTTTTTTTTTCGTTTCTCGCACGCACGTTTCTCAAAACAATAAACGATGTATTTATTATAAAAATTTTCTATATGAAAATATCTTAAAAAACAAGTAGATCTATTTTTCAACTTTTTAATAGTAAATACTTAATTAATCACACGCTAATAATGTTTCTCGTTTTACGTGTAACTTATTTAAGGCATCCAATAAATACTTAAGAACACCACTACTCAATATTGATGATAATATACACACCAGAAAATTAATTCTCTTGAATTCCCTTCTTTCAAAAAGAGAATTGACTGACTCCATGATTAATTAATTAAATATCGCACTCTAATAGTGTTATCCGCAGTTCCCACATCAGAATTATTTGACTGTGCTGTAAAACATTTTTGAAGGAGTTTTGAACCCTCACGGTTAATAGGAGAAAATTAATATAAGAAGGCAAAGTTTTCGTCATCTCCCTCTCCCTTCTTCTCTGACGTTCTCACTATGCTACCAGAAAACGTCATTTTCACGAGGGTGACGAATTTTCGTGAAGGTTTTTGATGCGCTCTCACGAAAATCATAATTTTCGTGACAGTGCATCGAAAAGCGTCACGAAAACATATTTTCGTGACGGTGTTTCGTCACGAAAATTATGATTTTTGTGAGGGTGCACCGTCACAAAAATGATTTTCCCCTCACGAAAATAGTGGACAGTGCCATCGTACCCCACTCGGACAAGAAAGCACTGGACCAACCGGTGGCGTAAGTATTTCACATGTGATTATACCTGCACCAAATCACTAGGTCTTGTTAAAACTTCAAAGTTAAGCGTGAAGCGTGCTCAGGCGGGAGGATGGGTGACCGTCACGAAAATATTTTCGTGAGGGTATTTTTAACCCTCACAAAATTTCTAAATTCTGGTAGTGCTAGTACTGAGTGAGCGGGAACCATTCTTTTCAAGAGGAAATTCAAGTCTTTCAGTTTTTTTTCTTGTGTTTTGGGATCGTCGGCAATTACTTTGTTACGATATATTTAAAGTTATTACGAGAAAGATAAAGAAATTTAGCATGTTCAGTGTCTCTGGACTTGATGGTAACATATAAAAGAGATTAGCTACCTGCTTCGTGTACATATAAAAGAAATTTTGTATGAAGAGGTCGAGAAAGGAAAATAATTAAAAAAATTGAAATTTTTTGGTTTAATTGTTAAAGCTCATTACATTACTATCTTAATTATTAAGGAGAAATAATTTTTGGATGACGTATACACTACTTGAGAACTTAACATCCCTGACGAGTCATATGTGACGTGTACACTAGTACGTACTACCTATCCATACCGGGCTCAACTATTTTGTACTCCTACTTGAACTAAGTATGAAAAAATTTCTCAGGAATAGATGGAAGTTAATTAAACGATCGAATCAATAAAGAGACAGCAGCTGCCAGACAACGAGCAAAAGGCCAAAAAAAAAAAGAAAAAGGAGTGCAGAAGAAAGAAAGAGACCGGGCCCCACCAAGTCATTGACACACGGCGACGTACCAGCGGCAGGCAAAGCAAATAAGCGTGGACCCCACTGGCAGTTGGTCAAATCTTGAGACTCCCAACTCACACTCTCATATCACGCGGCCTCGACCGGCGTCTGATCGAGCAAACTCCATCCATACCACCACTCGCGCGCGTCTCAGCTTCTTCTTCTCCACGCGCCATCCTAAAGTCGATCGAGGCGGCGGCGATTCCCAAGCTCACCAGCCGGCGGCGAGATGTTAGGCGAGCTCATCTCCAAGATCTTGCTGTATGTAGAGATTTTCTTCTACTAGCTTGTTTTAATTTCTCGCCGCGCTCTTGCGTGCAAGCTAGTTGTTCGAATCAATGCTTATCTAGCTAGTACGTCGTCCTTGGCTGCATCATCCCTTATTGTTCGTGATTAAACTGGTCTCTGGATTCATTGCGGTGCATGCATGGATGCAGGGTGCTGTTCGGGTACGCCATGCCGGCGTTCGAGTGCTTCAAGACGCTGGAGACGCGGCCCGACGACACCACCATGCTCCGCTTCTGGTGCCAGTACTGGTCAGCTACTAATTCTTGTTCTTAATCTGCCTAAAAATATCTCTCAGCTAATTAAGAACAGGACTTCGTATGCTTCGATCTCGTTTGGTTGCTTGTGGCTGCATGATCTCGATCGATGCCACTCTGAAGTTGCCATTGCGTGAGATTCGGTAGCATCTTGTTTTCTTCTGTCATATCCTGATGATCATGCCGACTTTGGGTGTTTGGCTCTCTTCTCCCTGTTCTTGCCTTTTCATTGATCACATGGCATCGTGATGTACGTTGTCTGTGGGCAAAAGTACATATTCACATTCAGTTCCATTATCTAAAAAATAATTAATGCGAACTTTATATCTATTTTCCTTTAATTTCCATGGATAACATGAATTTCCATGTGGATGTTGTTCGTTTGAAAATGACGGTTTTAACTTTTAGTAACCTCGACAAACATTTGTCAACTAAACAGTTACAGTATTGATATTTGCGTGATGTTTGACAACTCTAGGATATTTGGATGAGGTATTTTAGGAGTATACTGTACTGTCTAAAAGTCAGCTTTATGAAAGATAAAAGAAAATTGATTTGTTTAACAGTTCCGCGTTGGTTCTACATCTCCTCGTCAGTGAGACAGTGGCATGAATTATTGTTTGTAAGACAATACTTTTACGCATGTTAATTATTTTATTTCTATAGTAAGACTTGGGCATGACTCCGCATATATACTATTGATCAACTAAAGTAAGGGATCAAGGGAAGTTTCCAAAACTTCTATACTTTGGTCGTTTTGGTTAATTGCCAACGGCGGTTTGGCTTCAAATGTTAGCTGGGAAGGATATTAAGAATATTGAGTTGCATCATGCATCAGTCAGCTCATCCAAAAGCTTAACCTGATAAGGATGGGCCGGCAATCAATTTGTACTTCAACAGATAACCCTGACATTTGACTTCAAAATAATGACATTCAGCATAAAAAACAGCGTGTTTCGCCACCCTCTAAAAAACTTACTAACTAGAAAATTGTTTTTATTTTTTTAAGAAAACTAGCAAATTCTTTGATTGAACACCGTTCAAGCTTAAATATTCACCCAGAAAAACTAGGAGCCAATTATAAAAGGTTTACAATCAGTTACCTGTTCTACCCTTGATATAGCGTGTTTTCATAACATTAAACTTTTTTTCTTGAGAGAATTCTGAACGTTAAACTGTAATGTTTAAACTTCTATTCTTGCCAAATTATTTGAGATTTATATTTATATAACTTAAAATACACACGGCAAATTAGCAAAGGTTTCTGCCAATGCTTGCTAACACTTCCCATTCTAAAGCTCAAGTATCTGCCTTCCTAACATTCTGTTGATTCATACTTTTCAGGATCATAGTGTCCATGGTGATAGCTTGTGAGAGCTTCGTCTCATGGTTAGTTGAATCTTTCTGCAAAGTGTTCTCCGTTCCTAATCGATAGTTCACCTTGGTTTATGCTTGTCTACTGTGTAATCTGCACATGCCAGGATGCCAATGTATGGAGAAATTAAGCTAGCTTTCTTTGTTTATCTGTGGTACCCCAAAACGAAGGTAAGAAAATACATCTGATTGTTATACTTTCCTCTATCAATGAACAAATGAAGACTCAATGATGTCTTTGTTTTAGCTGAAGGAAACAGAGTAATTATATCGTCTTCTCACTTGGAGAGTAACTGTTTCTTCAGGGCAGTGATGTCGTGTATGACTCCTTCATTCGGCCTACAGTAATGCAATATGAACCAAATATTGAGCAAAGGTTGGAGCATCTGAGAGCTAACTCTGGCCAGCTGATAGCATTCTACATCAAGAATTTCGCTGACAAAGGGACAGCTTTCTTCATGGACTTCCTGCGTTATGTTGTTTCTGAAAGACCTGAAGCATCAAATTCAGAGCAGGTAACGAGCTTCTTGTAATATTATCATACTGAACTTTCATTTTGTACATGAAGAATTGAATATAGGGTAGTTATCACTTGTGAACTGCTCTTGGAGATCGAATCTGATTTTACTGGTTAGCAGAGTGAATCAAATCGTACTGTCTAGTACTCCTACAAGTGTCATCAAATTTACCCACTCATCAGTTGCCTTCATCGTGTACCTAATATATTGTTAGTCCCATCCTGATCAGATTCTAGTGCCAGAAATCCCAACTAAGATGTCCAAATCACAGCTTCCTTAAACTACCAAAGCCACCAATTCAGAGCTAAGCCAGATAGCTTCCCCTGAACCTATAACATACACCAGCTGGTTTTTCCAATATGAAGAAACTCCAACTGGCATCAGAAACAAAATAGTACAGCAATTAAAGGGCTCATCCCAATCCTGCCAAATCAACCTTTCTCAGCCATCTTCCTCTCACTCCACCCTACTCTGGCAAACAGACAGACAGGGAGCATTATCCATCCATGCCAATGCCAACTACTCCTACCAAGTGAAGAAAGGAACAATCAGAATCTGCTAGTCTTTTCCTTCTCCCCTAACTCTGAACATCTCTGGCCCATGCAAAGCCAGTGTCAGTTGTCACAGATTTGGCTCAAATGCTGGCCCAACCCTGACAGTGACGGCCAACCGGAGCGATGGCCGAGCCGTCGTGCGCACGACGTGCCTGAAGCTCCGGGATGCACAGCCATGTGCCAACCAAATCAAAACATTCCCTTCCACATACCGTCTCTCTGCCTCTGTCTGTGTTAGCTGGACCTGGACGTGTCTGATCACAGTGATGCATTGCATTGTCTGAATTATGTCCGGCTGCGCCACGCCCACACACCTTTGGCCCTGTTTGAAGAGCTTCTAGTAGGCGTAGGTTTTTCTAGAATCTCCAGCTTCCTCGAACACCTCTAGATTCTCATCTAGATTATAAGAATTCTAAGAATTAGTAGGTACATAATTCAAATTCTCACCAGGTGCTTGTTGGAATCTCCAGCGCCTTTGTCTTAACCAAACACCCATCCATGTGCTTCCCATGT
This sequence comes from Oryza meyeriana var. granulata, assembly GCA_003991445.1. Taxonomy (NCBI): domain Eukaryota; kingdom Viridiplantae; phylum Streptophyta; class Magnoliopsida; order Poales; family Poaceae; genus Oryza; species Oryza meyeriana. The sequence continues at coordinate 251,878 of RYFJ01001039.1, read as the reverse complement.
GCACGAATCTTGATGCGATAGACACACTGCACCTAGAGACATTCTGTTTTTTTCTTTTCCATTTCACGCTGATGATGACTGATGAGCTTGATCTTCGGTCCATGTGTTGCATGTGCAGCAGAGGAGCAGTTGGTCGAGTTGGAACCCCTTCGCCAGCCGCCGGCGAGCACCGTCTCCGCCGCCGCGGGAGCGCAGGTTCAGCGGCTCCGAACCCGACGACGCGCCACCCGCCATGGCTGACGTTCTGCGCGCTTCCCTCGGCGGCGCCGTGCCCCGGCGACCGCACAGCAACAATAACAGCATGCATTAAGGAGACAAAGTCAGTGCATGCATGCACCGTCCGTACGAGATGGTGACTCATGTAAATACTAATAGTAGAATGGATCATAGGTCAAAGAAAAGGCAACGAAACGAGAAGGGAAGAAAAAACAGAGCAGATAGCAAAATCCAGCAGTCCAATGTGGAATGGATCAATGAACAGTTATGTATGAAGCAGGAAGCATGGTGTGAATAAATGCTTAGTTTTTCTTTGTCGCGTGTTGTTTTGCTTTGCATAGTTGATTACTCCATCAATCTTGTAAATTGTAATCATGATGACTGATGAGTAAAACTACAACAAAAGTATCACAAATGCCATCAAGCTAACTAATCACAAGTTAGCATGCAAATCCTTTTTTTTCTCTCGTTGCTATCATCTATCTGTCTCACACCTAATCCTACCAAAATATTTACAGCAACTAATTACACCCCAAATTAGGGTAAGAAATCCAATTTCTGCTCTAAATAATACACTGTAAAAATAGAAATAAAAAAAAGGCAAAGCGAAATCGATCAAGCTAGAGAGTCAGAGACGTGCGCGTGCGTCTCGCCGGAGAGGTCACCGTCCGAAGAGCGCGCCGACGAAGCCGAGGCAGCCGAGGAGGAGGCGGCAGAGCGGGCCGCGGCTCCGGCGGCGCCTCCTGCCGGCGGCGTCGACGTCCCTGGCAGACGGCGTCAGCTGGAGGTAGGCGTACGCCGCGTGCTTGACCAGCGGGTGGCGTATCATGTGCACGTCCCCGCCGCCGCCGCCGGCGGCGGCGCTGCCACCATCGGCGGGGGAGCTGGACTTGCTGGATGCAGCGTACTCCGGCGACGAAAGGATGTCCCGGAGGCTGGTGTACCCCCTTGGTCCTCCTCCGCCGCCGTTGGGGATCTCTATCTCCGGCGGCGCCCACCGCCTCCGCATCCCCGACCCCGCCCGCTTGGACGCCGGGCGCCAGTGCCGGAGCTCGAAGTCGCTGCTGCTAGTAGTTGTAATAGGACCAGTCTCCCCGTTCGCGACCGGCCCGCCTAGCCGGCACCGCTTCCGCGCCGGTGACGGCGACGGCGACGGTGACTCCACCACGGCTGCCACCGCCGTCATCATGGCCAGAGTCGACGTCGCTAGCCAGATAGCTAGCGCGACGGCTTCTCCTCCGCTCCTTCTTCTTCGTCTTCTTGCCGGCCTTTCTTGCAAGAGAGAATCGAATCGAATCGAGTCGAATCGAAGCGAAAAATCACCGGGGGGAGCAGGAGCTCGAGGTGGACGACGACTTCTTATTGCAGAGATAGAACAGTGGGGGCCGGTGTGGCCCACACGTCAGTGGGTGTATTTATTTTCGAAAAAAAATAAAATTTGGGGGAACAGGGAGGTGGACGGGAACGGAAATTTGGGGCGAAACGGCGGGCCGGGCCGGCTATGTATGCTGGAGGTGGGCCCCACTTCAATTATTGGGTCCACGTCAGCTCGGTCCACGGCTATTAGCTGAGTTTGAATTCTTCTCTGTTCTTCATTTTGTGATTTGTGTAGGTTTGAGCTTCTAGAGATCGACCAACCAAAAGATTCGTACGTTTATCTTGAAATCATTTGAAAAATGAGTGACATTACGGTGCATTTTTAGTTTATGCCAAACAATAATCCTGCGAACATTTATAGAACAGCCAAATTATCGATGTTCTGTATCGACAATAAGAATATGGGATTACTCGTGAGACCTAAACTTGATGGATTGCAAAGGAATACGAGACGATTTATCCTGGTCCAGACCCTCGAGGTGAGGTAATACCCCACTTCCAGCTGTTATGTATTACTTTTGAGGTTTCTCTGGTGAGAGTTTGCTATGTCCTTGAGAGGGTATACCGAGGAGATAGAATTACAAGGTAGGAATTCCAGTCGGATTGCGACCAAGAGATTTTCTTATAGAAATACAACATGTCCGATTAGGATTATATCATTTCCTTGTCGTACAAGATAATAAATGCCGAGTCCTATTGTATCCCTAATTACAAGGTTAGGCTCATCATCTGTCCGAGTGGCCTTAATGCTTCTCTTGAGGTACCCGGGGCCCATGGCCTTCACAGCAGCCCCTAAGACCTTTAAAGTTGAGTTACAGCTGATGCCGAGTGCTCATTTTCCTTGGTAAAGGCTTCCTAAGTGCTTTGCTCCCGAGTACTTGTCGTCCGAGTGCTTCTTCTTCAAGTCTTGCTTCATACCGACCGGTAATGAGGCTATGAAGGGCTTCGTGGAAAATATGAATAGAGTGCGTGGCGCACACTATTAGGTGTAGCCCCCGACTTTGTGCTTAATTGTGAAACAATTAAACATAAAGTCAAAGATCTTTAACCTTTTTGTCTTTCCCAAGTAGTATATTACTCGAAAATTAGACTCTTCAGCATCATATCAGCTGAAAGAATTTTTACTTAAGGCAATTATTGGTTAAGCATGTAAACCGAGTACCACTTCATTGATTTTAACCCAATATGTGGTCAGGTGTACTTGAGAGATAGCTGCATCCCCAATTACAATGGAGACCAACTGTTGATCCTTTTAATGATATATCCTCAATACCTGGTAAATAATTCAGATATCTGAAAATATGTGTCCAGCAATTAGGTTTTCATGAAGCATATCTGATTATTTAATCGGTTTATGTAAATAGCACATGCACTGTGATTTTAACACAGCTAGCGATCAGCCCAATAGAGCATGCCATTTAGAAACTCATATCTTGTGGCCTAGTACTGAATTAGTCGGCCCAGGCCCACTTATCAGCACAGGCCTTATAAAGCGGAGAGAGAGAAAAAGTTCACCCTTCTTCTCCAGTCCGCCAAATCACTTCGCCTTCTAGCTCGCCGCCCAAATTTCGCGCTTTCCGCCTCGCTAGGGTTCGCTGTAGCTTGCGCCCCCTCTCGAGACTCGTCAGAATCTGCTTCGCCGCATCCATTCCTAACCTCCACAATCCATTCCCCTAAATTTCACACCCTCGACGATGCCGAAAGCTCCATTTGAGATCCCCGATATGACCGCCGGAGTCTGGCCGATGTCGGATTGCCACCCGATGAAGCTGAAGCTGCTGGAGAAACAGTTGATGCTGTAGCAACAAGACGTCATCCACTGGCGCTCCGCGGAGGGGGAGTCTATGCCGGCACCCAAATCTGGTGAGACCATCGTCTTCACTTCATTTTTTGACCACGGTCTTGCCCTCCCTTCCTCGGATTTCCTTTGCCAGCTCTTGTCTTTCTACCAAATAGAGTTGGTGAATTTGAATCCTAACTCTATTCTCCATATTTCGATCTTCGCTACCTTGTGCGAAGCTTTTGTAGGGGTCAAGCCGCACTTCAATCTTTTCCGGTACCTATTCCACATCAAGCCCTAGCCATCCAAGAATAAAATCCAAACCATTGGGGGGGCCGGACTTCAGCTTAGGAACGAATTAAAGAAGGTCTATCTCAATATTCCTCTGAAGACATCGCTCAAGGGTTGGCACATAAAGTGGTTTTACTGCTCAAACCTTGAACCCTCTCTACCCCCTTTCAGCGGTGCTCCACCAACCGTCCTGCCAAGCTAGTCATCAGTGCCAACCTATGAGGAAATGGGGCAGGTATACCAGCTGATGGAGAGGATCGACCTCCTGAAGAGCACAGGGCTGACCGGTCCCTGGGTGGCAAGATGCTTCCTCAATCGCCGCACCAGACCACTGAAGGCCAGAAGCCATTTCAGCTGGGACTACCAAAGCAAAGATGACCCCAGCCGTGAATACCCCGATATAACCAACAAGAATAAGGTTACTGATACCTTGCTTGGCTTCTTCATCAATGCGGTGGTGGAGACCGAGGATGAGGAGCGGCCCCTAAGCCCTACTGCCAGGGCAGGCCCTGGCCAAAGGTATCCTTGAAGATATTGATGCTAGCTTGTTATTCACCTGTGATGAATATCTATTGATATTTATCCTGGCTTGTTCTGCAATGCGTGAAACATATATTGTTGAAATACTTGCAGGATTGTGAGGAGTTTGATAATGACTCCCAAAATCAGCCGGCCACAAAATCGAAAAAACAGCCAGCCAGCCCTTCTGCCGCCCAACCCAGCTCCAAGAGGGCTAGGAAAAGACGAATTGAAGACCCGGGCAAGAAGAAGAGCATGCTGAGTGCAGCGCCGGGGAGCCTGAAGATCAAAGATCCTATCCGTCCAGCCCCCAAGCTACCAAGCCCAAGTCCAGCACCGCTGAGCCCAAAGCCAGCGCCACCGAGTGCCCCGGCTCCGCAGTCGGCTGCTTCAGGCACCGAGCCAGCCGCAACCAACTCACCACCGCCGACTGCTACGTCGACTAGCCCAACAGTCAGTAGCTCGCCACCACCGAGCAGGCTCTCAAGCCCCTCTCCAATGTCCTCAGGAGCACCTCTATGAAAATTCAAGACTTCTAAGAGGTAATAATAAAAAATCTTCAATCTTCTGAGAATCTTAAATGATGTGGTAGTGTCTCGATATTTGACATATTGTGCAGGAAGCGAGTTGACATAGACTCCAAGGGGACTATACCACTAGGTCCTGCCACCGAGCCCATCCCACCCGAGCCGGAGCCAATAGTGTCACCTGCCGAGCCAGAGGCTGCCCCAGCTACTGAAGCTGAAGTAGTCCTAACAGCAGACTACCAACGTCGGTCAACCAGGGAGCGGATGCCGAAGTTGCAACTCCGGCCCTTGAGCCGATCCCCGAAGTCCCTGCAACTGTTGAGTTCAGGGCCAGGATCCCATCGCCAGCAGTATTGACGTCTTCTGATGAAGGAAATCTCCCCATGCTCGAAGCCCCTCTACGCAATTTCCCAAGGACATTTTACTAGGTCACCCTTGAAGGGGTTGCAGAGAGCTACGAGTATGATAAACAAGCAGCACTGAGAAAGCAAAGAAATCTGATGTATGCTGCAATTGCTGCATCCAAGGGAGTCCAGGTACACAATGAATCTTGCCATGTTGAGTGCTTGACAGTTTCTATTGATCTGTTATTCTGCCTTCTAAGTCTGATTACCCCTGGTTTATGCTAAGCAGAAGATCGTTGATCACTCAGAAAAGATGAGCAAAGTACTGATTGAGCTCGCCCCTTAGCTACAACAACTGCGCCAACTCTAGGTAGCCAAGGACGACCTGGAGCAAACCAGCTAAGAGAGGGAGACGTGGCTAAGAGGGTCGGTAGACAAGCTCAGGGATGAAAACTGGGCCCAAGCTGAAAAGATCAGAAGTAAGTCTTCTGTGTTGTCCTCCCGAGTGAATCCCGAGTAGATTTCCCCAGCATTATTGATTCCCGATTGTCTTGTTGAATTTTGACTACAATCTTGAGTTCTTGACTGTCTTGCATTGCAGCCCTCGAAGCCAAGCTAAAAGCCCAGACAAAGGAGAGGGAAAAGCAGGACAAAAGGCTGAAGGAGGTGGAGAAGGCGAAAGCCAAGGTGGAGGCCGACTATGCCAGTAAGTCTCCTGCTTGACCATGATCTTAGCCCGACTGCTTGTTGCTCTGACTGCTTGTCTTGGTTAACCAATATCTTTGTCGATGCATCTGAACCGCTTCAAAAGCCAACACCCAGATTCAGTTTGGCGCCTTCGCGGAAGAGATTAAGATGATCAAAGAATCATGGGAAGTCATTGTTGAATCCGTGAAGGTGCTCCTGAACATCATGCAGCCTCATTATCCTGAGACCAGCTCCAGTTCCGTCACCCAAGTGCATGAACGCCTCAGTGAAGCCCCAAGTATCTTGAAGAAGTACTTGGATAAGCATGTAGCTGTCGGCGTCGCCCAAGCTCTCGCAATGACCAAATCGATCTACCCTAGGGTAGACATCAAGGCCATTGGTGAGGGTTTTGCCGAGGGGACAACTCCTGAAGAGGCACTAGAGCTAATCAGCCAGGTGAGGCCAACCGTAGAGGCAATAGCTAGGGACCTAGGCATGTAAAAACAGAACAATTATGCCATCGGTGTCCACTGATGAACATATATGATTTTTGTAAAGACTTTTGTAAATATCTGTAAAATGCTGTCGAGTACTTGCTTATTCTGAGTCGTCATCAGCTTTACCCGACTATGTAGTCTACGCCGAGTAGATCGTGATAAACTTAGGAAAAAAATGTTCACCTCGCATAGCTATACTCGGGCAAACTTAGCATAGTCTTTGTAGAACTTCGTGACTTAGATAAAACAAGTTCGGATTTTATTGACAAGGCATATAATACATGCAGCCTCCGACTCACTACTCAGTTGAGACAAGCGATGTAGTGAGTCAGAGTAAAGAACTTTTTTCATGCATAAAAATATAATACAAAACTTAGGTATAGAAAGGACGTAGCTATTCTATATTCCATGAGTTGCTGACTAGGACACTGTCTTCTGTCTTTAGTTGGTAGGCGCTCGGACGCGTTACCTCAGCGATAATGAACTGCCCTTCCCATAAAGGGGATAGTTTATGCCTGTCTTGGGTGGTGAAACAACCCGGAACTTTATTAAGTCATAAAGAAGTAGTTATACATTTAATGGTTCTTAGAAAAAAAAATTATTATACACAGGCAAGAAAGCCACACTTTTACTCTGGTCAAGTGTGGTCAGTAGGAACACAGTGCAAGCAGTGGCCAGGATTTCTCACCTAGTGAACTCGTGACACACACCCACACCAATAGTGAATCAACCGGGAGAGGCATGGGCTACCATTCCAACTACTCAGGGTATAGTAATGAGATGAAATAACAGGAGCAAGTGTGGTAGATAAAGAACGATACTCACTTTCTCATCCAGCCTTTTAGCATGGTAAGGAAACCAATCCCCTTTCATCTTCATCTCCCCTACCCAACCATTCCAAGATTTGTAGCCAATCAACCTCAAAATGGCGACGTAGAGCACCATCATCAGCTTGGCTAAGAGGTGGAAGGGGGTGAGCCAGCAAAAAGAAGGGCCGACTCGTAGAGAGATGAATCTGCAGGTGGGAGTCCGCTAGCTTGTGAGCTCGTGGGGATCCAGCAAGAATACACTAGAAGCAGAGATCAGGTGATTTTCTCATGCTACCATAGCTATCCCTTAGCAAATCCCACATAAAGCAAGCAAGCACTTGGAAGTAGTCTATTAGTACCTCAATGCAAATCTTGCTAGAAAAGAAGGGGAAAGTATTAATAGAGGCATTGGAAGGAGGAGATTAGAAAGGAAAAATTTGTAGCACTTATCTTAGAGCTGGCCTTTGGTGGTGCCAAGCACCAAGGTCGCCAGTTGCAATGGGGCACCAGCTTTTGGAGTAGAGTTTGGGAGAGGAGAAAGAGAGCCACAGCTGTAACAGATGGAGGAAGAAGAAGGGGAATGCTAGCTGCCTTGTGCCTGTACGATGGGATAAGGAAGGAAAACAGTAGAGAGGGTATTTATTTGATGCACACTAGTAACTTACACAGCTAACCCAGTGCTCTGTAACCCAAATATAATTTAGGTAATTCTTGCCATTATTATATGTAGGTGCAAGTTGGCATAATAAAAATTCTACAGAGAGGTGGGCACATTTTATTTGTGGATTGTTGTTTTCATATTATTAAAAATTTAATTAAACCTTGCGGTATATGGTGGGAATGCAGAAAAGGAATTAGAGGCGGAGACGGGTTAGTTGGGAGCGCCAGCTAGTTTCGATCTTGTCGGAGGATGGAACCTCGACGGCGGGAAGTCAGGAGACCCCCCTTTGAGATTCGGCCAGGGGAGTAGTTCTCAGGCGAAGCCGGCGTCAGGTGTAGAAGAAAGATAGGCGAAGAAGACGTAGAAGAGGCGGGGTTCGGACCGTCCGAAGCGAGTCCGAACCGTCCGAACCGTGGTGAAGCAGAAGGGTCCAGACCGTCCGATGCGGGTCCGGACCGTCCGAAGCGTAGTAATCGCGCAGGGTGTTGGGGAAGACGATGAACAGAGGCGCACAGAGGAGGCAAGAGGGTTTATACAGGTTCGGGCCGCCGGAGCGTAATACCCTACTCCTGTGTGTGTGTCTATGTGGGAGAATGTGATATACTGTGTTACAAGGTGAGCTCAGCCCACTTGCCGGCGCTGAGGGAGAAGAACAGTAGGTTGAGAATGAGCTCGGGTGCTGAGAGCTGGGAGTTAGAGGTCCTCAGTTGAATCTGCCCTTTCACCGGTGGCTTGGATCCTCCTTTATAGGCGAGGGGAGTCCACAGTGCCAGCACACCGAGAGAGAGAGAGAGTTTCTGGAGAGTTCTCCGGTCCTCCCCTCTGCCAGCGACGCCCACGCCGGAGTTGGAGGGACGTCTAGTCGCTCCCGTTCGCCTGCGACGCCTGCGCCGGAGTTGGTACTGCTCGTCTGGTCACGCTCGGTCGGCACGTCGCCGTGAGCGGACGGAGCATGGAGATGGGACGGCGCCTGCCTCCGCTGCCGGAGCGTGGACATCAGAGCCTTCTTAGTCAAAAGCGCTCTGCCTGTACAGTGAAAGAAGCCTCCGTAGTCATAAGCCTCTGACGCCCTGTGACACCTCTGACGACACAGGCTGACCACGTAGGAAGCGGGCCCACCGGGGGCCAGGCGACAGGCACAGCACGCCCCGTCACATCACAGTAGTTGGGGAGCTGGTGCGCTTGAGTCAACCTCGTGCCCGGCGCGGAGTGCTCTCTGAGCCCTCCGCGCACACATGGCGCCGAGTAAGTCGGCACCCGGGACTCGGGGCCGAGGCAGTCGGCACTCGGGACTGGGACCGGGACGGTCGGCACCCGGGACCGAGACCGAGGACCCAAGACCGGGAAGTCGGCCCCGGGACCCGGGACCGGGACTGTCATGCCCGGGACCTAGGAAGACGGCACCCGGGTCCCGGGACCGGGGCTGTCGTGCCCGGGACCCGGGATCGGCAAATGTCCCCGGGCCTCAGGCCCGTGGAAGACACACCGGGGGAGGCGCTCCCGGGCACTTAGCAGGAGAGCCGGTCGCCAGTTGTGTAGCACGTGGGCCCGGGGTAGCTGGCGTGGCCGGAGATCCCACGCGTCCCCGTAGAACGTGGGACCCCAGTCCCATTTCGCTGACAGATCTCAACTACGAGATTCCAGGCAAGCTAACCTTTGAACATGGTGATTTGAATTATTTTGCATAAATAATATTTTGTTTTATAGTACTGTCACCTTGCATCAAATGAAATTTTCAAATAAGTAAGTCATAGAGATAGATGATAATATATATACTGGAGAGATCAGTTGAGGGAGCAACTGATTTTCCCTTATTTATTAGGAGGGTAGAGGGTGCCCATGGACGGGATTTGAATGGAGGCGGGACCCTCTACATACGGTTATAACATAAGGACCAAAATCATTCTCACTTGTATTAGTGTGTCATATAAGAACCATATCGACCATGTACTCGTCGAAAGGCGAGCAGAGTTTAGTATCTTATCAAGTTGTTACACTCTGTATAGGGGATGTAGTAATAGCTTGGGCGATGAAAAACCCAAGACAATGCCGATGAAGTGCATTGATGCGCATATATTAGCGCCGGATGAAGGAGTGTAATGTACGGAAATAAGAGAAAGTACTCTGTATTCTAAGTATTGTCCAGTGTTTTAGAAAGAGGGCAGGCTGGCGTGTAGTCGGCCACAGGCACTCGGGCACTCGGGCACCCGGGGCACGGGCACTCGGGCACTCGGGTACCCGCACACCCGGGCAAGGGCACTCGGGCACTCGGGCGCGGGCACGGGCACGGGGGCACGGGCACCCGGGCATGGCACGGGCTCGGGCGCGGGCACCCGGGCATGGGCACTCGGGCACGGTACGGGCACCCGGGCACGGCACGGGCTCGGGCACGGGCACTTGGGCACGGGCGAGGGGCGCCTAATGGGATTCCTTCTCTTTATGCAAGTGATTAGTAGATTTATATAAAAATAATTAAACTTGGACTTTTCTCTCAAGAACCATATTTTCGGAAGAATCATATTTGAGAGATGATGATTTGATAAACATGCTTTGCATTCTGTTACTGATGCTTGCTGAGTACCTAGTACTCACCCTTGTTATTAACTAACTATATAGAGGTCCATTCATCGGGGCAAATTAATGGAACCAATGAGGGTTTGGAGGACCAGTATTATGCTGCTTGGTGCACTGAACATCCCGGGGGTGATGCCTCTGACTATAATGTGTATTATGGAGGATGGGATGAGTAGATGTATGCCGGGTAGCAGCCCTGTAACTATGTCAACAAACCTGGAGTGTTGAAGTATGTATGATGTCCAAGTGCTACAAATGGGAGGACATGTAGGACCCCGTGTAAGATTCCAACCCTGCGTGGAATGGTTTTGTAATGACAGTGGGATCTTCTAGCTATAATTCTGCTGCTATCTCTGATGTGGATTATTATTCACTAAAGCGCGTCTCTAGCGAATAATGATCCATGGACTAGGGACGCCATTTTGGTAATGGCAGCTCGGGTCGTCACAGGTGGTTTGTATTTTTCTCAGGACGAGATCTCCCACCAAAAAGGCGCAGCCACGAACATTCCGACTGTGATAACAACGTAGGCCTTGAAGATACCTTGCCGACTGAATAGTTGCGATGTCTCTTGCTTCCTCCAACTGATTGAGTTCGACTAGTCGGTATTTATTTGATTTATCTTCTGAGTGGGCCCAAACTTGTGGTGAGCCGAACTCGGTTGGTAACATAGCCTCAGCACCATAGACTAGAAAGAAAGTGGATTGCCCTATTGCCAGACTAATTGTGGTTTTTAGAAACCAGAGAATAGATGGGAGTTCTTGTACCCACCGCCCTGCATATGGTTATAGTCGGTCGAATACCCTAGCCTTGATACCATGTAAGACCATGCCATTAGCACGCTCGACCTGCCCATTACTTCGCGGGTGTGCCACAGAAGCATAACAGATCTTGATGCCAAAGTCGTCATAGAAATCCTGAAAAACGCCGCTAGTGAACTGAGTGTCGTTGTCCATTATGATGCGGTTGGGAACTCCAAATCGGTATTAAATACTCATGATGAAGTCTTTTGCTCGTGCCGCTGTTATGGTAGCAATGGGTTTTGCTTTGATTCACTTTGTGAATTTGTCCACTGCGACGAATAAGCATGTGAACCCTCCTGGCGCTTTCTTGAATGGCCCGACCTTGTCAAGCCTCCAAACTGCAAAGCGCCAAGAGATTGGAATTGTTTGAAGTTCTTGAGCTAGAAGATGTGTTTGCCTTGTAAAGAATTGGCATCCCTCGCATGTGCGAATTATGTCTTTAGCGTCTGTTACCGCAGTCGGCCAAAAGAAACCCTGTCTGTAAGTCTTTTCGACTAATGTCCTGGATGCAGCATGGTTGCCACAGATGCCCAAGTAGAGCAACTGCAGAATCTGTTTGTCCTCCTCGGATATGACGCAGCGCATGAGGACTCCATATGCGCTTCGACAGTAAAGGTCTTCTCCGACTACAAGAAAACATTTGTTTCGACGTTTAATCTTGTGGAGGCCATGGGCCCCGGGTACCTCATCACCTACATATGGGCCACTCAGATAGAGGATGGGCCGAATCATGTAGTTAGAGACAAGATAGCACCCGGCAGACTTTGCCTTGTACCATAAGGAAAACAGAGTCTTAGTCAGATAAGTTTCTATCTCTAAGAAGAAAATCTCTTGGCCGTATCCAGCTGGGATCCTTATCTTGTACCCCTGTCCCCTAGTATATAAAGGGAGGCAGGGTGCCCCATGAGGGCAAGGGAAGATCATTGATCGACATAACCTCTCAGAGGAATAACACCACAATTGGACGTAGGGTATTATCTCACATCGAGGATCTGAACCAGTATAAAATCTCTTTGCGTTCCTTTGCAATCCACCGAGTTTCCCCTTGCCGAGTAGCCCTATAGTTCTATTGCCGGTGTAAAACATCGACAGTTGGCGCGCCAGGTAGGGGCTCTGGCGAGTTTCACATCTACAAGCTCAATGGATCCAACAAGCGGAGTCGACGGCGGCATGTTCTCTCCTGGAGACACAATTTCTTTCGGAAGCCTCGATTTCATCGCCGACCAGATCGGTAACCTTACCTTGGCCGACGCTGATTCAATCCAGCCAGCCGAGGAACCAGCCGACGTTGCACCAGTTGGCCCACAGGACGCCGCAATTTCCTTCAACGATCTACTGCGGCAGTCCTTCACTTCGCCGAACATCGGGACAACTCTCTTCTTCGGCGTCCGACTTGCGCTAGGCCTTGAGCTAGCTCGGGTTGGGCCAAGAAGGGGAGAGATTGTCAATCTCCCGCACGGATTCGGCAATGCTGCGGATTTACATCCTGTGCAGCAGACCCGATCTCCTGCGATTCAGTTTGGACACGGCCAAGCGCCGTTTCAGATTGTATCTAGAGAGGTCGGGTTCGTTCTTACTCCGATAAACTACTCGGAATCCGACTCTAAGTCGGATAACGGTTCGAGCACTAGCTCGGACTCTAGTCTGGCAAGTCTTCTTCTGTCCCGCGAGATCTTTATGGCTTCAACACCACCATCCGAGGTGCGCCGACTACAAGAGGAGCAACAGGAGGAGGCGCACCGACTGCGACAACAGGAGGAGACTGACCGCGAGGCTCGCAATGACGGGCTACGCAAGGCTGGGCGAGCGGCTCAGTAGCAGATTCTCTAGACTAAAGTCGGCGATCACGACGTCTTTGTCACGCCACAACAGAATGTTGTGGCCGCTGCAACCTTGCTGGACATGCTCCAGCTCGGGCCTGATCACCAGGCCACCCCAACTATCACCAAGATCAAGGCGATGATCACGGCTGCAGCCTGCCAGCAACAACAACAGCAGTCGGGTGACACCGTGGTACCGACTAACCGATCGGGATCTCCAGCAGCAGGCTCATCCACATCAGCACGGCATCGGGCGACCGTCTCAAGTTGGCCACGCAAGGAGTCGAGGCAAACGTCACTCGGCAACACTAACAACGACAACCGGCGGCGTCACTAGTATTACCACCGGCCCAACCAAGATCTTCGAGTATGCCTACAACATGACCTCCGCCATACCATCAACACCCGGCACCACGAACGAGAAGAGGACGAGCGCCACCGACTGGAGGACGAAAATGAGCGCTTCGGTCTCCATCACGAGAGGTTTATCCGCCATGGTCGAAGCCCGAGCCCTCATGAAGACGAAGGCATTCCTGCTTTCACACGAGAGCTCCAGGACATCGATTGGCCGACTGGTTTTAAGCCCACAGGGATCGAAAAGTATGACGGCAAAACAAATTCCGAGTCCTGGCTCACCGTATATACCCTGGAAATTCGAGCTGCTGGGGGCGACAGCAAGGCCATGGCTAACTACCTCCCGGTCGCCCTAGCCGACTCGGCGAGGACATGGCTGACAGGGCTCCCGAGGCAGTCGATCGATTCCTGGGGAGAACTCAGGGAGCGGTTTATCACTAATTTTCAGGGAACCTACGAGAGGCCATCTTCTGAACATGATCTATATCAACTACACCAGAAGAAGAATGAGTCTCTACGAGATTTTATCAAGAGATTCTCCGAGAAGCGCAACAAGATCCCAATGATCCGAGACGAGGCCGTCATCACCGCCTTCCGCAAGGGAGTAAAGGATGCCCCATTCATCGTGAAATTCACTCGGAAGCCACCACCCTCTGTCCGGGCTCTTTTTGACATGGCCAACAAATACGCCGACTCGGCTGAAGCGGTCGCAGAGGCCCTTGATGAGAAGAAGGAGTCCCGGCAGAAAGACCAGAAGGTGAAAGCCGATAACGAGCCATCTCAAAACAAGTCTGGTAGCCGCAAGCAAGCCTTCACCTGCGACAAGGAGAGCTGCGAATTGGCTCAATCACAAGAGGCGGCAGTCGGGCGCAACAGCATTCGGCAAGCCGTCACAACTGAAGTCGAGGAAGATCCAGTTCCAGCTAAAAAGGCGGTGAAGTCAGGAATTTCAGCGGACTCTGATACGAAGAAGATCTCCCTGGACCCTTCCGACCCCTCCAAAACTGCTCTAGTCGGGACCGGACTCGGCCCCAAATAGGAAGACGCGCTCGTCACCTTCCTCCAAGCTAACAAGGATATCTTCGCGTGAAAACTGTCTGACATGCCGGGTGTACCAAGGAAGGTGATCGAACACGCCCTCAACGTGAAGACAGACGCCAAGCCAGTCAAGCAACGGCTACGGCGCTTCGCTCAAGACCACAAGGATGCTATTCGGGAGGAGATCACCAAACTCCTCGCAGCCGGGTTCATCAAGGAGGTCTATCACCCGGATTGGCTGGCAAACCCAGTTCTAGTCCGGAAGAAAAATGGTAAATGGCGCTTGTGCGTCGACTACACCGATCTCAACAAGGCGTGCCCTAAGGACCCATTTGGTCTTCCCAGGTGTTAACACCAAAATTTGGTACAGTTCGTTATCATGTTCGGTTAAGGAAAGAGGCTATATCAGCCGATGGAAGCTAATGCAGAAGAAGCCGAATTCAGGAAGGAATCGTGAAGACCACAGCATGACAGTTAACTATTTTATCTATAAATTAGGTAGCTTTAATAATTTTTAGGAAAACCTGATCTCGTGTCCGATCAGGGCTTGTTAATTTTCCTTTTATAGTTAGGAAACTCCTATTTCGTATCCGATCAGGACTATATCAACTCGGGGTATAAATACGTATGCCTGGGGACCATGTAAACTATCTCTCAGATCAATACAACTTCGGCGCATCGCCACCCTTTTTGACGGGTTCTTGCTTCTCGAGCTGGGCTGCATTGGTTAGGTCCAAATTCCTGCGAGAGGGTAAGTCTCGTTACCCCGACTACCTTATCGGCTAGGACTTCCTCGGTTAGGTCCGATATTCTAGCTGATCTACGGTAGTCGGCTTACCACGGTGTATCTATTCTGTCTACGGCTGCATCAGTTAAGTTTAATCTCTTAGGCCGAGTAGATATATCACATCACGTGTGCATAGTTTTTATCGGCTTACTGGGTGTAATTTATCGTCAGTTTGTGCTGCATTGGTTAGGTCCGACCTACTAAACTGCTAGTGATAAGTTATTCCTGCTAGGTTGATAGATTTTATGCAAGCGTCTTATCGGGATGTATAGCCGATAAGTTATCATATAGTTCATCACGATTGCATTAGATTTATCGTCTCATCGAGGTTCTTTTATCATTATTAATCTATGCTGCATCAGTTAAGTTTGACCTACTAGATTGATAATGATAGATTTATCCTTGTTAAGCCGATGGGTGTTTATGCGATGTTTTATCGGAGTACCTAGCCGATAAGTTATCTTTCAATAGATAAAGCCGACTGCATTATCTTGAATATTATTCTGCTTATCCAATCTATCATCGGCTTCTAGCTGATGTCCAAGTGTTTTTTTGGCAGTCGGCTGGCTTATTGTTTACTCATATCATCATCGGCTTCTAGCCGATGTACAAGTACTATCGGCAATTGGCTGAAGGAAGTCTGTATCGGCTGGTTGGCCGATTGGATCGGTGATCTAACTTTTTTTCTATCTCCTTGTCAATTGCTGGGTCAAATTGACTGGCACGCCCGTGAACCTCAACTATTTAGGACCTGCACTGGAGCTAAGCAGATCTCCTAGGCCTTCGCATGTCTAATGCATCAAACCAGATCATCGGCTCGTTCCCAACGCTGCCGGTGATTTTCGATGTCAACACCAAGATAGATCAGGTGGCAGATTCCACGGCCGGGTGCGACCTACTCAGCTTTCTCGACTGCTACTCGGGAGCGTTTGAAGCGTACTGCTACATCACAATGCCATTCGGTTTGAAAAATGCTGGAGCAACCTATCAACGGGCAATTCAGCGGTGTCTACACACTCAGATCGAGCACAACGTGGAAGCCTATGTCGACGACGTGGTGATCAAGATCAAGTCCAAAGAAGACCTCATCACTAACCTGGAAGAAACCTTCCAAGATCTTCGAAGATTCAAGATGAAGTTGAACCCGGAAAAGTGCGCCTTCCGTGTGCCATCCGACAAGTTACTCGGCTTCATCGTCTCGCATCGAGGCATCGAGGCCAACCCAGAGAAAGTCAACGCAATAATGAACATGGCTCCCCCAACTAACCAGAAGGACGTCCAGAAGCTGACAGGCTGTATGGCGGCACTCAGCCGGTTTATTTCCCGACTAGGCGAACGGGGTATGCCCTTTTTCAAGCTATTGAAGAAAGCCGACGACTTCCAGTGGACTCCCGAAGCCCAGCAAGCCTTCGAAGACTTCAAGAAATTTCTCACATCACCTCCTGTGTTGGCGTCACCTATGCCCCAAGAACCGCTAATGCTATATCTAGCGGCAACCACTCAGGTAGTCTGCACGGTACTCGTGGTCGAGCGATCCGAACAGGGTCACATCCAGAAAATTCAGAGGCCAGTTTACTTTGTCAGCAAGGTCCTTGCCGACTCAAAGACGACATATCCGCAGGTCCAGAAGCTGTTATATGGCCTACTCATCATAGTCCGGAAGCTAGTGCACTATTTTCAAGCACATCAAGTCACGGTGATCACATCGTTTCCACTCGGAGATGTCCTTCATAATCGCGAGGCCACCGGCCGAATCGCCAAATGGGCACTCGAGTTGATGGCATTCGATATCACATTTCAGCCACGGACAGCAATTAAATCACAAGCTCTAGCCGACTTCATGGCCGAGTGGACAGAAGTTCAACTGCCTATATCAACAGCGAAGCTAGAGTACTGAACAATGTACTTTGACGGTTCTCTACGGATCGGCGGCGCCGGGGCTGGAGTCATATTGACATCCCCCACCGGCGAAAAACTCAAGTGCGTTCTACAAATCCACTTCCCGGCTTCCCACAACATCGCCGAGTACGAGGTATTTATCCACGGGCTCCGGATTGCTATATCACTCGGCATACGTCTACTGGTTATGCGCGGGGATTCTCAACTCGTGGTGAACCAAGTCATGAAAGACTGGACTTGTCTCGATGACACTATGGCGGCATACTATCAGGAGGTCCGCAAGCTGGAAAACAAGTTCGACGGGCTAGAAATCACACATGTCCTGCGCCAATACAATGACGCGGCAGACGAGCTGGAAAATATGGGATCCAAGCGAGAAGCGGTTCTGACTGGAATCTTTGTCGAGCAACTCATGGAGCCATCAGTCAAGAAGAAACCGGCGCCGGAGTAGTCGGGAGGCAAACCTACCTTGGCTACACAAGAGGTGCTACACATATGTCAAGACTGACGGGCCCCTGTTATCAAATTTCTCCTGGATGACGAACTCCTAGATGATCGCAGTCAAGCCGAACAAATCACGCGTCGAAGCAAAAGCTTTCTGCTAGTCGGAGAAGACCTGTACCGAATGAGCGCATCCGGTGTCCTCATGCGTTGCATCACCAACGAGGAAGGCAAGCAGATCCTGCAATCGATCCACTCGGGCATATGTGGCAACCATGCCGCATCCAGGACGTTAGTCGGAAAGACTTACCGGCAGGGATTTTTCTGGCCCACAGCAGTAACAGACGCAAAAGAAATTGTCCGCAAATGCGAGGGTTGCCAGTTCTACGCAAGACAAACCAATCTCCCAGCCCAGGAACTCCAAACGATCCCCATTTCCTGGCCATTTGCAGTATGGGGGCTCGACATGGTCGGGCCTTTCAAGAAAGCGCCAAGAGGGTTCACACATCTATTCGTCGTAGTGGATAAATTCACCAAGTGGATTGAGGCAAAACCCGTTGCAACTATAACAACGGCATGATACAGATTCGGGGTTCCTAACCGCATCATCACCGACAACGGTACTCAGTTCACGGGCGGCGTGTTCCAAGACTTCTGCGAAGATTTCGGCATCAAGATCTGCTATGCATCTGTGGCACACCCACGGAGCAATGGGCAGGCTGAGTGAGCCAACGGTATGGTCTTACAAGGCATCAAGGCCAGGATATTCGACCGACTACAACCATATGTGGGCCGATGGGTACAAGAACTCCCATCTGTTCTCTGGTCTCTCAGAACCACGGTTAGTCGAGCAACAGGGCTATCCCCTTTCTTTCTGGTCTACGGTGCTGAGGCTATGCTACCGACAGAGTTACAGTTGGCTCTCTGCGAGTCCAGGCTTACTCAGAAGACATCTCAAACAATACCCGACTGGTCGAGCTAGAACACTTGGAAGAAGCAAGGGACATTGCAACAATCCAGTCGGTAAGGTATCTTCAAGGCCTACGTCGCTACCACAATCGCAATGTCCGTAGCCGCGCCTTTTTGGTCGGGGATCTCGTCTTGAGAAAAATACAAACCACCAAAGACAGGCACAAATTATCCCCACTTTGGGAAGGGCCATTCATTATAGCCGAGGTCATGCGGCTAGGCGCCTACCGACTGAAGACCGAAGACGATGTCCTCATCAGCAACTCATGAAATATAGAATAGCTACGTCCTTTCTATACCTGAGCCTTATACTTTCTCATGTGTACAGTTTTTCCTGACTCACTACGCTGCTTGTATCAACAGAGTAGTGAGTCGGGGGCTGCATGTATTATATGTGTTTTGTCAATAATATACGAGCCTGTCTTACTCCAGTTATGAAGCCTTACTACAACTGTCGCGTTTGCCCAAGTACACTATCTTACAATGAATGATTTTATTAAGTTCCGACAGACTAACTCGGCGCAGACTACACATTCGAGTAAAGCTAATGACAACTGAGTAGTAATTCAAGGCTTGGCGGCACTACACATATATTTACACATGTTTTCCACAAAAGTTTATACATACCAACTACATGATATATTACTCTCACAGACCCAGGTCTCGGGTGATTATCTCAGCAGTCGGCCTCGCCCAGGGTATCAGCTCCAGCGCCTCCTCGGGCGTTGTCTCCTCGGCAAAACCCTTCCCGACGGCTTCAATGTCTGCCATCGGGTAGATTGATTTGGTCATCGCCAGGGTATGGGCCATGCCGGCAATGACATGCTCATCCGAGTACCTCTTCAGGGCACTCGGTGCATCCTCAAGACGCGCCTCCACTTGGGGGATTCGGCTGCAGCTGGTTCCCACAGGGCGAGGATCCATCAGATCAAGGAGCCCTTTCACGGACCCGACGAGGGCCTCCCGTGACTCCCTGATAGCCTTTATCTCCTTTGTATAAAACCGATATTGGGCCTGGACATTGGCTCTCATGTCTGTCCGGGTCCATCGGCAAGTAAACTTGTTAGGCTCGGCTGCAGATGGAATGACTAAAAGATTGGTTAAGATCATCGTCGAGACGAGGACTTACTCATGTAGTTGGCCTTCCACTCGGCCACGGTCTTCTCCAGTCTAGCTTTTTCTTCGCCGAGCTTGATGGTGGCCTCTTTTAACTCGGCCTTCTCCCGTTCGAGCTCAGCATTGGCCTGTGTCAGGTCGGCCTTGACCTTCTCAAGCTCGGCCTTGGCTTCTTCGGCCTCCTTCAGCTAGGCTTCCCTCTCTGTTCGGGTCTTCAACTCTTCTTCGAGGGCTACACGACAGATTAGTCAAGAACTCAACCTTGCAGCCAAGACACAACTGGGCAGTCGGGAACAACGTAGCTGGAGAAATACATCAAGGGTTCAGTCGGGAGGATGCATTCGGGGAATTTACCTCTAATCTTCCCGGCTTGGGCCCAAGTTTCATCCCTGAGCTGGGTGACGGCATCCTTCAGCCAGGCTTCCCTCCCCGCGTGGTGCTCCTCCATCGCGGCCTTCAACGCCCGGAGCTGCTCTAATTCCGCGAGGTGGGGGGCCATTTCTATCAGGATCTCGGTCATCTCCTCATTGCGATCAACCAGCTTCTGCTCAGGGAGAGAACGAGTCAAGAGTGGAGTCAGATGTCAGAACAGGAAGACCCCCAGGACTCCACTGCAAGAATTATACCCGAACTCCCTGGGACCCGGTGATGGCGGCGCGAAGCAGACTTTCACGTTCCCTTCTCGCCGGGGCCTCATCAAGCTTGAACCTCTTCGCGGTTCCATCAGGCGCCGTCCAGGTGAACGTCCGGGGAAACTTACGCGGAGGAGCTTCAATCCGGGGAAGGTTCGGGATCTCCAGCGCCGCCAACGACGACGATGACCATGACGGCGACGGGGTCCTGGCCCCCACGCCGGCATCCCCCGCGGCCTCGAGGGTCGACTCGGGGGCTCCGGCAACGGCCTCGGCAGCGGGCGTCGACTCGGGGGCTGGGGCAGCAACCTCAGTAACCGCTCCTTGGTCGGGCGGCACCAGCGGCCCCGCAGTCGGGACCACCTCAGTCTCCGGGACCAGGATGGCCACTGGCTTAGCGGGTGTACTCGCGGGCGCCGGCTCGGCTAGGGCGGGCTCTTCAAGGGGAGCGGTCGGAGCAGTCTCCTTGAGATCGATATCAGCACGCTTCCTGCATGGCAAAACAGACATCAAAATACTACTGCAACAGACAAGAATCTCAGAAGATCCAGAGCAGCCTACCTCTTGGAAAACTTGAGTTTCCCGCCGAGCGATCCAGGTCCCGGCGGAGCACTACGCCTGGTTGTCGGCCGGGTCGGTGAAGCGGTCGGCGGCGGCGTGGCGACTGGAGGCGGCCCCATTGGTGGCATGGCCGACTCGGGCACCCGTATGATTGGCGGCGCCTACTCGGACCTTGTACTCGACGGTGTTTTTGCCAGGCTCGGCAACGTCGAGCTCGGCTGCACTGGTCCCAATCTGGGACTTGATCGCCTGGGTGCCGCGGCGGTGGTATCCTTTATCTTCAGACTTCCTGCCACGGCTCGCAGCATCATGGCCCCCTCGCCCCGATAAAGAATAGGCTTTTTCCTCGCTCTCTTCGAGTCGGGTTGGGCGGCAGGGGGGCTCCTCGGCCTCTTCTTTGATTTGATGGCTGACAACGGGCGGGAGTCCTCGTCGAACTCCTTACACCACTACAAATGATTCAACAACATATATCACACAATGCTGGGCAATCGCAGATACAAGTCCACAGGCATTCAACACAGAAGAAAGACAAGGGTTACCTTGGAGCGGGGCCGAAGGAAGCTATATGCCGCGATGCGGCGCTTATCGTCTTTGGTCTCGATCACCCCATTGGAGAAGTAATGTAACAGCTTGCCCTCCAGAACCGCGTAGCCCAGCCCATCCGATGGGCGGGCCCACTTACACATAGCACCCCACTTACACTTTCGTCCTCGCTTTGTGTAAAAGGGTTAACCCGGAAGTGCTATGGTTGGAGGGACAAGGCCTTATAAGTTGGTTCAACTCTTGCTCCACTAGCAAGGTGGTACTAATCAAGTGTACACAACACTCATGGGCCACATAGGCCATATTCTAGTTGGGCCA
Organism: Oryza meyeriana var. granulata; assembly: GCA_003991445.1. Classification (NCBI taxonomy): domain Eukaryota; kingdom Viridiplantae; phylum Streptophyta; class Magnoliopsida; order Poales; family Poaceae; genus Oryza; species Oryza meyeriana. The sequence goes on along the minus strand of RYFJ01001039.1, from coordinate 230,312 downwards.
GGATGTCACAAGTAACCAAACAGGGTCTCGGTCACCTTGTCCTTCTTAGCCGTCTCGTGGCTTACTCGGTCGGGATCATGTTTGCCCTGAAAGTCCCAGCCGAACGCGCTCCTCAGCTTCAGCGGCTGGATATGCCGAGTCAGAAAACGCCGGGCCACCCAAGGCCCAGTCAGGCCAGCTTCCTTAAGCTTATCTAATTTCGCCAGCAATTGGTGTACTTGTCCCATCTCTTCAAAGATTGGGTCTGAAGACCAACTTGGTAAAACTACCGGTGGCAAGCCGGTGAATGGACGCAAGGAGGGAGCCAGATTTGCGCAATAGAACCACTCCTTGTGCCAGCCTTTCAAGGGAGATCAAGATATGTTTCTTCCCATCAACTCCTCAATTGGAGACCAGCCCCCCCAATCACATTGATATTATTCTTGGAGGGCTGGGGTTTGATGTGGAACAGATGCCTAAAGAAATTAAAGTGGGGTTCTACATCCAAAAAGCACTCGCAGAGAGTAACAAATATGGAGATTTGAAGAATCGAGTTGGGATTCAAATTCACCAACTCCAACCCATAGAAGTCAAGAATGTGGCGGAAGAATGCAGAAGAGGGAAGGCACAAACCCCGATCGAAAAAAGAAGCAAAGACTACTGTTTCGCCAGATTGGGGGTTTGGGACCGACTCACCCTTAGCCGGCCTCCAATGGATCACCTCCTGACTGGGCAACTTCAATTGACTCTCCAGCAGCTTCAGTTTCACCGAGCCATAATCCAAAGTCGGCCAGGCATTCCCCGGCGCACCCACAGGATCCGAAGCTGTCGACATAGTTGGGGGCGGAGAGATTTGGGGGAAAAGTGGTTGGGGGCTTGGAATAGATGAAGCGGACTGGAATCACCCGAGTTCAAGCAAGGAACAGCAACAGCAGCTAACCCTAGCCGAGCAAAAGGCGAAATTTGGGCACGGAGACGGAAGACGAAACGATTGGCTGATTTGGGGAAGATGAAGGAATTTTTTCTCTCTCCCCGTTATTTATAGAGCCCGTGACGACTAAATGGGCTTGGGCCTACACAGTCGGTGCTAGGCCACCAAGATATGAGTTCCTATAGTATCATGCTCCATGTGGGCCCCCCGCAGACTGAGTTGAAATTATAGCGCTGGTGCTACTAACAAGAGCCGATAAGGTAAACAGATATGCTTCATGAGAGCCTTATTGCTAAATATATATGTTTGGGTATCTGTTTTATCCATCAGGTCTCGAGGATATATCCTTACAAGGATCACAAGCTGGTCTTCATTAAAATTGGGGATGCAGGTATCTTTCTCAATTACACCTGACCATGCCATGAATTTATTTTCATAAAAGTGGTACTCGGCCTACATGCTTGGCCAACAGTTGCCATGAGCAACATTATTCCAGCCGACATGACGCTGAAGAGTACTTCTAACTTCGAGTAGTGCACCACTCGGGAGAGACTATAAACACACATTCCCGCTGACATGACACGGAGGAGTCTAACCTCTGGGTGGGACGCCACTCGGGAAAGACTATAAACCCCCCTTTTCAGCTGACATGACGCTGAAGAGTTCCATATACGAGTAGCATCCTACTCGGCAAGACTATAAACACACATTCCGACTGACATGAAGTCGAAGAGTCCTACATATGAGTAGTTCCCTACTCGACAAGACTATAAATCATATTCCGGTTGACATGATACCGAAGAGTCTCATATACCAGTAGTAATCTACTCGGGGAAAGACTTCCAGGTTAAAGATTCTGTGAACTTTATGTTTAATGTCTGTCACAATTAAGCACAAATAGGGGGCCTACACCTAATGAGGTGCGCCTATTTATCGCAAACACTATTCATATATCTCCATGAAGACCTTATAGCCTCGCTGCTAGGGACATGAAGCAGGACTCGGAAGAAGAAGCACTCGGACAAAAGAGTACTCGGAGCAATGCACTCGGAAGACTTCACCGTGGAGGCAATGAGCATTGGCGTCCAAAGCTTGTGACTCAACTATGAAGGTGGCTCAGGCGTTACTGTGAGGCCATGGGCCCGGGTAACCTTACCACCTACATATGGGCCACTCGGATAGACGATGGCCCGAAATCATGTAGTTAGAGACAAGATAGCAACCTGGCAGACTTTGCTTGTACCATTAGAAAACAGAGGTCTTAGTCGTAATTTCTTCTCTAGAAGGAAATCCTTGGGCCGATCCAGCTGGGATCTTATCTTGTACCCATTTCCCCTAGTATATAAAAGGGAGCAGGGCGCCCCATGAGGCAAGGGAAGACATTCATCGACATAACCTCATCAGAGGAAAAACACCACAACTGGCGTTAGGTTTTACCTCACATCGAGGGCCTGAACCAGTTAAAATCTCTTGCGTCCTCTGCAAGCATTGAGTTTCCCTGCCGAGTAGCCCTATAGTTCTATTCCGGTGTAAAAACATCGACAAATCTGCTCGGATTCGCCTACGATCTTCTAGGAGTTGTCGTTTAAGAGGAATTTGAAAATTTGGAGTCCGCTAGTCTTGAGAGATGATTAGCACTTCATTTGTTGCCAGGGTAGGTTCAGCCCCCGACTATTGAAGTACTGATTTCTTCTTGATTGATGGCTCCAATAGTTGCTCGCGACAAAAATCCTAGTCGGAACCACTTTTCATTCGATCCCATGTTGGCCATTCGTCTGCGAGCTTCGTTGTATTGTTGTATATATGAGTTATCTCCAGTTCATTGAACTTGTTTTTAGCTTTCGTACCTCTTCTACAATACGCCTCCCCTATTATCATCGGAAGATATGTCCAATCTTCATGACTTGGTTGACCACGAGTTGAGAATCCCTGCGTACACGACCAGTCGGTGGAGCCAAGTGATATGTGGCCAATGCGAAGCCGTGGATGAGTGCCTCGTATTTGGCAACATTGTGGGAGCCGGAAAGGAATATGGAGGAACATACTTTAGTTTTCGCCAGTGGGTGAACGTCAGCACGACGCCAGCCCCTGCACCGCCAATCCGTAAGAGAACCGGGCGAAGCTACATCGTCCAGTACTCTAGCTCGTCCGTGTTTGTAGCCATCTAGACTTCTGTCCACTCGGCCACGAGGTCGGCTAAAACTTGTGACTTGATTGCTATGTCCGAGGTTGAAAAGAGTTGATGTCAACGCCATCAAACTCGAGGTGCCATGTTGTACCGATTCTCCGTGGCCTCGCGGTTGTATAGGACGGTCCCCGAGTGGATACGATGTGGATAACAAATTTACTTGATGTGACTGAAAATGTAAACTGTACCAATTTCTGACAGTGCCATAGTAGGTCGTACAACAACTGGCTAGACTTGAGGATATTCTCATCTTGGAGTCGGCTACGACCTCTGCTGACGAAGTAGACTGACCTTTGTTATATATCGCTGGCTCTGCTTCGCTCGATTACCAGCACCGTGCTGACTACCTGAGTAGATACCGCTAGATACAACATTAGAGGTTCCTGGGGCATGGGTGATGCCAACACTGGTGGAGATGTAAGAAATTTTTTGAAATCTTCGAAGCTTGCTGGGCTTCAGGATGTCCATTGAAAATTATCCGCTTTCATTCAATAGTTTGAATAAGAGCATGCCCCATTCACCAAGTCGGGAGATGAATCGACATACGCCTCCACGTTGCGCCCGGAGTTGAAGTGTAAACATCGCTGGATTGACTCTTGATATAAGTACTCCAGTGTTTTTAACCCAAACGGCTAGTGACTTAGCAGTATGCTCCAAACGGACGTGATACAGAAGTCTTCAGGCAGTCTTCCTCCCTCAGGCTGATTTGGTGTGTGATATCCTAGTAAACAATCGAAAAAATCTGAGTAGCTCCACCCCGCAATTGAGTCCCGACCACCTGACTTTATAGGTAGACCAAATAGATATTTAGGGGCACCCTTGTTTAAGTTGGTATAGTCGACACACATGCGTCATTTACCGTTCTTTTTCTGGACCAGGACTGTGTTTGCCAGTCAATCCGGGTGATAGACCTCTTTGATTAACCCAGCTGCAAGAAGCTTAGTTATCTCCTCCGAATAGCATCTTTGGTCTTTGTTGCCGAAGCACTGTAGTCGTTGTTTGGCTAGTCTAGCGTCCGGGCTTGACGTTGAGGGAATGCTCGATCATCCCCTGGTACACAGGCATGTCGAAGGTTCCAAGAAAATATGTCCATGTTCGCCTAGAGGAAGGTGGTGAGCTCGTCTTCCTATTTGGGATCGAGTCCGGTCCCGACAAGCACAGTTTTGGAAGGGTCGAAAGGGTCCAGGGAGATCTTTTTTGTTTCAGAGTCCGCTGGCATTCCCGACTTGGCTGCTTTTTTGCCAGCTTGATCGTCCTCGCTTGCTAATATGTAGCGACTAGTCGATGTTGTTGCGCCCGGACTGTCGTTCCTTGGGATTGGGCCAGCTCGCAGCTCTCCTTGTCGCAGGTAAAGGCTCGCTTGACATCGCTATGAGCATCCTGAGCATCTTGAGCTCATGTATGTATAATGTGGTACTGCCATAAATTTGGCTAGTGCTGGCCGTCCGAGTATAGCATGATACGCAGTCTCGAAATCGGTGACCTCAAATCAGAAGTTCTTTGTATGGAAGTTCTCCCACGTGCCGAACCTAACTGGCAGAGTTTTTTATCCAAGTGGAGTGGAAGATAGGCCGGGGATTACCCCGTGGAAGGGCGTTGTACTCGGCTGTAGCTCGGAGCGAGGGATCTTCATCTCGTCGAGTGTTTTGGCGAACAGAATATTGAGAGCGCTTCCTCCATCAATGAGAACCTTCTTCAATTTAATGCTTCTAATGACCGGGTCTAGGACGAGTGGATAGCGTCCTGGATGAGTGACCCGATTAGGGTGATCTGCGCGGTCAAACGTGATTGACGTTTCTAACCAACACAAGTACTGGGGGGCGTCTGCGGAGACCGAGTTAACTTTGCATGCTGTGAGCTTCTGTTTCCTCTTGAACTCGTATGCAGTCTGCCCTCTAAAGATGTGGTTGAGCTCAGCTTGGGGATCTTGGTAGTCAGCGGGTGATAAACGATGGCTGCGCCCGGATCTGGCTTTGTCCTTGTTTTATTGCTGCCAGATGTTGAAGTCTGCTCAGAGGCAAACTTCTGAGTATGCAAGCAATCCTAGTTGCGTGCTTTCCCTTTGGGTGGAAAGGCATGGCCGTTCATCATTTTTTTGGTACTCGTCTGTCCTCGGGAGTCGTGGCCGAGTACACTCCACAGCAGCCACCACGTTGTCCGACTTGTGCTTGCGGCTGCCAGACTTGTTCTGTGCTGGCTCATCGTTATCTTTTTTGTCCTTCTATCGGGGCTCCTTCTTGTCATCAGGGTCTCGGCAACTACGTCGGCCGAGTCGGTGTATTTATTCGCCATGTCAAATAGGGCCTTAACAGAAGAGGGAGGCTTCTGAGTGAACTTGGTGATGAACGGGATGTCCCTGACTCCCTTACGGAAGGCAGCGATGACGACCTCGTCCTTGATCTTCGAGATTGAATTCCTCTTCTCTTAAAATCTCTTGATAAAATCACGAAGAAACTCGTTCTTCCTTTGATGGCACTGATACAGTCGTACTCGGAAGATGGCCTCTCGTACGTTCCTTGGAAATTAGCGATGAAGCATTCCAGGTGTTCTCCCCAGGAGCCAATTGATCTCTTAGGAAGTCCTGTTAGCCATGTCCTCACCGAGTCGGCTAGAGTGACTGGGAGGTAGTTAGTCATGGCCTTATGATCTCCTCCAGCTTCTCGGATTGTTAGAGTGTAGACTGTGAGCCAGGACTCAGGGTTGGTCTTCTCATCGTATTTCTCAATTCCAGTCGACTTGAACCCTAACGGCTAGGTCGACTTGTTGCAGCTCTGGGTGAAGGCTGGTATCCTTCATCTGTGTGAGGATCCGGCTCGACTATGGCGGTGAAATCGCTTATGACAGAGGCCGCAGCGCTCATTCTTGTCTTCTAGTTGGCGACGCTCGTTGTCCTCACATTCGCGGCGTCGTGCGTTGATGTCTTGCCGAAGATCACGTCGTAGTCGGCCTCGGACAACCTAGTTATCCTGACGGTCGTCTTGATATCGGCGCCGCCGGTCATTACTGTGAATGCCAAGTGACGTGTGGCGTTACTCCGTGTGCGGCTGACTAGAGCGACGCCGCTCGGTGTCACATTGAGGCAGATGAGATCACCGTTGGAGAAGCCGCCCTGTTGGACGATATGCGAGTGTCACCCAACTGTTGATGCTGCTGGCATGCAGCAGCGGTGATCATGGCTTTAATTCTTGCTATCATCAGGGTGGCCTGGTGATCGAGCCCAAACTGCAGTGTATCCGATAGGGTTACAGCGGCCACAACGTTCTGTTGAGAAGTTACAAAGACGTCATGGTCGCCGACTCGGATTTGGAGGATTTCCTATTGAGCAGTCCGCCCAGCCTTGCGTAGATTGTCGTTGCGAGCATCGCGCTCTGCCTGCAGGCGTCTTGCGTTTTCCTCCTATTGTTCACGTAGTCGGCGTGCTTCCTCTTCTTGCAAATCGCATAGTCGGCGTGGCTACTGAGTAGGAGTTGAGCCCTTGGATGTCATAAAGACTTCACGTGGTGGAAAAAAGCTCGCCGAAGTGTTGTTCGACTGAGAGTTGGAGTCGGAATAGTTAAGGGGGGTAATAATGACCCCAACCTCCTTAGATCCAATCTCGAGCGGCTCTGAGCCGTATCCGAGTTGAATTCCAGGGGATCGGGTCTACCGCATCAGATATTGATTGAAGTTATCCGCGGCATTGCCGAGTCCGAACGGGAGATTGACAATCTCCTCCTCTCTTAGCCTGACCTCGACTGGCTCAAGACCGAGTCTGAGTCGAAAACCGAAAGAAAAAATTATCCCTAGACTCAGGCATGTTGGAGGTCGCCACAGCATGTCGCCAAAAATTGTTGTGGCGTTGCGTAGGCCGACCGCGCGGAGTCGGCTTGGTCCCTGGCCGATTAGATCGGATCCGAGTCGGACAGGGTAAGGTTGCCGAATTCGTCAGCGATGAAGTCGAGGCTCCCAAAGCTAATTGTTTACCCGGGGAAGAAGTTGCCGTCAACTCCGGTGATTGGATCCATCAGGCTTGTTGAAGATGATCTCGCCGAGACCCCTACTGGCGCACCAACTGTCGATGTTTTGTATCAGAAATAAGAATATGTGGCTACTCGTGAGACCTAAACTTGATGTATTGTAAAGGAATATGAGACGATTTATTCTAGTTTAGGCCCTCGAGGTGAGGTAATACCCTACTTCCAGCTGTTGTGTATTGCCTTTGAGGTTTCTATGGTGAGATTTTGCTATTCCCTCGAGGGGGCACCCTGCCTCCCCCTTATATACCAAGGAGATAGGGTTATAAGGTAGGAATCCCAGTCGAACTCCGACCAAGAGATTTCCTTCTAAGAATACAACGTGCCCGACTACGACTATATCATTTTCTTGTCGTACAAGGTAATGTATGCCGAGTCCTATTGCATCCCTAATTATAAAGTTAGGCACATCCTCTGTTCGAGTGGTCTTAATACTTCTCTTGAGGTACCCGAGACCCATGGCCTCCACACAAATATTGGCGGAAAAATAGAAATGGGGATAGAGACAGACACGTGCAAAAGGGAGCCAAATAAATGGTCAGTTTCGTCGCACCAAAGTCCATCACCTACGCATGCAGCCACGAAGACCATTTCAAAAGAGGGTGGAGCGCGATCGCCGTCTGCTCGTGACAGATTGGACGGCTAGGATTAGTCGAGGTTTAGTGGCCGCCCACGATTCCGGTGGCACGAAACGAAGCTGCAACTAGCGAAAGAGACGCCGTGGTGGTGGAAAGCGCGCGAGAGACACGGATATAATTCATTGACAATTTCCTCATGAGCTACACAAGCGGCACCTCCCCCTGAGTGGTGGGCCCAATCTACATGAGTCTAAATCGGAATTCCTCTTTAGTTTATTTTTGTTTTAGCTGAAATCTTAACTTTTTGTTTTCTTGTTTGCTCACTTCATACTGATGCACTACTGTGTTGAGGTGGTAGCACTATTTTTTAGGAGGCGGAGGAGATTAGGAGTGACAGCGATGGGATTGGGACAATGAAGGTGGCTGCGGCGGAGATGGAGAGGAGGCAGGATACGTGGAGGAGGATATGGCAGCGTGGGTAGCTGGGCCCCGGGCATGTGCAAAGAGGCGGTCAATCGAGGGCGTAGAGAACGGAGAAGGAGACGACGGTGTCGGGACGGATGCGGCGCATCGTGCGCTGGGAAGTGAGAAAGGGGTACAAATGAAAAATGGTGTAAGTTTTTCTCAGGGACGAAAGGACTATAAGTAGATAGAAGTTTCGTGAAGGGTTAAAAAGATATTTTTCAAATCGAAGGTTCCAACAGCTTGCAGTATGTAGAGTGAAAATCAAACTGTCCATATCTCTTAGATAACGTGGCGCATTAACGTTCTTTTACTACTTATATATATATACACACGTGGGTACATGTAGGATTCTCCAGGCCCATGTTTTCTTTATTTCAGGTTTATTCTTGCAAATCGATACATGCCTTAATTTTTAGGAGTTTAAACCGAACAATTACTCTGTAACGACAAGAGTGGTGCAATTAGCAGTGATTCGTGGCCACTGCCACTACCCTAATCTGATACAGATTCCTGTAACAAAGTGCAAAGATCCCTTGCATCGGTCGGCCATTTGGAGGAAATTAAGAGGTGGTTTTGTCAAAAAGCGACCAACATTTTGCAGCAAATTAAGTGCGGAGTTGAGATGTTCCGCTGCAGTACCTGATCATGTCTTCAGGCAGTGGCCGAGAAAACTAACTAAAGCATGGACAGAACCCATCTTTTCCTCCACCATGCACGGCTAGCTCTAATGAAGTCTTGCTGATATATGGCGTAGCTTGCAAAATGGATGCAATCTAAATTAATACAGGCTTGCAGTTAATCAAGAAAAGTAGCACAATGTATGAACGGTAGATATATTAGATGATATATCAAAGTCTTGACAAGAATATATACAATAGGCCGGTTCTCGTCCTTCTGGATCGATTAAATGTGTTGCTTTCTATTCTTTACCTCACAGGAGGAAAATGCAAAATTAACTGGACAAGAACGTTCTTGCCAACTGCATATGGTGGACTAGGGGTACTGAATCTGAAAATGTTTACGAGGGCGCTACGGGTGAGCCAGAGAAAGCATTAGTGGGGTTAGATATCCTATATGAAGACTCGGACAAACAACTTTTTTATCAGCTACCACAATAATAATAGGTGATAGAGCCACAATACGCTTCCGGGACTTGGCCTGGTTACAAGGCAGGCGCCCCGAGGATGTAGCGCCACGAGTATACGCAATCTCCAGAAGGAAAAATAGGACCCTTAAGCAGGCCATTGAAGAGAACACATGGATACAAGACCTCAACCTCTCACCCAACGAAGGCATGACCGTTAAGCTCTCGGTGTAAGAAAACTGATGTAGCGTCTTAACCTCCATAGCGGCCCCGTTGCATGTTATATAGGGTGAGAAGCGCCCTCACGTGGCGTGTACAAACTCTGAGACCTACATCGTATAGGATAGGAGAAGATTACACAAATTCTATCTATATCTCTGTTTCTATCTATGAGTCTGTCGAAGGATGGAACCCCAACGGCGGGAAGTCAGGAGACCCCCCCTTTTGAGATTCGGCCAGGGGAGTAGTTCTTTAGGCGGACACGGCGTCAGATGGATCAGCGCTCGGGCGGGAACAGAGGGGGCCCGAGCTGGAAGGTACAAGGGCTCGGACCGTCCGATCCGGATCCGGACCGTCCGAACCGTTGCGAACTCACGGGAGAGAGTGAGACAGGAGGCGTAGACAGGTTCGGGCCGCCTGGAAGCGCAATACCCTACTCCTGTGTGTATGCTATGTAATGGATGAATGTGGCTTGGTGTTTACAAGGTGAGCTCAGCCCGCTGGCCGGCGCTAAGGAAGAGAAACAGTCGAGTGAGCTTCGGTGCGGAGGGCTGGGAGTTAGAGCTCCTAAGTTGAGTCTGCACTTTCCCTGGTGGCTTGGATCCTCCTTTATAGATTTAGGGGAGTCCACAGTGCCGAGAGAGAGCTAGTTACCACTCGTTCGCACGCACGCCGCCGCCTGCCGCGCCGTGCCGGAGGGACGTCCAGTCGCCGCCTGGCCCTGCTACTGCGGTCGGCCGGAGCATGGTCTGCTGTGGGCGGCTGGAGCGTCAAGGTGCTGTCGGTTCGGCCGCCGAGGGTGGCTGGTCTGGTCGCTTTGCTGCTCGGCTGTGGGCGGCTGGAGCACAGAGACGTGACAGCGGCTGTCTCCTGGAGATGCTGTCGGGAGACAGGCGGGAGGCGCCGTTAATGCGAATATTTGGGGAGCTGGTTCAGAGCCTGCCGGGGGCCGACATGTGGGCCCCGGGCAGGCAATGAGACAATAGCGCCCGGAGGCAAGGCGCGGGCCCGAGGCCAACGAGGCCCCGGGGCCGAGCCGACACAGACGACGCCCCGGGCGCGTGCCCGGGGCCGATGGAGAGGGTGCCCCGGGGACGAGCCCGGGGCCGTTGGCTACGGCGCCCCGGGGACGGGCCCGGGGCCGTTGGCTACGGCGCCCCGGGGACGAGCCCGGGGCAGATGGCGATAGCGCCCCGGGGATGAGCCCGGGGCCGATGGCGATAGTGCCCCGGGGACGGGCCCGGGGCCGTTGGCTACGGCGCCTCGGGGACGAGCCCGGGAGCAATGGGGAGATGATGCCCCGGGGAACTGACGTGGCTATGGATCCACGCGTCCCCGCAGGCTGTGGGACCCCCAGTCCCATTTCGCCGACAGTGGCCCCTGGCCCTGTTGCTCGGCCAGAACCGCTCCGGGCAGGAACGGGGCCACGTCTTTGAAGAATCGAGGGGACGCTGGGTCCGCCTGGTTCATCTTGAGCTGGTAGAGCTTGACGTCCTTGCCGCTTTAGATGGGATATACGGCCGGGACTCGGGCGCCGCCGTCGAGTTCTTCGTAGCAACTCTCCGGCCGGAGATCGCGGCAGGGGGACAGGTGCATCGTCCGATCGAAGGGCGCCATCGAGCTTGCCGCCGACGACGCCTCCCGTGCCCGGTCAGAGACGGAGGCGCGGGAGGAGGAGATTTCCTCTCGGGAGAAAACGTCTCCGGGGCCAGGAGGCCGGTCTCGCGGCCCGGGAGCGCGAGACCAGCGCGCGGGAGAAAACCGCGGTGATTAACGAGAAGGGCGCCAAGTTTTCCAGCGCCATGGCCCGAGACGGCATGAGCCGCCTCCTGAGCAAGGAGGAGAAGCTGGTGTCCTGGGAAAGAGACCTCGAAGGGCGGGAGGCCGACCACCAACGCGAGGCAGAGCAGGCGAAGATGCTGGCCGCCGACATGGACGCCAAAGCCGAGGCTCTCGGGACGCGAGAGGCGATCCTCGAGGAGAAAGAGAACTCCCTGGCCTGGCGAGAGGCGGCGGTGGAGGCTGCCGAGGCCCGGCAGGCGGAGATGGAGGTCTCCTGGAAACGCGCGGCCGACCTTGAGGCCGTGGCGCGCGGGGCCGCCGTGCGGGCCGCGTCAAGCGGCTCCCCCTCATCGGCAGGCGCGGCCAGCTCAGCCGAGCAGCTGGCTAGGGCAGAGGAACGGCTGAGAACGGTGCCAGATAGCCTCGCCCTCCAGAAGAATCTCGACAGCGAGATCGCGGCCTGCCTGGGGCGGTACAGCTCCGGTGCCCGGGGACGTCTCAAGCGCATCGGCATCCAGGCACCCCCGCGAAAGCCCGAGGTGCCCCCCGGGGTCGGTCAGGAGCTGGTGGAGCTCGGCGACTTGCTAGACACGCTGGACTTGCTCCCCCGGCGAATCCACGAGGTCCTGGAGAAGGAAGGAACAGAGCTCGCCACGCGGGTGGCGGAGTAGGTCCTTGGCTGCTACCGGGCTCGGGACGCGGAGTTTTCCCTGGCCCCGGTGCTGGAGGGATTCCCCGCCGACGGGGAAGAAGAGGCTCGAAAGGCCGTGACCGACGCTGCTGCAACGGAGGCTAGATTCTTCAACCGGGGGGAACACCTCGAGAATCCGGCGAAGGCGCGGCGACGGCTGTGGTCCTCCGCGCATGCTTCCATTTTGACTTCACCTGTGTTCGGGCCTTCGCGCCCTGGATGCTCAATACTTGTTTTTGTTCGTCTTGACATCCCGGGCCCGGGAACGCCGAGCGCCGGGTGTCGCCTGAGTCCGAGCCCGGCGGCTGTGACCGGTCGCTGCGTGTAAGCCCTCCTTGGGGCCCAGCGTAACCGCTCACCCTGGGAACTCAGTCCCTAGGACGGTTAAGTCCCGATCAGGGCAGTCCGGACTGTCCGATTCCCAAGCGGACGGTCCGAGCTCCACTCCTCCTCGCGGGAAGCGGCCGTTACTTGGCCTCCCACGACTCCCGCGCCGCCCGCCCCAGGAGATTGGCTCCCGAGTGCCGCGGGCTTAGCAGTTGCCCGTCCCGGGAGGAGCCTGCTAGAGAGAGAAAAATACGAAAAGGAGCCCCACGCGTGTTAGGTATGGCCGAAATGCTACACTCAAGCCTCTTGACTCGCCGGAAGCCCCTCGGGAGCCGGCCCTGGCCGCGCCCGGGGTCCCGGGTAGCGAGGTACCCAGCGCCTCGGCCGTGGCCGGGGAGGAACTGGCCGACCGGGCACCGTAGCCCGCCCCGGGAGTCTAGGCAGGCCCAACAGGGGGACTTTGCCCGAGACCCCGGAGCATCGACAGTGCCTGGGGCGCGGTCCACGACCCGACCACGGGGCCTCAGCAACTAGGGCGAGACTAGCCCGATGGCCCCCGCGCTCGGCCTGGCAGATTCCGCTTTGCGCCCGGGGCCGAGGAGAGCAATACGGACGGCCACACAAGCGCAGGAAGAAAAAGGAATCGAGCGATATGTACAGTTAGACAAGATTATGTATCTGGATTGTCAGTCAAGATAGCATGGTTCCGCGAGAGCACGAGCCCGGGTCCGGGGGAGCTGCTAGCCCCAGTGCCGAGAATCACCGCCGGGGATAAATCTGGGGGAGGGGCCCCTAGGCCGGGCCCGAGCACAGGCCAGTCCCGGGAACACCTTCCCCGCACATTCACCTCGGGTCCGGGGTCCCAAGGACGTTCCCGGGGTGTGACCCTGGGTCCCCCTCTTGAGCCCGCCGGGTCTAATCTGCGCACAGCGAATTGTGAGAGTATCTGGCTCGCTCCCTTGCCCACTCCATGCTACGAATCGTGGCGTCGATCATCTCCCGAACGGGCCCTCAGAGCCGCGACCGTGCGGAGGAAAAGATCACGCATAACCATTTCACCCCCTACCTCCGGAAAGAACCGACCCCGAAGCTAGCCAGGTAAGGCGCCGGAGTCGCCGGGACCCGGGGCGCCTCCCGGAGGGCGCCCTTAGGTCCCCGCCAGCTCGACAACGTCTTGAACCTAGCACGTCGGGATGCGGTTACTCGTCAGTAGGGAACTGATGATAATGCGCGAACCCCAACTGTCGCACGGGCGCGGCCCGATTATGCCCCCAAAGGAACGAGACAGCCACGAGCGCAACACATGGAAACAGACAAAAAGGACGACGCCGGGAAAGATATTAAAAAGCTATATACGAAGGCGAATACATATGGGGGCCCCGGGCCAGCGCCGAGATTGGAAGAAAACCGGCGCTGGCCCAAGCTTCCCGTAACTTACAGGATATGCTTATGGATAAAACTTGTGAAGATGTTCGATATTCCAGGGATTGGGAAGCGGGGTCCCATCCTCCTGGCCCAGTCTTACCGAGCCCGGTTGGGAGACACCGATCACCAGGAAGGGGCCTTCCCACATGGGGGAAAGCTTATTCTTTCCGGCACGTGTAAGGACACGGCGGAGGACTAGGTCCCCGACCTGGAGTGATCGGGCCCGAACCTTGCGCTGGTGATAGCGCTTAAGGCTTTGCTGGTAACGGGCGACTCGGAGCGAGGCGCGTCGTCTTCGCTCTTCGAGGAAGTCGAGGTTGTCGAGCTGCATGTTGTCGTGGTCGGCGTTGTCGCTGTAGCGCTGTATTCGGGGGGAGCCGAAGGTGAGTTCTGACGGCAGAACGGCCTCGGCCCCGTATACCAGGAAGAACGGGGTCTCCCCGGTCGCCCGACTCGGTGTGGTACGATTGGCCCACAAGACCGCTGGGAGCTCGTCGATCCACTTGACGCCGTGTTTCTTGAGGTCGTTGTAGGACCTTGTCTTGAGGCCCCGTAGGATCTCGGCGTTCGCTCTCTCGGCCTGCCCATTGCTGGCAGGGTGGGCAGGGGAGGCGAAGCAGAGCTTGATGCCGACATCGGAGCAGTATTCGCCGAAGAGCTCGCTCGTGAACTGCGTGCCGTTGTCGGTGATAATGCGGTTGGGGATCCCGAAGCGGCTGGTGATTCCCCGGATGAACTTGAGCGCTGAGTGCTTGTCGATGTCGATTACGGGGAACGCCTTCGGCCACTTCGTGAACTTGTCGATGGCGACATACAGATGCCGGTGACCCCCGACTGCCCGGGGAAAGGGGCCGAGGATATCGAGTCCCCAGACCGCGAAAGGCCAGGACAGGGGGATCATCTGGAGTGCTTGCGCTGGCTGGTGGCTCTGTTTGGCATGAAACTGGCACGTGCGGCAGCGCTGGACGAGGTCGAACGCGTCCTGCAAGGCCGTGGGCCAATAAAATCCCTGCCGGAAAGCCTTACCGACCAGGGATCGAAATGCGGCGTGACTGCCACACTCCCCTTCGTGGATGTCGGCGAGGATCTTGACGCCGGAGCCGCGCGGAACGCACTTGAGCAGGACGCTATTGGCGCCACGCCGGTAGAGGTCCCCTTCTACCAGGACATAGCGCTTAGACAAGCGAGCGATCCTTTCTGCTTCCACGTCGTCTTCGGGGAGATGTGCTCGGAGAAGATATGCCTGGATTTTGTCCATCCAGGAAGGCGCGCTGGGTCCGGCCGCGAGGACCAAATCCTGGGGCCGGGAGCGCGTGTCAGGCTCAGACCCGGGCTCAGGGGCTGAGCCCGAGGTCCCGGGTGAGCGCGCCGAGGGGGTCTCGAGGGCTTCCTGGAAAACCCCCGAGGGGACTGACGCCCGCGAGGAAGCCAGCCTTGAGAGCTCGTCGGCGGCTAGGTTGCAACTGCGAGGGACGTGGCGAAGCGTGAGGTCGTCGAAACGGCGCTCAAGCCTCCGCACTTCGTCCGCATATGCGGCCAATTGGGGGTCCAGGGTCTGGTACTCCCCGGACACCTGGTTGATGACGAGCTCGGAGTCGCCTTGCGCGCACAACCGTCGCACCCCGAGGGCGATCGCGGTCCGGAGGCCGGCGAGAAGGCCCTCGTACTCGGCCATGTTGTTGGTGGCTCCGAAGTTGAGGTGGACGACGAAGCGGAACTCATCCCCGGCGGGCGATACGAGGACGACCCCGGCCCCGGCGCTGGGGCGACAAGCCCGCCGGGCGCAGGAGCCGTCGAAGTTCATTATCCAGTGGAGGCGCAGGTCGGGCGGCAGCTCGGGGGCCGGGAATCCGGCGTCCAGCACAGGATCCGGCTCGGGCCCCGGCGTCCACTCCGCCAGAAAATCCGCCAGGACTTGGCTTTTGATGGCGTGGCGCGCTTGGAAGTGGAGGTCGAACTCGGCGAGCTCGACCGCCCACTTAGCGACGCGGCCCGTTCCCTCCCGGTTATGCAATATCTGCCCGAGGGGGAAGGATGTGACTACGGACACCTTGTGCGCCTGGAAGTAGTGGCGAAGTTTCCTGGATGCGATGAGAACTGCGTAGAGCATCTTTTGCGCCTAGGGATAGCGCGATTTGGCGTCACGGAGTACCTCGCTGACGAAGTACACCGGCTTCTGGTGCGTATTTCCCGACGCCGGCCCGGCATGGGCCGGGGATACGGGCTCAACTCCCCCCGGAGGGAGCGAGCTCTCGCCTATGGGAACGGGTGCGGTGCTGGGACCTTGGGGCCCCGGGTGCAATGTTGGGATGGTCCCGGGCGCCGCGTCCCCGGGCTCGCACTCGCCTTGGCGAGGCTGCCCAGGTTCGAGCTCCGCGGTGGCGGGCCCGGGAGGTAAATCCCGGGTCGCGCGCCTGCTTGGCAAGGGGCGCTCGACGACGAGCGCCGCGCTTACCACCTGCGGGGTTGCCGCGATGTAGAGCAACAAGGGCTCGTCTGGTGCCGGTGCTACGAGGACAGGGGGCGTAGTCAGGTACCTCTTGAGCTCATCAAGGGCTTGATCCGCCTCATCCGTCCAGGTGAACTGCCCGGATTTCTTAAGAAGCTTGAATAGGGGGAGGGCACGCTCCCCAAGCCTGGAGATGAAACGGCCGAGTGCGGCCACGCACCCGGTCAGCTTCTGGGCCTCCCGTAGCCTCGTCGGGGGGCGCATGCGGTCGATTGCTGCTATCTTCTCCGGGTTCGCCTCAATGCCGCGGCTGGACACGAGGAACCCGAGGAGCTTGCCGGCCGGGACCCCGAAGACGCACTTGTCCGGGTTCAGCTTCATCCTTGTGCATCGAAGGTTACTGAACGTCTCGGCCAGATCATGGAGTAGAGTGGCGCGGTCGCGCGACTTCAGCACCAAATCGTCGACGTAGGCCTCCATGTTGCGACCTAGCTGCGATTCAAATGTTACACGGACAGCCCGCTGGAAAGTGGAACAAGCATTCTTTAACCCGAAAGGCATGCACATATAACAAAAGGCCCCCTGGGGGGTAATAAAAGAAGTTTTTTCCTCATCCTCCTCTGCCATGCGGATCTGATGGTATCCTGCATAAGCGTCAAGGAAGCACAAGAGGTCGCACCCCGCGGTGGAGTCGACTATCTGGTCTATGCGAGGCAGAGGGAATGGATCTTTGGGGCAAGCCTTGTTGAGGTCGGTGTAGTCTATGCACATTCGCAGCTTCCTGTTGGATTTGGGGACGACGACTGGGTTGGCCAGCCATTCCGGGTGGACGACCTCACGGATGAAGCCGGCCGCGAGAAGTTTGTCGATCTCCTCACGGACGAAGGCCTGGCGCTCTGGGGCCTGTCGTCGTACCTTCTGCCGCACCGGGCGCGAGCCCGCGCGGATGGCCAAGCGGTGCTCAATCACCCCCCTCTGGGGACCCCGGGCATGTCCGATGGTTGCCAGGCGAAGACGTCGGTGTTTGCCCGGAGGAAGACGATGAGCGCGCTTTCCTATTTGTCGTCCAGCGAACCGCCAACCTTGACGGTCCGGGACGGGTCATCGCCAAGGACTACTTCCTTGACTAGCTCCGCATCGGTGGCGACGATGCGCGGCTTGGGGGCGCGGCGTAGCGAAGGCCCCGCGCCGCCCGCCGCGTCAGGAGCTACGGGGGTGATGTCGGCCGCACGCTGCTCGGCGCACGAGAGGGCGGCCTTCACGTCCCCGAGAACTGTGATCGGGCCCGAGGGGCCTGGGAGCTTCATGGTTAGGTACGCGTAGTGCGTAACCGCCATAAACTTCACCAACGCGGGGCGCCCGAGGACCGCGTTGTACGGGAGGTTGCACTCGGCAACGTCGAAGACGACGTGCTCGGTGCGGAAGTTGCCGCGATCACCAAAGGTGACGGGCAACGATACCTGGCCGAGAGGCCAAGTGAGGCCCTTCGTAATCCCGATGATGGGGAACGAGGGCGCGAGATTCATCCCCGGGGCCTTGATCTTCTCAAAGACCTCGGGGGAAAGGATATTGAGGGCGGCGCCCCCGTCGACGAGGACACGGCCCACCTTCACGTTGCATATGGTGGGGGAGACCGCCAGGGCGAGCTGTCCCTCCCCAGGCACCCGGGCTGGATGGTCCGTGGGGCCGAAGGTGATCGGAATGTCCGACCACTTCAGCCTCCGGGACGCCGCTGGCCTCGGGGTCGCGGCTAACAGCTCGCGCTTCATGGCCTTGAAGCCA
Organism: Oryza meyeriana var. granulata; assembly: GCA_003991445.1. Classification (NCBI taxonomy): domain Eukaryota; kingdom Viridiplantae; phylum Streptophyta; class Magnoliopsida; order Poales; family Poaceae; genus Oryza; species Oryza meyeriana. The sequence goes on along the minus strand of RYFJ01001039.1, from coordinate 212,399 downwards.
CGACGCGAGGAGTGAGCGTGTGCCCCGCCGTCAAGGGTGGCGATGACATTCTCGGGCTCTTGGAACTCGAGAGGGTGCTCCGGATTGGGAGCGGGTTTGTCCTGCTGCCGCTCCTGTTGGAACTTCTTAGTGCGCTCGACCAGGTTCTGGACGGCGCGGCACTCCGTGAGGTCGTGGCGGTCCGTCTCGTGGACGGAGCACCATTTCCGGCCCGCAGCCGGTGGCGGTGGCCCGCGCTCAGCCTTCTGCCGCTTGCCGCCGTAGTCGTCTTGGCGGGCGGCGCGGCCCGAGGGGCTGCCGGACGCCGCCAAGGCGAAGTTCTCGGCGACTTCCTTGCCCTTCTAGCGCTTCCGCCTGTCCCGCCGCGCCGCGGAACGTGAGGCCTCGCCCTCTTCCCCAGGGTCCTGGGCGAGGACCTCAGGACGCGGCTTGTTCCACGCCCGGGCTTCCTCCTTGCGGGCGCAGTGGTCGGCAAGACTGAACAGTTCCGCCGTGGTTTGGACGTCGCGGGTGCCCATCTTTTCGAGCATGCGCTGGTCGCGCACGCCCGAACGGAACGCGTGGATAACCGCGTGGGGGGCGATGTGAGGGATTGTGTTGCGTACCTGGCTGAAACGCTGTAGGAAATGCCTCAACGCCTCACCCCTACTCTGACGTAGGGCGTGGAGGTCCGCTTCTGTCCCAGGGTGCGGGAAGGTGCCCTGGAAATTTGCCACAAACTGGTGGCAAAGGTTCTCCCACGAGCGGATGGATCCCTCAGGGAGGCTCATCATCCAGGAGCGAGCCTGGGCCTTGAGGGCGACGGGGAAATAGTTCACCATCACCGTCTCGTCTCCGCCCGCCGCCCGGATGGCGGTGGCGTATATCTGCAAGAACTCCGTGGGGTCCACGGAGCCATCGTACTTCTCCGGCAAGCTGGGCCGGAACATAGCCGGCCAGCGAACCTGCCGGAGGCCTGGGGAGAGCGTCAGGCAACCCGAGCAGCCGTACTGGGTGGGCTCTGGCGATGGGTAGCGGTTTCCCCCTAGTGGCTCTGAGCTGGAGGCCGGGGCCTCGGAATGCCTGGCGGCCTCCTTGCGCCGCTCACGCTGGCGCTCCATTGTAACCCGGGCGTCCTCGTGGGCCCGGACCCGGTTCAGCCGGTTACGGAGGTCGCCCGTGCCCCGGGGTTGGTTCTGGCTCGGGGCGGTCGGCCGGCTCGCGCTAGAAGTCGGGCGGTCGGAGGTCCTAGCGCTTGTATGGCCGCCGGCGGCGACCCGACGGTGGGCGGTGCCTACCAGGTCGGCGATCTCGCTAATCCATCGCCGCTCCCGGCCTCCACTCCCGGCAAATGTCGGGGGGTGGCGCAGGAGAGCTTCCGCCGCCAAGAGGGCCTCCTGCGGTGTCGCCGAATGAAAGTTGAGGCCGCGACGCGCCGTGAGGCGGCGCCTTTGTTCGCGCCTCATGGATGAGGCGGCGGCAGACCCGGCGGGGCACTTGCCGGCCCCCTCCGCGAGGGAAGGGGCCGAGGCCGCACTACCAGGCCACCGCGGGGCGCGCTTTGCCCGCCGGGTACGCGCCGTGCGCCCCCAGGAAGGCGAAGAGGGAGAAGGTGGCGGGCTTGCCTCTGGGCTAACGTTGCCCAGCAGGGTGTAGTCGCCGGACTCCTCGTCGGAATCCCGCGGACGATGGCCTCCAGCCATGAAGGGCGTCGGTGTCGGGAACGTCGGCGTCCCACCTGAGGAAGAAAACTCCCCCTACCTGGCGCGCCAGCTGTCGAAGGATGGAACCCCGACGGCGGGAAGTCAGGAGACCCCCCCTTTTGAGATTCGGCCAGGGGAGTAGTTCTTCAGGCGGACACGGCGTCAGACAGATCAGCGCTCGGGCGGGAACAGAGGGGGCCCGAGCTGGAAGGTACAAGGGCTCGGACCGTCCGATCCGGATCCGGACCGTCCGAACCGTTGCGAACTCACGGGAGAGAGTGAGACAGGAGGCGTAGACAGGTTCGGGCCGCCTGGAAGCGCAATACCCTACTCCTGTGTGTATGCTATGTAATGGATGAATGTGGCTTGGTGTTTACAAGGTGAGCTCAGCCCGCTGGCCAGCGCTAAGGAAGAGAAACAGTCGAGTGAGCTTCGGTGCGGAGGGCTGGGAGTTAGAGCTCCTAAGTTGAGTCTGCCCTTTCCCTGGTGGCTTGGATCCTCCTTTATAGATTTAGGGGAGTCCACAGTGCCGAGAGAGAGCTAGTTACCACTCGTTCGCACGCACGCCACCGCCTGCCGCGCCGTGCCGGAGGGACGTCCAGTCGCCGCCTGGCCCTGCTACTGCGGTCAGCCGGAGCATGGTCTGCTGTGGGCGGCTGGAGCGTCAAGGTGCTGTCGGTTCGGCCGCCGAGGGTGGCTGGTCTGGTCGCTTTGCCGCTCGGCTGTGGGCGGCTGGAGCACAGAGACGTGACAGCGGCTGTCTCCTGGAGATGCTGTCGGGAGACAGGCGGGAGGCGCCGTTAATGCGAATATTTGGGGAGCTGGTTCAGAGCCTGCCGGGGGCCGACATGTGGGCCCCGGGCAGGCAATGAGACAATAGCGCCCGGAGGCAAGGCGCGGGCCCGAGGCCAACGAGGCCCCGGGGTCGAGCCGACACAGACGACGCCCAGGGCGCGTGCCCGGGGCCGATGGAGAGGGGGCCCCGGGGACGAGCCCGGGGCCGTTGGCTACGGCGCCCCGGGGACGAGCCCGGGGCAGATGGCGATAGCGCCCCGGGATGAGCCCGGGGCCGATGGCGATAGCGCCCCGGGGACGGGCCCGGGGCCGTTGGCTACGGCGCCCCGGGGACGACCCCGGGAGCAATGGGGAGATGACGCCCCGGGGAACTGACGTGGCTATGGATCCACGCGTCCCCGCAGGCTGTGGGACCCCAGTCCCATTTCGCCGACAGAGTCCTTCTTCGTTTAGGTGTATATCTTCTAACACTTGAACCAATTGGTCACTCTGTGGAATGCAATGCAAAGAGTGCAACTCACCGCTAACGAAATGGATGGAATTACTTGGAAGCTCACAAACCATGGAGAGTACACGGCCGAGTCCACCTACAAAGCGCGGTTCTTTGGCTTCATCAGCATGAACTACAACATGATTATTTGGAAACCCTGGCCCCCGAAGAAATGCAAGCTCTTCACCTGGCTAATCGTGCAGAATAGTGTGAATGTCCGACAGACTAACAATCCGTGGTTGGCCAAATAATACCTATTGTCTGCTCTGCTGACACACCCTACAAACATTCTTCCATCTCCTAGCGAAATGCACATACGTGAGAGAAATATGGAACATGCTATCAACCTGGACCTCACATGAGCAACTCAACCCGGCAATGTGGAACACAACCACAATAGTTCACAAATGGTGGTTGGTGCTAGCCATCGGTCAAGGTCTTAAAAAAAGGGTCCACACTCTTATCCTACTAATGATATGGGAAATATGGAATGAGAGAAACCAAAAAATGTTCCAACACAAGGAGCTCTCAGCTGGCTGCGAAAATCAAAGAGGAGGCCAAGAACGGCTCTTAGAGCTTATACCTTAGCTTTTTTTCTTTCTTGTGCAGTTCTCTTTTCATATATAATATAGTTCGTTTTTACTCCTGCTATATTCAATAAAATTGGCACAATTTAGTGTCGGTTCGTTAAAAAAATCTACCGTTTACTTGGAACATCTGCCACCTTTCTAGTTTCTACAGTGATTGAGAATTAGAGCATATGCAGCCAAAAGAAACATATGGCGTAGTCAAAGCTACCGGCAGTTGATGCAGATAATGGTCGCCCTCCCTCGCCCAACGAGACAAATTAACGTCGCTTTTAAAGACAATCAAATATGGACCATATATATACTAGTTTGTGCGGTGATGAATGATTAACGCTTGTGCAGTGAAATATCAACGGAGTTGAGTAAAATTCATAGAAGTTACCAAATTGAATTTGGATGCGATATATCATGTCAGTGTCTAGTTTGTTCAAGTATTTTCCTTGGGCCGTCGTCTGCTTTGGGCCGTCTAGAGCAAGGTATTGATCCTATTAATTAGTAAAGATTGATGGCCTGTCTCAGACGAATAGGGCCCACGTAGTATCAAAGACAGGCTTACAAGACTTAAATACCCAATGGAAAGCTTTGCAAGGCCCAATTAAAATCATCAGTGCAGACATTTTTCTCATGTTTCCCAGGTTGCAATTTTACCAGAACCCAGTTTGAGCCTTTTTCTCTTAGAGTCCAATTCAAACTTTCTACTTCTCCGTTAATTTTACTTGTCAATAGTGTTATACATCCCACATGAATATCACACAATTGTTTGGAAAAAAATGTTGGATTTTTTTTACTATTTCCATGAATCATGCATTCTAAATTGGAACTATTTCAAAAAAGAAAATTCAGTGTCTTCGTGTACCGACGACACTTGCGATTCTTTTTTTTAAAAAAATTGTTGCATTTATAGAAGTAATGAAGCATTTATAGAGGTTTACCAAAACACACTGCGTATATATGTTTGTTGGATTCTACACATGATTACTGAATTTTCCAGTAGTTAAAAGGGAATCAAAGGACCATGCATATTTATTTATCATATCTTTCACCATAGAGAAGGTTAATATATAATGCTAATGTGCTACGGGCTAGATGAAAAGGTTTTGCCTAAAACAAGCAACAAAGATGCGTTGGACGCATAGTTTAGTGACCAAGATGCGAGCTGATTTGTAATCGATCAGAAAATGCCATATAAGTGCTTTTGATGGCAATGCCTTTACTTTACGAAAAGATTAATAAAATCAAAACAAAATAAAGCCCTTTCATTCATCATGAAGCAGAGTATTGATGCACCCGATCGAACTGAACTTGCCAATGTGTATACCAACACACATCTATCTATTGCCTCTCTTTTTTTTTCCAATTTATTGATGCTTTTCCTCCATCTATCTCTTCCTCCTTTTGTTCCTTTTTCTCTCCGGGCACTTCTTTTACTGCATTTGTATGGGCTTTTTTTCAAAAACAATTTTGATTCTAATCATGAACACTGTCTTTTGTGTGGCTTTTGGACCATAGGGAGATCGAGGAGATCACACCAAGCTGATCCACTTTTGACTGAAAACCTGACAGAACACAACTAGCTATTTTGACCAAGAGAAAATTGCACAGTACATGCAGTACAATTATTCACACATATCTAGCTAGCTGCATGCTGAATTTTTGTCTATGTGACAATGTCTTGCTTGTCACAATTGGAATTGAACCAAATTTACTGTTTCGATCTGCAAGCAACCCGGGGAATTTGGCAGAATGCCGACCTATGCAGCTAGCTTGCTAGCACAAGATCACTGAGATAGATGCAGCTAGTAGCACAAGAGACTAACTTTAGTCCGGTCCATCTCTTTGATATCTTTTCGAGCAGAGATGACAGGGATTCATAGTTCCCTATTCTATAGCCTACATTCCATGCATGATGCATCTCGTGGCAGACCAGAGCCGGAGACCAAGGAAGAACATGAGTTCATGGGCTAGAACATAGCTGAGCTTCTATAGCTGCATGCATGCATGCGTCGTCCAAAAGTTAATTGCATGCGTACGTGTGTATATAGTGACATGTATATACGGTAGTATCAACACGGTCACTTGCTGTTTGTGTAGATGCTGCTCCTTTTTATAAGTGGGCCTAGAACTGTAGCAATGATCCTAATTATTGCTGCACAATTGCAAATACTGTGCATGCATGCGCGCATGCATCATGCATGAAAGGAGCTACCTGATGAGATCGATGTTGAGGTCCACATACCACAAGTAATCAAATGAAAACTATGCTATACATATATAGCTTACCAATTTCACTCCAACATGTACAGTTCACTGTTATTTGACTGCCTAATTCCTGTGAACGTGGCAGAGCCAGAAATGTTACCGGTGGATCGATTACCATGGAGCATAGCTTAGCTGGTTAAGTCTCTTGTTCTAGAATTAGTACGGATACTCGTATTTATAATCAATAATTATTTTTTTGTGGTAGATGATGTTCTACTCAACAACGAGGAGTTTATGGTGACTTCGTTAATCTCAAGATAAGTTGATCTAGTCTCTCAAAGGTGTTTATTGGGGTGCAGTGGCTTTGTTAATCTCAAAATAAGTTGGCTTGGTTTCTCAAGATAAGTTGGTCCAGTCTATCGAAGGTGTTTATAGGGGTGAGTGTGCGCGTGTGTATATTGTACTGTGTGTTTTAAAAAAAGCATTGCCCCATATTTTAGTGTGTTGTAATTTTGATGGATTTACATGTAAAAATTAAGACTTTCAGGGGTATTTAAATACATACTCGCTTCGGTATTTAATGTTTGGCATCGTTAACTTTTAGATATACGTTTAATCATTTATATTGTTCAAAAAAATTGTGCAAATATACAAAAATATAAGTCATGTTTAAAACATCTTTAATAATAAAACAAATCACAACAAAATAAATAATTATTATTTTTTTAATAAGACAAATGGTTAAACGTACGTTCAAAAATCAATAACGTCAAACATTAGACACCAAAAAGAGTATTATAATTTTAGTATCGACAGCCCATAGTAGCATGGGTTTCAATTCGGGTGAATTCGTGGGCTCACCATTAGTCTCCATATTATGTGTGCATGCTTCTTAGGCATGTCTAGAGTTTGGGGAGTCTCTGGCAGTACTCTAATAGTTTTTAGCTCTCCAAACAATTTAAATTTTTAGTCTAAGACTGAATGCAGATAGAAAGCCTTCAGTCATATTAGAAGCTGATCAATCACAAATACCTATTAGTAGCTACAGAATCCAGAAATTAAACCAGAAACAAGGTCTTTTGATTCTCACTAGCTAAATACTAACCAACTGTATCTTAGAATCTACAGCTTCCTAGATAGGTCATAGTTACTAGATTAGTTTAGAAACTACGTCAAACTAGTGAGAGTAATTAAACTGAACAAGATACATGGAGTTTGAAACCTTCTATATATCGCTTGGTGTTGGCTTATTAACTACGACCAAAATTTAAATTTTAAAACTTAATTTTAAGTTGATTTTAAGGTTTTTTTTATTGTAGTCTATTTCTAGTCTTGTCTTTTAAACCGCGAATAATATAGAGTTTTAACCATAAATTATTTTTGTTTGCTTTATTTATTTTTCTACTGCTTATCGCCAGCTAGTTACCTTAACCCATAAATTATGAGCGAGCCTACAAGGGACGTACCCCAACAACCATTCCACGTAGCTAGAGCTAGATCGAGGTGACTTCCAAATTAGCTGAGACTGCAATGTGACGTGCTGTTGCCCATGCAAAAAAGCTCTTTACCCTGCTTAATTATAGGGGAATGATGCTTTTTATACATGTGGTGCCACATCGGCTTTTGCCACATCTAGCTCCTGGGAGTGTGAGAGACAAGAATTTGTCCACGTGGCCACCACTTTTACGTACAAATTAACACTCATAAAACATGCGCTGCACATTCTGTAAAACATACAGGGACAGAGAGCACCACCAGCCAATTTGACCTGCCATAGCTACACAAGGAAAGGATATTACTACAACATATGCACACATTTGTCCATTTGTATTCTGAGAAGCTTTACGGTGTTTGAGTGAGCTACTCTTTCTAATTTGTAGTTGTCTCTGAAAAGTGAGAATACAGTTATAGCAATGTTTTCGCTCTCTAGTTAACCTAACTAAAATTTGTGTGTGTGATTAAGTTACTGAGAAATACCAAATTTTATGATAGAGAATATATATGGTACTTCTCGGCACCTCCTCCTCAAGTGCCGTAAAATTTCTGTAAGAGATGAAGTGGTTACATTGCGCCATTTGGTAATAATTAAGGGTGTCCATATGGTATTTTCTCAGAAATTTTTTTCTTAATATAATCACAAAGATCTAGATAGTGCAACAATGTAGCATACTAGTGTGTGCTTAATCTTGTGTGCAGTGGTTGTGGGTGTGAGAAAGAGAGATTAAATGATTAATTAGCTAGAGCTAGTTAGACATCCCAACCTATGGCACCACCACAACAAAACAGACAAGGACAATTTATCTCCAAACTCTCATGCCATTAGGCATTATTTGACCATAGACATGAATTATCACCCCACCTCACCTCACCTGCAGTATAAGTTACAGCAGCTACACCCAAAAGAACACTCCTCCACTACTACACTTGGACACAATTACACACTTACTCTGCCTAAACATCAACACGACTCCAAGCTGGTCATCGACTAGCTTGGCTTAGCTTAGCTTAGCTAGATCTATCACGCAGCTAAGCAGCTAGCTAGCTTGCAAGATGCGAGCCGGCGGCTGCGCGGTGCAGCAGGCGCTGGCGGCGGAGGCGGCGGCCGTGGTGAGGCAGGCGGTCACGCTGGCGCGGCGGCGGGGGCACGCGCAGGTCACGCCGCTCCACGTCGCCAGCGCCATGCTCTCCGCCGCGGGCCTCCTCCGCGCCGCCTGCCTCCAGTCGCACTCCCACCCGCTCCAGTGCAAGGCGCTCGAGCTCTGCTTCAACGTCGCGCTCAACCGCCTCCCCACGGCCGGCCCCGCCGCGGCCATGTTCCACCACCACCCCGGCGGCGGTGGACACCACTCGCCGCCTCCCGCGCTGTCGAACGCGCTCGTCGCCGCGTTCAAGCGCGCCCAGGCGCACCAGCGACGGGGTTCGGTCGAGGGCCAGCCTCAGCAGCAGCCGCCGTCGCCGGTGATCGCGTCCAAGGTCGAGCTCGAGCAGCTCGTCATCTCCATCCTCGACGACCCCAGCGTCAGCCGCGTCATGCGCGAGGCCGGCTTCTCGAGCTCGCAGGTCAAGGCCAACGTCGAGAAGGACGTCGCGTCGCTGGACCACGCGAACACGGCGTGCAGCGGCGGTCACGGGAGCTCTCCGAGCCCTGGCCATGGAAGGCCCAGAGAGAGTTCCAGAGCAAGGATCGACGACGACGCCATGCGCGTGCTAGACTGCATGGCGAGCGGGCGGAAGCGTTGCGTGGTGGTCGTCGGCGAGGGGGCGGCCGCGGCGGAGGCGGTGGTGAAGGCGGTGATGGACAGAGTGAGCAAGGCGGAGCTGCACCACCGGCACGAGTGCCTGAAGAACCTGCAGTTCGTGCCGCTCTCCGTCGCGTCCTTCCATGGCGCGCCGAGGGAGGAGGTGGAGGCGAAGGCTGGCGACCTGCGCGCGCTCGTGAGCTCGGGCTGCGCCGCCGGCAAAGGCGTCGTGCTCGTCCTGGAGGACCTCGCCTACGCCGCCGAGGCGTGGGCCGCCGCGTCGAACACCAGACGACGCACCGCCGGCGGCGGTGGCGGCGGGCAGAGCTACTGCCCCGTCGAGCACGCCGTCATGGAGGTGAGCAGCTTGGTGTCCGGCGGCGGCAGAGGCGTCGAGAGGTTCTGGGTGCTAGGGTTCGGGAGCTACCCTGTGTACATGAAGTGCAGGGCCGGGCAGCCACCGCTCGAGGCCGTCTGGGAGCTCCACCCCGTCGTCGTGCCGAACGGCGGCCTCGCCTTGAGCCTCAGCTGCAGTGAAGCATCACAAGCTAGTCAAGCAACAGGGCCAACAACTGGGTGGCTTTTCGTTAATGGCGCCGGCGCAGGAGCCGGCGAGGCGGCGACGGTGGTGAGCCCGGCGGGCTTACCGTCGTGGCTTCGCCGGTACCAAGATCCAGAGCACACCACGCCGGCGAGCTGTGGCACCGGTCTACAGGTACATCTCTTACATTCTTAATGACACTAGCTTGCTTTCACTAAAACAATCTTGACAGGGTTAGATTTCAAACATTAGCAAAAGCTTACCGTGCTTATAGGTTGTGTGCCTGTCGGCAGAGGCCGAAGATGTAAACCAATTTCATTATGTAAAAATATTAAGAGTTTGCATTGTCTGACGAAAGATCTATAATTGTGCAGCTACAAGATCTGTGGAACCCAAGGAGAAATGAATCATCACCACACCACACGTCCGAGCTCACATTGAGCTTCTCCTCTCCGTCCCCTTCTTCCATGTCAGGCTTTACCAGCTGCTACAACACCAACATGATGAGCTCCAAGCCATGGCAACTTGAAGCGAGGCAACCATGGCGAATTCATGGAAATTATGGTCACACAATGGCCATGGCTTATCATGATCGGCCATTGGATAGTACAAACCCTAGCCCTGAGTCCAACTCATTGTCCAATTCATCCGATGGCGGTGAGCCGAAGCGGCCAAAGTTCACCGAGCTCAATGCAGAGAACCTCAAGATCTTGTGCAACGCGCTCGAGAGCCGCGTCCCACACCATTGCAACATTGTTCCAGACATTGCGAGCACCGTGCTCAAATGTCGGTCTGGCATGAAGAAGATGACGTTGAGGCATAAGGAGATCAAGGGAAGCTCAACTACTTGGTTGCTATTCCAAGGAAGGGATTGTGACGGGAAGAAGGCCATGGCTCAAGAGCTTGCAAAGCTTATCTTTGGTTCATACACCGAGTTCACCTCCATCTCCGCAGATGAGCTCGCATCGGCCTACTCCGACTCTAGCTCCGGTGAACTCACCCTCAAGAGGCAAAGATCCCTAGACAGTAATGAGCATAGCTGTGCACAGAGGTTGTGTGAAACTGTGTGCAAGAACCCACACCAGGTCATAGTGATCGATGATATTGAGCAACTTGATCATGATTCAGAAATTAGCATCAAGAAAGCGATTACGGATGGGAGAATGAGAGGGTGCAACGGTGAAGAAGTTGATTTCGAGGATGCTATCATAGTGTTGAGCTGTGAAGAAGAACTCGATTCAAGGTCTAGGGCTTCTTCCTCCCCTCGGATCAAGCAGAGGCTCATGACCAATAACAATGATGAGGAAAGCAGCAGCACGGAGAAGGGAGAGAACTCACCACGATGTTTTAGCTTGGATTTGAACGCATGTGTCGAGGATGAAGGAGAGGATCAGAGTTGTTTGGTTGATAATGGTGTTGGGATGCATAGTATTGTGGATGGTGTTTTCTTCTTCGGGTTGATGGCCGATTTGTGACATTTGCCTCCTGTTCATTCAGTCAACAGATTAACCTAGAGTAATTTTCATTGGTCTTTTTTTTTACCTTTTTGTACCAAGTTGGATAGTCCTAGATGTCTTGTATAAACATCTGCGTGTATTTCTACGATGAATTGGCATGGTCTTTTTTAGAAACTATGTAGAAGGAAAGCAAGAGCATGTATATCTATCTTTGAGTTAATGATAGGTAGTTTTTGTTATAGTACTTAAATTTATTTAATTTTGTTTACAATGATTTCTTCATTTTTATTCTGTCAGAAATAATAATATTGAAAACTCATTGAAATATGTACTTAAGCACCATGCTACTTATAAGTAGAATAAAAGGACATTTTTGTTTAAGTTAATTTTGTATTAATTAGTTGAACAAGAGTGTAACAAGCCTTGATTAGATTTGAGATCTATTAGAGAAACAACTTTTTCCTATCCATGCAGTGGAGAAATTAACTAATTTAGTTGGGAGTTCGGACGTAGCAGTGCAGGACACTCACAATAGTTCGTGGCAATGATGTCTGTATACATGTAGTTTAATCAATGTTGGTGTGTGTTGTGTGCAAACATGCAATACAATCATCAACCATAATTATATATATGCTGTAAGTTCTGCTCCCCACAAGGTGGAATATATATAGATCTTTATGTGTATTAGTTACCATATAATTATTCTTGAATCATGCAATATTAATGTGATCTTATTACTGGAGAGAGCTAGCCACCTTTTCAACGCAAAGATCGAGTAACCCAAAACACTTTGGATTAATGTAGGATGCAATATAAGTGCTTGCCACGACATCGACCTTACCTATCTAGTTTGACAATAATCACTCCAAACAGTAATACCTCAAGCAAGAACTACACGTTATTGCAGACCTAATTATATCCCCTAATTAAATTAAATTAACCTCCTATCTGCCAACGCCGATTAGATGATGACATGATGTGTATTCATGTGCTTGGTGCTATCATGGAGACCAAATTAGGTACAGACGTCGTCGTTGCCAGTCTCTTGATATATATGATGCATCACTCCTTTATCATAAAGTTTTAAAGAAAAACGTACACTCGGAAATGTTATCCCTAACACAAAATTTTCTACGAAGGAAAAGGAGTCCTTGTCACTAAAGCATTTACCAGAACAATCGTTTTCCAATATAGATCAAAGTGCAACGTATTTGCTGGATGGGTCCAAATGCAGATCGTTAATTTTACAAAATAATATTCCTAAATTCTCCTAGTTGTTCACACATCTCCTTTTCTTTGTCAAAAGGATTACTTTTAATTAGAACATGATTTCAGCAATATTGGGTTAAGTAACTTTTAGTAAGATACATGATTTCAGCAATATTGGGTTAAGTTACTTGTCGGAAATTCACGGTCAGAATATACTATATACCAAGAGAGTTGTAAATATCTACCCATATCAATCAATTTATTGTATTAATTGGGAGACCGAACCATATATAGTTTATTAGAATATGAAAAGAATATTGTATGCATATTACTCCTTCCGTCCCCAAATGTAAATGATTCTAAGTTATTTTAGAGAATTTAGGATGAGAAAAAAGACAACGATGCCCTTAATAAATAGGGAGTACGTGGGGGAGTGGGAAGGTAGTTGAGAGTAAAATTGGTAAAATTTTGAACGAAAGGTGGTTGGATGAAAAAGTAGTAGTGCTCTAGAATACCTTATATTTGGGATAAATTTTGAATGCTTTTATACCTTACATTTGGGGACGAAGGAAATACCATATAAAGTAACTTAAATTCACAATGAAATAAAAGGAAATATATCTCCATTATTTAAAACACAATGAAATAAAAGGAAATGAGCATTTGCATCTGTATATGAATTAAATTCTATATTTCAAAAATATCAGTTTTCATAATAATAATAAATATTTAATTGTTGACATAGAGATAATAAATATGAATCATACATTTCTTATGATTGTTTCTCATGTTCAACTTGAAAACTATATAGTAGTTACAATTAAAAAAATTACAATGGATTGAATTCTATATATAATTTCCAGTAAAATATAAAGCAATATTTTAGAATGCATCAACTAGTGGCTAACTATTTAACTATCTATTTTGACGAGGTGGTTTTGCACTATTCATAGCGTCCTCGTGCTATTAGATTCCATGTACCATTTATCAGTAGCTAGCATCTATCCATCCAGATCATATGATCAAATTAAATATCTATTTGTAACTACATAAGACTTGCAAGATAAATAGTCCAAGCAAATGTAAATGTGTATGGCTTATTTATAATCTTTTGAAGTAGTATATATGACGTATAATCAAAGTGGAGCTATGTATGGCCGAGGTGAAAAGATATATACTTAGTACTCTCTCCGTTTCAAAATATAATCAAAGTGGAGCTATGTATGGCCGAGGTGAAAAGATATATACTTAGTACTTATTTATAATCTAGCATTCAAAATTTATCATAAAATATAACAACTTCTACATCTACATTCTCTTTTCAACCAATCATAAGCTTCCATTACAAAAGTTTTTTACTTATTTTCTCTTCTCAACCAATTACAATATTTTTCTATTTAATTCCAACAATTTACTTAATACATGTGTCCAGCTCTAAAACTCCTTATATGTTGGGACGGAGGAGGTAATTGATTGGATGAATGTGGATGATTACATATATATGTTGGAGTGTCTAGTTTTATTCTGAGGATCATCCATCTATTTCCTCTATGTATCATATAGAAGGTTAGCTAGCTGACCAAGCCTCAAGTTGCACTCAAGATCCACTCAATGGCTCTTATAGAAAACTACTTTAAGTCAATTTTCTTTTAGAAAAGAAACGTGATAAACTACCGACCCCTGCATTAACCAGGAATAAACTCAATCAACTCTAGTCAATATGGAGTTGCATATGAGCAATGTATGATACGGGTATGCTCAAAAAGACTTCGGGGACGTAGAAAGGAGGAGGCACTTTAGAAGGCAAGGGGTGCAATCTTTATACTAAGGAGATGATCAAAAGGTATTTGCTTTTCATGTATGGTGATGCCATTTGTGAAAAAGAAGAAAAGGATCCTCCTTTTAAGTGCTTTAGATTTCCAAATTCGCATTCCCATCTTAAAAGTAGTGGGTGTGAAAAAGCTTAACATGAGGAAAAAGAAAGGTTAACCAAAAGATAAGCATCTCTCTTGGTCATCAGAGACCCTAAAGCTTGGTGCTTTAGAATCCTGGGAAGATAATATATCTCCTGTCTAGCTAGAGCCCCACCTCAACATCTGATCACCAAAAATACACAGAACAAGTGTAAGTAGGGAATTTGTCGTGTGTGCCTTCCTATAGATAAAAATTGACGACAACTGTTGAAACCTAAGAGATTGTACTGCAAGCATATATACAGATGTGTGTATCTCCCCAACCTTTAATTTGTCTCTCCAATATTCTTTGTGTGTCTCTCTCAAATCTTTCTTGCATGCTCATCTATTCTTTCCACAAGCTAGCACTATACCCTTAGATTATTACATGTATCCCATAATGCTTTTTTGTGTTTTTATTCATCCCATTTACTTTTTCTATCTTAAAAGGGGAGAAGAGCCATACTACTTTCTTCTCAAAAGTAGCATTGTCATCGATCTCTGTACGTACGTACATATGTATGCCACCCTTCTGCCTTCTGTCATATGCATCTCCATACATGTTTTACACATATAATCGACCCACCATATTGTTATCCGTTTTCTGTTTTACAGGAAAATTTGTTTTCATCAATAAATTAGGAGGCATCAGCTGGAAATAACACAAAAGGTGCAAGTATATTTTGCACATATTCATACATGTATACCATGCATTATCTTTAAAAAAATGCATTATTAGTGTGTCTATGTGTGATGTAAAATATTAATGACTACTCCCTCCATTTGCGAAAGAATATTATTTTGTTTAGATAATAAAAATGATTTACATTTTCGGCTCCTGCCATAAGGCACATTGCCAATGAATTTGATGAAAAAAAGACATAAGGTGATGGGACAAACCACCAACTCCCTTTATTGTTGACTAGCTTTGATAGAGTTACATAGTTATTAGCTAGCAATTCTAATGGTACTATGCCATCCATAGTTGAATAAGAGACTTTGGCTACCAACTCTAATAGTGTAGTACCATTGCGTATAGTATCATGTTCCTCATGTGGTAGCATTATAGACAAAAAGGAGCTAATAGGAAGACACAAAGGTAATCTGCACAAGGTTAGACAATTGTTTACCATTGAAAATTTTATCATTACGGCAACGCCAAATTGACCAATATAAAGCACTAGCTCCAATTAAAATCATATTTTTGATGGACCTAGTTACTCCCCTAAGCTAATTACAAAAAAATATTTTTGGTGTTATGGGATAGAGGGATATTAAAAACAAAAAACACACATCCTCAAACAAAGCGAGCAACATGACACTCAAAGAAAAGATGTTGGATTCTCTTTTTCATAGTAGAAACAAGAATGTTTGTCTCCCCCTAATTTCTTTTAGCTAGGTTATCTTTCATTATGATTATTTTGTTGTGAAGAAACCACATAAAGACATTGATCTTTAGTGGAAACTTTAAACCCCATAGAATCCTCTAACATTGGTGTTCATGGTTGCAGTATATATAGAGTTAACTGAAAATTGGCCATTTTTATAAAGCGACCATACAAAGCAATCATTTTCATTCGATAAGGTTATATTAGCTAGCTTGAGGATCAAATTGTTCCACTTAATTAACTTTTGGCCAATAATGGCCCGTCTAAAAGAAATATCCAACAATGTTGTGCTCATAACCTCTATCACGGTAGATTGTTTTTTTCGAGCCATATTATATAAAGTAGGGTATTAATCTTTGAGAGCACACGAATCCAACCACGTGTCTTCTCAAAACCTTATTTTAGTCCCATTGCCACATCTAAAAGACCCATACCTAAGAAAATAATCTTTCACTTTCATTAAACTGGCCTAGAACTGAGATATTCCTGGTTTGCTGGACATACCAGAAAGAGGTTTACCCTTTAAGTATTTATTTCATAAAAGGTCTTAGGATACGTAAAAGTTAATGTAAGATAAATCTGACCGTAACTATTATATAGAATGTAGTCTTGGGGCATATGAAAATGTATAATGAAAGCTTATTTACATATACATGTCTAACTTTTTATTTATGAAAAAAAATAAGTGATAAAAGTTACGTGTAACACTTTGTCGGTACAATATTTTCATACCGTACATGATCACCAAACAAATCGATTAAATTACCACAGCTAGCTTGCTACGTACTACTCATGCATGTCGCTTCTAATTTAACTAATACATTTAATAAATCACCGAGTACATATATAGTATATGTTAAGGAAGGACATATACTCCACAACATTAAATAAATTAAATTAATCTATCTGTTTAACTAATTTTGGGTTAGGCCGAAAGGCAACATTCTTGACGAGGGTGCATGAGATTCCATGCATATACGGTACATGATGGGTCCCATGCATGTATACATATGTGATTCCATTTGCAACCAGCAGAGTTATATTTATACCACTCCGGACCTTTGTCTCGTAATATAAAGCGTATAAATTTTTTATACGATTTTCATTGTAAAACTTTAAACATTATTTTCTTTCATAATATTATCGACAACTATAAAATTCACAAATATAAAAATATTTTTAAATACGAAACCAGTAATATCACATGCATGATACTAAATATATATATTGTTAGTTTAATTATTAGTCAAAGTTTATAAATATATTTTTTAAAATTGTGGGCGCCTTATATTTTAAGACAGAGGGAGTAGCACCTAAGCTAGCTTAATTATATAATAAGTGTTTTGGTCAAATCCAATACTCCCTTTGTTTCAAATTACTTGTTATTTTAGATTTATTCTAAGTCAAACATTTCTATCGTTGACTATTAATTCCTAGAAATATATATAGTTTAATAACATGAGAATTGCATATTACGGGAGTATTTTTCACGATGAATCTAAAAACATAAATATTATAATGATAAACTATATAAATTTCTAAAAATTGATGGTCAAAGATATACATATTTAACTTAGAACAAAATTAAAACGATAAGTAATTTAACACGGAGAGAGTATAATAGTGTATTTTTTAGGAAATCCAAAAATTTCTACTTACACAATTAATGATAGATAACTTAATTTTTCATTGGCGATCGAGTTTTTAGCTTTTCTACGTATGGTTACATACCAGATAAGCTAGTCGTAGTCCTAATCCAGTTGCTGACATGATCGATCGATAGATATTGAAGCTAGCATTAAAAATTACGTGCTTAATTAGCTAGCCAATTAGCTAGCTAAATGTGTTTCTTATCCTTTTCCCCCTAGCAAGCTAGTGGGCTTCATGTGTTGTCACGATGGGGATATTAGTCTCGAGCTTTGTCCAATCCAACGATGATAAAGTGAGACGTCACAAAAGTGCACGCATCTTTAACACATATATATGCTATACGAATTGAGAAAAGGATGACACATTTGTTCCTCTGTTTGTAAAAAGATGGTAATATAATAGCATGACACGCTAACTATACCAGCCTCCACAACTTTGCAAGTCCCACTATATAGCAATGTGGATGAGCTAGCTAGTAGGACTGTAGGAATCAAACTGTGGGACAATAATTTAGTACTTCCTCCATTTGAAAATATATATAAGTTGTATTAGGTTTCTATACAGTCTCCAATATTATACTTTGGCCATCAGTTTCTTTCATAATATATCATTAACAGCTACAAAATTAACATAATATAAAAATATTTTTAAATACGAATATAGTGACACTACATATATGATACTAAACATATATATTTTTAGTTTAATTATTAGTCAAAATTTTTAATTGTTGACTTTATGTAAATAAGGGCATCTTATATTTTCAAAAGTGAGTACGTGTGTTGAATTAAACTTGGCCTGAATGAGGTACCTATAGCCATAGTTCTGCATAACTTATAGGACAACTCAGGTCATGTTCGGAATGCTAGCTAGAACTTTTCCCCGTTGCCAAAAAAATTAGACTACTCTCTCTATCCTAAAATATAAGTATTTCTAAAGTTTTTTTACCGAGATTAAAGAGAGAAGAAATTCTCAAGGGATTGGTTGTCACGCCCCAAACTGACCTTTTGTGAAGGACGAGTTCGGACCGTACAATTAACATGCAAACCTGTACCAGTCCCAGGATTGTAGTGCTGGCACAACAGGCGATGAAACCATTGTGGCACAACTTGTCTTTATTAATAGATATAGTCTTATATCCAAGTTGGAACTGTGGACATACCCCAAGTTCACAATGATGCATTAGCAGAAAAGCGGAAGAGGAAACTAGCCCAAAGCCACAAACGCGATTCGGGAACTAAGCCGAAACCCTAAAACTCCTTGAAGCTAGCTTGCTCCTGGAAGAACTCCTCATCAGTTGGATCCAGCTCATCTTCCAGCACCGGGGGGAATAGATACATATATATAGAAAGCAAGGGTGAGTACTAGCGTACTCAACAAGTCATGAGAGCTTAGGTAGTTAATGCAAGCTTCAAAGGATGGTTGGTTGTTTTATAATTCTTTCTATTTAAATTCCTTTTTAAATGGTCTAAGTGTGTGCTTCTCAATAATAGGAGTGAGGTGCAGTCTCGTCCGAATCGGAGTGATTTGTATCAATCTTTGATTCGGCGCAACTCGCAAGAGTTGGCTTTTGAGATCCAGCTCCACCAGCTGATCCAACATCATCGGGCCCACAGCTCAGCTGTCCTTGACAGCAGCACACTAGTTCCGAAATTGGATTCCCAACCCGCAAACATCATTCATAAACAGTAGTCAAACAAAACTATGCTAAAGAATCACCTCGCATCCGCCCATGACCATGGGTACGGCTGTTCAAACAGTTTAAACCTCTGCAGAGGGGGTAAACTTTACCCACATGACGCGACTTACCCTATTACCCAGCTCGCGAATGTATGGGCACAACTGGTTGCTAGGGGTTTTCACGACAAGGCATTTCCGGAGTCCATCCAGGTTACCACATGCCAACTAGAGAGGTCCACGACCAATCATAAGGTAGGTCCTTGACCATGCTGTACCAAGAACCCAGGAGGCAACCCTGACGCCCTCCCGCACGATCCACAGTCCATTGGCACGCAAGGCGTCCCTGGGCGACTCGTTACTCAACCAGGGGTTATCCCATATCACCCATGTGGTTGTACTGTCGTATGTTCGGATGAAATTCCAAAGGAATCGGTCCTTAGCTACAGTGCAAGAGACCCGTCCCGCTGGCACGATCTCTGCGCCGCGGTTTTCGCAAACCATTTTATTTTTAAGACACCGACCCAAGTGTCGAATTTTCCAATGTTTCGTAAACCCAAATTGTACCTACTCGTAGTCATTTTTTTAAAAAAAAATTTGATAGGCGATCACCGGTACCATGCCTATCGGCATAGGTACCGGGATCTGTCAAGGAAGGTGACAAGGAGGTTTAAGGGATTCCCAAGCAATCAAGGAAGTCATACAACAAATGGGTTGGCGGCCCGTCGGTCATCTCACGACCGGGGCCGACAACTTATTACAGTGTAACCTAGTTTATGCAATTTGTCAAACAAAATACTTAGTTCCATAATTATGGGCTCTAGATGATCAAAGGTGACTTGCCTTACTCAAGACCTGCAGCTTCGTCTTCGAAATCCGTGTCCTGAGGCTCCTCAGGTTCCGAAACTACATGTGTCATAAAACAAACAATAAAAAGGCTAGTATAATAGTCCTATTACATATTTCTAAGGGTGCCATCGTAAAGATCTCATTTTTAGAAAATTTCTGGAACTGGAACAGAGTCAATCGGATGATCGGATGAAAAGATATTGATTTTTGAAGATTTATGCATTTTCTAGATACTTGAAAAGAAATAGAATTGATTTTCTCTATTCATTTTTCCTCCTGGGCCACTAATCCCTGGGGCCCAGCGGTCAGCCGGCAAGCGCAGGGGAGAGGCGCGCACAGTGGGCTAAGCCCATTACTGTGGCGATGGGTGAGAGGGATGAGCAGGCTGAGCGGCTTCCGGCCCAGCTAGGCTTGGAGAGAAACGCGTCCTAACAGGTGGGTCCGTCTGAGGAGCGGGGCCCGAGCCAGCCACGGGGTCCACCGGTGTGGCTCTCGAGACGAGACTGACCAGCGGGCCCGATCAAATGGATGGGACCCGGCTGTCGGTAGCAGGCCTATGAGGACCGCGTTCACAGGGAGACGGGACAAGGAGAGGCGGTGGGTTAGGTGCATCGGCGGACCACGGTGCACCTGGATACGGTGGGCCCACAAACAGCCTCACGGCTCCTCGCAGTCCATGGGCGCACGGCGGCAACGCGGACGCAACGCACGCGCGACGGCTAGGGGGTGCGCGAGGAGGAAGAAGAACAGTGGCGGATCGAACGGCTAGCATTGGAGAAGCTCACAGGAGCGAATCCTCGAGCGATTCTCGACGAAGAGGACACTGGCGGGGAGGGGAGAGCACAAGGATTCGATCTAACGGATCGGATCCATTGGAAACTGGCCATAGATGGGGTATTGTGGTGGAGCATGACAGCGTAGGTCGATTCGGCGCTATCGGGGGCTCTAGATGCGGTCCGGAGACAAAACCCAAGGTGGAGGTCAACGGCGAACGGCGCTACTTGGCGGGCGGCGATGAACAGGACAAGCGGCGGTACGGTGGTCGCGGCGCGGTGGCTACAACGGCATTTGTGCCCTTAGAAGGGCGATGGCGGCTTCCACACGCACTAGGGAGGGAGGTAGAGAGGGGACACAGAACAGGGAGCTACTGAGGCGGTAGGGCGCTGTGAAGAATCGCTGGTGGCGTGAACATAATCATTCGGCCTCGGCTCGAGTGACGCGGCGGAGCAGGGGAAGCCGAGACGTCGACGGCGGCCTCGGGTGCTCCAGGAGCTTGGCAAGGCACAGGGGCTCCAAGGCTTGCGACGGTGGTGGAATTTGGGAAGGGGAGACAGGGCGATGGCGGTTGAGTTTTATAGGCGTCCCACGAGGCTAGCGATGCAGGGGCGCCATGGGGATTTCCTGTGGTCGAGCGGCAGGTTGTCACGGTCAAGGCGAGGATGGCGCACAGGCTAGGCGGCGTCAGCGGGAGCGCTCCTCTGCGAGTCGCGATGAGGCGAGACAGAGGCTCGCAGTGGGGAGAGAGGAAAAGGGACGAAGTTTGAATGGTTCCCGGTCTCAAGGGGAGGGAAGGAGGAGAAAAAGGGGAGGCTTTCTTCAGCTTTTGGGGCGGCGGGGGCAGGCGAGCGCATCCAGGGCTTAGCGGCTTACGGCGGCTTCAGTGACGCAATGGAGGATGACGGCATAAAGGCGGCGAAGGGGTTTGGCGCCGAGCGGGGGCAAAACGGTTGCCGGCACAGGGATGGATGACGGCGGCGTCCTGGTGGTCGGTGACTGAGCAGAAGATCAGGGCATCCGAGGCGCGGCGCGAGAGTTCGAATCGAGGCGGCGAGGGTGTTTCGGCCGAGCAAGAAAGAAAGGGAATGAAACCCGCGATGACGATGAATAGGGGCGCTCTCCGTTTTTCGCTGGACGCCGATGCAGGGAGGGGAAAGAAAGCGACACGTGTTGGCGCCAGGGAATCCAGTGGCCGGGAGAGAACTCAGCACAGGAACGGGCTGGGGAGATAGGCCCAGGAGGAACGGGAGGTTTTCACCATTTTCCAGGATTAAGGAGATAAATTTTCTTTGGATTCTTTGAAGGACTAAATTAGGAATTTGATTTTGTATTTTTGTGAATTTATTGGAAGAAAGGAAGAATAATTTCTCAATGGTTGATTGGGGATTTTTCAAGGGCGTTGGTGTATTTTCTCAGAATCGGTTCCTAGGAGAAAGAGTTGATTGCCGGTTGCGGGATTTGATCCAGCGAGGGAAAAAAGATGAGATCTCGACACACGGCACAACAGCAATTAAATTCGATTTTCATAGGTACGGACTTTTATTAAATTAGGTTTACGTCTATCGCTAGGGCGTTATATTGGGTTGAGATGAGTAGGTAGGTGGAGAAATTAAATAAGTCATGGTTATAATTGGTTGAGATAGGAGAGTAGAATTAGCAATACAACTATATTCTAGAATAAATTTTGAACAATAAAAGTTACTATACGAGAAGTAATTCTGTGAAATTTAGATGCACCAAATGAGATACCTTAATTTTAACATTGGCCTCGTTTAAAATTGTCAGGACCCTAAAAAGTTGGGATTGTGTGATCCATCTCTCGAAGAACAGAAATGTACAGTTGCAACTTGCAAGTCCCTTTTTTAGTGTGCATAAATAACTAATCACTTATATTAACCGATATGTGTTAGGCATGAAAATTTTGCTACATATATAATATTATGTCAAATTTAATTTAAATAATGATGCAGAAAGCTCGTATAATACGTTGTGTAATTAGTTACTTAATTATAACAGACAACATAATGGGTAGCATCACACCATTAATTGCGCATTGTATATCAGTTGTTTGTATGGCCTCCCAACCCTGTTACAAATTTACGGTGTTACCCAGTCACCTGGTGAGATTAGCTCTGTCACATCAGTGGGTTAAAAGAGCCAACCTAGAATAAAATACTCAGTGTGAATATTTTACAGTTAGGATTAGGACAATTTAGAGGTAATGGGGCTAGCTAGTTCTCTTTCAACTTTCATGACAATCTGCCTTTCCCAAACCTTTCCAAAGTGCTGCACCCTTTTTACAAACTCAAGACAAGTGCCTTTGGTAAAGATAGGCCACCCTTCCCCTGTTAACCTTAGCAAGAAACTTCAAACTTATATGGAGCAGTATTTTATATTTTTGTTAGGCTAAGCTATATGCGTTAATTTGTAGACTTGATTGGTGCTACTTAAAGCATTTCAAATGATCCCTTTGCAGGATGGAAACCAACACTATCACAGGCATGTGGGCTAGCAAGTAGTAGCAAGCTAGTACAGATGCTTATTTCTTATTCTACTTTGTCCTATATATTCGCAGAGATTGATCTAGCTAGCTTACCCGTCTTTGCTGGTTAGCTAGCCATCTAATCATCAATCTAATCCCTTAGCCTCCAAGTATGTACACACTATCTCCAATAATTGTATCAGATGAGTAGATGACGAAGTCCTGTTGTTTCTCAACAAATGGGGATCCACTGCACCCAATCTTTCTTTGCGGTGTCTAATCTAGTACTGGGTTGCTATATTTTAGAATGGAGGGAGTAATACATAGTACTCGCTCCATTATTTTTTATTTAATGTTTGTTAGTTTAAAACTGAACTAACCAATATCAAATAGAAAGACCAGAGGGAGCATTATTGAAGCATAACCTACATTATAAGGGGTTATATGAGATTTAGAATCAGTTCTCACCATCTGCTACTACACACAAGGCCATAAGAGATGGTTAAAAATTAATAGAGATGGTTCAAAATAAAATCGTCGACCGAGTTGGTCGTCCAGTAAACCCAAGAGTATGAGGTCCTCAATTTTGGATTTAGATTTGGGTGCTCTTATTTCTTCTTAATTTAAATTATATTATATTGGTTAATTCCTCCTTGGTATCCTACTACTTTTTTCTTTTTCTTTTTTTGCGCCATGAACTATTGATACGTGGCCAAAAGAACCAGAGAAACAAAAGTAACCAGAAAAGCCACCGTTTCTGAATTCTGAAAGTGTTGCAGTTAAAACATAAAGTCTAGTGTTCCAATAACAGTTAGCTAGCTAGCAAGGCAATTTCCCAAACCTCTCTGATCATCTCCTAGCTACTACAATACCTGATTAGTGGGTAAATAGTTTGTTGAATGCATGCATCCATGCAAAATGCAATCCAATTAGTATGCAGACCAAGTTTCCACACAGTGCCAAGCTTTTTGGAAAAGGGTCCTGCAATCTGCTTGCATGCATGTTGACACTTTTGCTTTCATTCTTTCACTCCTCATTCTTTCTTTCAACAAAGTGAGTGAGGGGATTAGCTATAGCTTGTTAGCTGCTACTTCTTGGATCTCGTTCATGAAAATATCATGTCACAGCTTTGATCAATCAAAAAACAGGCAGCATGAAAGAGGTTGGGATCCAAGAAATCACCTTGTTTGTGTGTTAACTAGCTAATAGTGCCAGTTCTTGACTTGTTTCAAGGTATTTGAATCAGCTTGAAGCTTCGAGTTTCTGCCTCGGTTTCCGTTAGCATATTTTCTAAAACGCATAGCGGTGTGTTTTTTTGCAAAAAATTTCTATATAAAAGTATCTTTAAAAAATTAAATAGATCATTTTTCAAGTTTGTAATAACTAATACTTAATTAATCACGCACAAATAAAGTTTCTCGTTTTACGTGTGACTTATAAACCGCATGGATAAGCAAATTCAAACACCCCTTTAGCGTGCTATATGCGTATATATGTCTACTGCATGATTAGAGCTACTAACCATAACCATATATGCTTTAATAAGAACTATTTATAGCGCTAACTTTTCTTAATTATCACAATAAAATGCACTAGAGTTTTGTTTAGTTAAACATAGGATGGCTTAGTGAGGCTTCTAATTAGGCCCAGGTAAAGAAGAAGCAAGCCAGCCCCCATCTGGGCTCAAATAGGCCGTGGGCCGAAACAAAAATATGCGGCCCAATTAACACGTCCTACAAAAGCTTCTTCCTACCAAGCTCGGGGCTGCCTGTTCCCGCCACGGCCGCCGCCGCCCCACGACGACCCGACCGGCCTCCACGCCGTCTGCTGTTGCTGTCTCTGGTACACGCCGCCGCCTCCTCCAGGCCGGAGACTGTACGAGCCACGGTCGACGTTGTCCGCCCCTGGTCTCCCGTAGCCGAAGCTGCTCCACAAGTGCCGCGTCGTCGTCGTCGTCGTCGTCGTCTGGCCGACGACGGTGCCGCCGCTACCTCGCACCAGACCGTACCTGCTGCTGATCCACGACTGCCTCGTCTCGTCGGCGAGGGTGGCTGCGGCGACGGCATTTCCACTGCCTCGCCCCAGCCACCCCGTGCCGGCGCTCCTGATCTCCTCCCGCTGCGGCGCCGGCGTGCTCGACTTCCAGCAGGGGGTCTCCGGCCTGCAGCACTGCTGCACGCTGCAAGAACGCATCAGGCATCAAGGCGACATATATAAACGCATCGTGGTGTGCCAGAGATTTGAGCTTACTTGTGCATGGCATTGACAGGAGGTCTCGAATACGGGTATGTGTGCCAGAGCGGCCTAACTGAAATGTCAGCTTCTGTTACAGTCTGCAAAACAAACATAGATGATGACGATGATGATTGGCAATGTGCAATTGCTGGAAATGACTGAATGTGTGCAGTATAAATGTGCTTTATACCTTGTCAGGCACTACGACATTGTCAAGTAGCCTTGTGGCTGGCTTCACTGCTTCAGGGTTGAAGAACATTGCTGATCTGAAACATACACAAGATTCATCACAATCTAAAACGGCAAAGGCCACAACCATTTATGACAGAATATGAATGATAAGATTCAAGAGAACACTCACATTGACAGGTTATTTTCTATGGGCGAGCTACAGAATCCCTTGCTTAAACCACCACCACCACCATCATCATCAGGTGACAACCATCCTCCAATTTCACTAGGGAGAAAAAAATTCAGCAATGAGTTCAAAAATATGGACTTCAGATTGCAGAATCAGGTCATTTCAGGATTTACATGTACCTAGTAGCAGGATCTATTGGAAGCTTTTGCAGTGAACAGTCTGATGTTTGTGCAAATGCTTCATTGCTTGCCAGGGCATTTGAGTTCCTCAGAAAGATCTTCTCTTGCCCAACAGTATTGCGTCTCAACTCATGCACCTGATTTGTAGCAAACAAAGGGGGTGATTACCTATCGTTATCGCCTATCGGTTAAGCAAAATAAGTTTGTGCAACATTAGCATAGATGGCAACAAATTGTTGTACCGCGAGCTCTTTCTCTGCCGCTTTGGTGACTGAAAGGAGCAGTTTGTCATCTATGAACGGCAACTTCGCGATGCCCTGAAAACAATTTTTTTAATGAAATTAGCATCTGACTCCTGTTCGACAAGTGCATCAATACTTGATCAGACTAATTTGGAAGTATCAGGAAATTCAGTGCAACTAGCTAAGTGCACTTACTTGCCACAAGAAACGTTTCCCATCAATGTCAATATCCAGCTCTGTTGACAAGAGGCGAAAATAATTAAATTTGCTAAAGCAGAACAACATCATGATGATGCTCTCTGATGACATACCTTTTGGAGTGACAAATAATCTTGATGGACCTACTTATATACTACACAAATATACCTGATGGATAATACGCTTGTATCACAGATTCATCAGAGTCCATCAGCTTGCTGTAACATCTTGGTAGTGCAAATGAGCTGCAAAAGGGAAAATGGTCAATTTTTAGAAAATTGAAATAAATGATGCACATGGGAGAATAAAATGCATGCTGGATGATCAGATGTGCCTTTCTGGTGGCAGAACTGCCATGAGCTGATCAAATGGCTTCAATGGTTTGTCCAAGCTGAATGATATCTTAAACCGGGAAAGACCTTTGACATCAGATGCAAAAGGAGCATAATAAAATGGATAGTACCTGAAAGAGAAAAGGAGAGATGAAACTTTACAAGTGTAATAGAATGTAAACTTCAGCCTTGTACATATATCAGGACTAGTAATTATCAGTTGCACCAGAACATTTATTGAATTTAGTTGTCACTCAGATCATTCTCATCTTTATAATTGAGAGCACAGATTACTGTATGATGACACGTGAACAAACAAATATTCATTTTGGAGATGTCGTCTTACCAGCTCCATGATGGTACATCCGCAAAATAGTAGCATAGTACCCAACAAAGTCCTTTCAAATACTTTTGGACCTAGCCCAGCGAAGGGGGAAAGAAGATCATTGCAACGAAATAGCTTCCAGGTATTGTATTCATTTGCAGAAGGAAATAGGAAATTGTAATTAACCATCTCATTCTGCAGCTTTCCAATTTCATCTGAGGTTTCAGCTCCAAACTTTTCCTTGAAGAACCGAGATTTCCATCCAGGTGATCCTAGTTTTATCTGTAACAAATATGTGAAAATTTGTGCAAAGAAGAACCAACTGGCGCAAGAGACATCACTAACCTTGTCATGTTTCCAAGCTCCAGTTTTTATAAGATCTTGCTTATTCCGAAGAATATCCTTCAAGTTTTTCCTCAGCTCTAAGGTATTCATTGTAACCTGAAAGATAAGGAAGCAAGCATATTCGTAGGAATTAAACCAGCTATGTCAGCACTGCTAAATATTTAGCACAAGTAGAGTCGAAATCTAATACATCAGATTCGTCAGTCCTGCAAGTAGAATCTTGGCCTTCTGCCTGAGAAGACTTGGCCATCATGCCTTGGTCATCAGGGTTTTCTTCCTGAGTAAAAGAACTGATAAAATCAGCACACTTGATCTTGCAAGTATTCAATGCACAATCCTATAACTACAAATAGCCCTTACAACATTTTCTGAGTTTCTCTCATTCCATGCATTTTCTGCGGCTTGACGCTCTATTTTGCGCTGAAAACTCTGCGTAAATGTAACCCAATGAATAAATTAGCAAATTCCGATTCGCAACTGAGAAAATCTATTGAGTATAGATGAGGATTAAAGCACCTCTCGCAGCTGGTATCTTTTAAGAAATATTCTCTTCATATAAAGACAGTTCATAAAAGAACTTCTCCAGCCTCGAAACTTTCAGATACGCGGCATGCTTATCTTTAACCTGTTTTCAGTAGCAACAAAACTAAATGTGAGTATAACATATGGCCAATGATTCATGTAAATAAGAGGCAGGATTTGTCTGTTACTTTGTCTGTGTCAACAATGTAACCTCCCATTTTGTTGAATGACGTTTTGTATACTTCAATAAGTAGATCAACAGCACCCTGTCAAAATAGAACACAATCAGAGAAAGAATATATTTTGCAATAGCATCAAACAAGTGAAACAAGTAACAATTGTGAGATTGTCAACCTCATGTATCTCAAGTGACGGAATGTGCGGAATAAAATCATTCCCCGTCAGGAAACAAATGAAGACAAAGTCATCTATTATCCTCTCCATATCAAGTTTATGGACCGGGTTTTGTATCTTCATATCAAGCTCCAGGTACTCTCTGAGTACCCATATGTTCAGAAACTGCAAGAAGAGAATTATTTATTTTACAGTCCAAATGAGAAATGCATATCTAGTATTATCTACCAAGGAACAAACCTGATATGGTTTCTTGGGTAACTTGCCCTCAGGTTGGAATTTTTACTGTTACTAATTTAATTTTTTTTTTAATTTACAAAACTAATTTTCGGTTTGAATCATTTGCAAAACTAGTCTCTTGCCGCCCTGGGCCACGGCGGGATTTAAGAACCGCCATGGCCCAGGGCGGCGAATGGCATCCCGTCACCCGCGGCTAACGGCTCCGGCCGCCGTTAGCCCCGGGGACGCCACGTGGATTCGCCGCCCTGGGGGACGGCGGCGAATGCCCCCAAGGGGCCGAATGCAAAATTGCATTCACCGCCCTGGGGGACGGCGGTTTTTAGCATAGTAAACGGACGGTCCGCACAAGGATCGGACCGTCCGAATCCAGGGGGCCGCCTGCAAAATTTTTTTTCTTTTTTTTTGATATTTTTTTCTCAACTAGCAACACGAGAATAGCAAAATCTCGTGAAGGTGCAGCTTAAACCGATGTAAGATGTGGCCTGTAGAAAATTACGAGTGTGCTTTAAAAACCGTGCTGAAACTTCGGACCTCAAAAACTCAATCTTCCCGGCCGAATTTCGTAAAATTTTTTTGGACAAACCCGATGAAGTGGGGGGGAAGCGGATGTAAAATTTTCTGTAGATGTCCGTAGAGTACTTATTTGCCCGATTCCGAGACCGTATGCGAAAGTTATCACTGTTTTAAGGTAGTTAGCGCGCTACAACAATTTGCCGTCGATTCGGACCGTCCGATCAGTGTGCGGACGGTCCTATGCATTCGCCGCCCTGGGGGACGGCGGCGAATGCCCCCATGGGGCCGAATGCAAAATTGCATTTGCCGCCCTGTTTGCCGCCCTGGGGAGGGCGGCGAATGCAATTTTGCATTCGGCCCCCTGGGGGCATTCGCCGCCGTCCCCCAGGGCGGCGAATCCACGTGGCGTCCCCGGGGCTAACGGCGGCCGGCGCCGTTAGCCCCGGGTGACGGGGATGCCATTCGCCACCCTGGGCCACGGCGGTTTTTAAATCCCGCCGTGGCCCAGGGCGGCAAGAGACTAGTTTTGTAAATGATTCAAACCGAAAATTAGTTTTGTAAATTAAAAAAAAAATTAAATTAGTAACAGTAAAAATTCCTCAGGTTGTGCTTCTGTTATCCGAGGGAACCATGCTCTGCACTTGAATTTTGCAGCCTCTTGGGATGTGAAGACTTTTTCGGTTATAGTGACGGTGTTTTCTTGGTTGTTTTGATGTAGCACTTCCTGGTCATGTTT
Organism: Oryza meyeriana var. granulata; assembly: GCA_003991445.1. NCBI lineage: Eukaryota > Viridiplantae > Streptophyta > Magnoliopsida > Poales > Poaceae > Oryza > Oryza meyeriana. The sequence continues at coordinate 182,843 of RYFJ01001039.1, read as the reverse complement.
ACAAAATACTATATATCTTAACCCCAGTAGTTACCCTTAACCTTAAAACATAGCATACTATGTACTAAATCTAATTAAAAAACAAGCTTTAACAGCAGGATTAAGATAGATTTGAGGATGGGATGGACACACAAACCTCGCGCAAAATTGAGAAGTGGACTTCATGAGATGCCAAAGCAAGCATGATCAAATCAGCATCCTGCAACAGTTATTTGGCTAGCTAAATATAACTGGACTCAAGTGAGTGTCTCAAATATAATGCGTCTAGTTCGATCCTTGAGAACATTCAAAAGACACAGATGTTTTCGTACCAGTCCATAGAGGCAGTGGCGAGTGTTTGGGTCATAGCCTTCCCTGCCGCGTTGCGCGCGGATGAACGACATGATCTTGTGCTCCCCTTCTCCAGGAACGTTTGAGTCAGAGAGTATAACCTTCACAACAGAAATCAAGGGTGAACTTAATCGAGCAAGAAATTGTCAACATACAAAAATTAAATACTTGGCAGTACTGTCATACTTTAATTTTGGCTAATCATAGATTTCTGGGAAGAAACAGTAGTAGATATTATGGCAGTGAGTACAGAACTAGCTAGAAATGGTGACACGAACTACATTTAATTGGTGCAAGTTCACCACGAGAAGAAATAGAATGAAATCAAAATGCTTTGTGACGATCTATCGATCAGTGGAGGAGACCTTGATGTCCTTCCAGAGGGGATCGCTGCTCAAGTGGTGACGGATGTAGTACTTGAGCGCCTCCGAGAGCTTCTCCATGAACTCCGTCCCCGGCGTGATGACGTTGGGGTCAGAAATCTCAGACGACGATGCCTCTCGAGGCAGCAACTCCTTCCCTTCCGCTCTGAACCTGTCCCTCAGGAGCTTCTCCTCCATCTCCTGTCAAATCGATGAGATCGGCATGCATGCATTTGGTTTGGAATGAAATTAATCAGGTGCAGTAATCGTCATCAAAGAGAAGAGGAATTAGAAATGAGAGTTGAGCTTATTATATACCGCGTCTTTGGCTGCCTTGGCGGATTTGAAGCGCCTCGCGCGCTGCTGGTTCATCTTGGCGCGAGGGGCGACGCCATCTGCAGTGCATCCAGAGGTTGCAATAACTTATTGCAAGTATAAATATATGTGGATGATAGCTGGAAGAAGAAGAAGATGCGAACAATCGATCGATAGGTACGAACCAACGGCCAAGTAGAGGAGGGTGGTCGGCCTGACGATGCGGAAGAGGCGGTCCATGTAGTCGAACATGGACTGGAACACCTCGTCGATCGTCGTCGGAGGGCACAACTATGCATGCATGCATCATCCATGAGCAGGGTCGTCATCAAGAGCTAACTTATTCAATTCGACCAGTGTACACCGTACTTTAATGTAGTAGTAGTACAGTACTAGTACCTGATCCTCAGGGTGGAAGCATGGGTGGATGATGCCGTTCATGTCGAGGTAGAGGTTGTGGTAGACGCCATTGCCGGAGCCGCTAGCAGCAGCAGCGTCGTCGTCGTGTTCCTTGGCGGGGGAGACGACGGACGGGTACTTGCCGACGAGCCACCGGTAGAAAGAAGGCACCCCCATGGCGGCCGCAGCATGCAGTTGCAGATGCTGTACGTGTGTGCGCTAGTTTGCTGCTGCTGCTGCTGCTGGTACACTAGAAATAGGAGGAGTGCTCCACTGTCTGAGAATACGGAGAGGCGCGGCCGGAAGGTGGAACGGCCCACACGGCAGGCACGTCCCGTCTCGCACGGGCAACGAGCAGCCGGCTACTACTAGCTGTTTCTCTTTCTCCTCGGGGACGGGGAGCCAACGAACGATGGCGCCTACAGATTTTTCTCAGATCATGCTCCTACTATTACTGCAACTGTTGATGCTAACCAAGTTACTCCCTACGTTCCAACTATGTATTTCAAATTTGTACTTAAAAAGGTTGCTATGCTTTAAAACTGAGGTAGTAAATAGTGTTTTATAGAAATTACAAATTAGGGTGAAAGCCAGTGTGTGACAAACCGCTCAAACCGTCGGGGTACGCTATCGGTTACCGGTGTTTTGATTTGAATAAATTTTATTCGAATTCAAATTTTTTAAAAAAAATAAAAAAATCCAAAAAATTCTAATACGTAGTACTTGAATTATGGATCACTATGGTGAAGAAAGTTTGTGAAAATAATAAAGTTTACTTCATATTTTGGAGCTCTATCAAAATTAAAAAAAATAAGAGATGGGTTAGGATATAATTTCTACTTTGTTTAAGTGTAAAAACGATAGCAAGGGTTATGTAAAAAAAGCAATATTACATTGTTTTTCTAGAGATATCCACAATTTTTTCCTAAATTTTCTATAAATTTTTAGAATTTTTACTACTTTTTACAATTTTTTCGTATTTTTCTTTTTAGCTTCAACATGCCACGGTAACCACGACCTTATCGCGGTAACCACGATCTTACCGTGAGATTTGACATTTTTAAATTCAAATTTTTAGAGATGGATTTTGTGCGGTTTTGGGCGGTTACCCAGTAACCGCTAGACCGTGGGTGTGGCGGTAACCCCCCCCCCCCCCCCCCAAAAAAACGGTGGTAAACACTGGTGAAAGCTTTAAAATGCATTCGTTAATAGATGTTAGGGGTGATAAGAATTAGTGTAGGTAGGGTGCAAGTCTTAAGAGTTGGTGGGATGTTGAGGTCCACTAAGAGTAGCATGGGAATAGAACAAAAGTCATTTTTTACATATCCTACGTAATTATATTTAGTATAAAATTTAAACCTAAACTAGCTATATTTTGGGACACATGGAAAACTAAATACTACCTCCGTCCCAAAATATTGATAGCGAACAGCATATTATTGCGGATTCTCATCAACAACTAGCGCTATATTTCAATAGCAGAATAAAATAAATATCACTCAAAATATTAATAAATTATATATATATCATCAATTACGTAAGATTTACTTATTGAAATTATAAATTGTATATTAGTGTTTAATTTACTCAAAATTTATGGTTTAGATAACATATTAATCATAGAGCCAAGTCCCAGAAAATAAAAAAAATATTTTTTAACAATATGTAGCAAAATAGTGGCCGATATTACGGTGTTGCAGCCGCTATTTTGCAAACAGCAGGCCGTAAAGTTCCCCTCATCTATTTTAGCAGCGCAACACCGTTGTGGTAGTAGGGTCCGCTACCGCTGTTTTGGCCACAGTAGTGACTACAACAACCGCTATTTAGTACCATGATGCTAACTTTGTAATCCTGAAATAAATTGTAGCGCCCTATTTTTTATTTAAAAGCCTTTTGAAAATTTTTCAAATTTTAAATTTAAATTTTATTTGAATTTTTGAGTAAAAGTGCCAAGATTCTTGGATCTCATTTTTCTTCTCCAATCAAGTTCCTCTCAATTCCTTCAATTGTGCCCAGGTCAAAAATCAAAATTTGAATTCAAATTCCATAAAATTCCCTCCAATTATTCAAATATGAAAATCCCTGGAAATTCGGAAATTGCACTGTTCCTTCGGGCCACTCTCCCCTCGGCCCAGCTCTCCCCCTCTCCCTCATCTTCCCTGGGCGTGGCCCAACGCCCCACAACCCAGCATAGCCTGCCTCCCACCTGCGCCCGTTGCCGCCTAGCGTGCACGCGCGCTCACCGCGTTGTGCCTCTAGACAGGCTCACGTGTCAGCCGCCGCCGTTAAACCACGCTCACTCGCTCTGCCTTGCCCGCACGCTCGTCTCCTTCCCCCAGCTGCCCGCACCAGCCCGCCCCCCGTTCGGCGAAAAGCTTACCCGAGAACAACGCGCCTTCCTCGCTCCTCGCCGCACCAAGCCACCTCTCCCGTGCACCGCACGTCTCGCTAAGCTCGTGCCACGACAGCCCCGGAGTTCTGCCCCAATCCCCACAGCGAATCCCGTTATCTCTCCCCTCCCTTTTCCTGATCCCACCAGGAAACCTGGGGCTTCCGTCGCTGTCACCTCGGTAGTCCCCTTCTCGGTTTCCCTCCAGGAATCCAACTCCCCACCATGTCACCTTGCCATCCCATCGCATCGTGTCACCCGACACCCACCCCTCCCTCATTTGCTAGTCACTCCCCTTTTCAGCGCATTCAAATCCGTTGTGGCCCTACCCTAGAGATCCTGGCCACGCTGTCACCTCACCGTCCCGCACCGCTATAAAAGGGCCTCGGCCCCGCCTTCATACCGCCACATCTCCTTGCCGCTCTTTCTCTCTCTCTCCTGGTGTATCCCAGTGCCGATGTGCTCCACTGCTGCCGACAATGCAGTCCCCGGCAACCGCCGCCCCGTCTCCTAGTCACTTCGAGCCACCGCCGCTCTAACCACTGCGCCCCCACCGGCCTCGCTTGGGCAGCCGTCGTGGGAGGTAGAAGACGACTCCCCCCGCATAAGATTGACATCCCGGGCCCATGAGGCAGCGCATCTCTCTCCTTCCCAGCGACTAACGTGTGCCCCCCACCTCCAAGAAAACTATTTAAAACCCCTTTAAAGGTTATGAGTCTCTGACATGTGGGTCCCACTTCATTTTAAATTTCCCTCTCTCGCTGACAGTCTGGCCCCACTTTCAGGGAATATTCCCATGGAATGTTCTTTTCCTTTTTCGGGTATTTCCTTTTGCCAAAAATCCCAGAAAATCATTTAAACTTCAAAAATTCATAATAAATCAACCGTAACTCTGTTTGACTCTATTCAACTCTTAAAATTTTTTTTAAAAATGAGATCTACCTTTTGGTACTGTTGGATTTCTATATTGAGCTCTTTGATTTAGGTTTTGTGCTTATTTGTATCGTTTCACGTATAGAACCCGAGTACGAGGAAGGTCCAGACGCCGTCTTTGAAGGAGAAGACCCGCTTCGGGAGCAAGGCAAGCCCTCTTTGATCACAGTGCCCCTATATTTTGGACATGTATATTGTTTTGCCAAAAATTGCATGAACTAGTGTACACTTTTAATTTGTTCAGCCTCGAAAAACCACCGACGGACCTATTCCCCTACCTTACTTAGTATGTTGACTTATTCCCCTACCTTTGTTAGTCCCACAATTTGAATGCCAGTATCATTATCCTTCAGATACAACTACCGAGGTAGTTTGCTTAGCCATACTTACATTGTTTGTCGTGTGGGAAATATGGATCTTTACTCAAATATTTGGAAAAACGATGCCTTGGGTGTCGAAGGTTTTGATAAAATAAATGTTGTGTTGTCAAACCCTGATGGTGTGGAGTTATCGATAAGGACTATTTCCTTTGGGAAATCCATCCGTACATCTTACAGTACGACCATACGGGTATTATGGGATACCCCTGTGTCACACCCTGTTAATCGGCCTAATTAGAAATTATTTTGGGGTAAATGAAAATACAAGAATACACTAGAAAATTTTTGCCTGTGAAAGTGTTTGAATAAAATCTTGCAAATTTCCAATATTAAAAATCCCAAGTTGAAATTTTTAAATAAATGATTGGATGCTTTTATATTCCTGGGGTCTTGTCAGAATACTTTAAGCGTTTAAGTATTTATAAGAATAAATTCTTCGTGTTTCATGGTGGCATTTACTTCTGGTAAATTCCCCATGATTTAATAAACCCTTCAAAATTTTCTCAGAATTTTTGGAGCTCCACAATTAATTTTAATGGGACAAAGATCATTTTAGAAATTAAATAAATAGAAAATAAATTTCTTTTCTTTTCCCCTATTTGGGTCGTTTCTACTTCAGCCTTTTGATGTCCCTCCGTTCACCTCAAACTTTAGTTCCCTTCTTCTTTAGGGATTTGGTGTTGCTTCTGAAACCCTAAAGTCTCCTCGATATCCTTAATCTAGAGCTCCTGAATTTATTTCATCTCGAAACCCCAAAAATCCCCTATATCTCCTTGACTACCAGAATATTTACAACACTCTAAATATTCCATCTTCTGGGAAAATATTCTAATTTCCCGTAATTTTGGAAGTTCCAATATTCCCCCATATATTCCAATTTCTTGACCTATGCAAAATAAGTTTCAATATTCTAATTCCTGAAATATTTTGCTGTTCTACTTCCCCAAATATTCCTCGAAAAAATACCCTCTAATTTTCAACCCGAAGAATATATTGATATTCTTTTCCCCAAAAATTCATCAGAAAAATATCCTTTATTTGCTGAATCCCACAAAATATTCCCCGTTTCGGATTCCCCGAAATATTCATATGTTTTAGGTATTTAACTATTCCTTGAATCTCCATAATCCCGAAGTATTCCAAAATTCTAGAAATCCCAAATGTTCTACTTTTCCAGTCTCCATAAAAATACCCTCATTATTTCGCCTCCCAAATATATACATATATGTGTGTGTCTATATATATGCATATCCCGATATCCAGAATATTTCGTATTTCCTAATATTCCCACAAATTCTGAAATATTTTCATAATCAAATGTTCCAATAATTCCTTGAATTTCCTAACTTCCAATTTCACCAATTTCAGAAATTTCCAGAAAAGTCCTTCACTTTTTTCTTTTCTTTTTCCCCTCCCTTCTTCTTTTTCCTCTCTTCTTCCTCTTCTTCCTCCGGACTCTCTCTCTCCATCTCCTTAGGCTGCTTCAGCCCGGCCAGCCTGCCGCCCGAGCCGAGCCCTTCCAGGTCCGGCCTGCACCAGCTTCCCCTCGGCCCATCCCCGCCGCCGCCGCCTCGGCCGGTCCAGCTCGAAGGCGCCACCGCCTGTGCCGGACTCCCGAGACCGGCGCTGCGCTTCCCGCTGCGTCGCCGCCCTGGTCTCTCCCTCGCTCTCCCTATATATATACGCGCCTCCTCCCTCTCCGCGTGCCCTACGCCGCCGCCGCCATCTACTGCCCACGCCCTGCATCTCATGCGCCGTCGCTGCGCTGCTCCAACCATGCCGCGCCTTGCCCCATCGCCACCGTCGTCGCCCTGGTGACCGAAGCCCGCTGCCGTTGAAACTCGCCCGTCAACGCCTTTCTTCTCCCCTCCTGCTGCTTGTTGTCGTTCGTCGTCCCGACGCCGATGCGCTGCCCCGATGTCGTTGCCTCTAGGTGTTGCCGTCGCCGCCGAACACCATCCCCGAGGTCGTCGCCCTCGGCATGCCGCCCCCTTCCCTGCTGCGCCGCCCGACGCCTGCTGGCGGATGCCGTCGCTCTTCCCTACCTTGGCCATCGTCGCGCCATGGCAGGCCGGCGAGCTCGCCCGGCCAGGAGCCCTGACAGGCTGGCCCCGCCGGCAGTGCATCTTGGACACAGACGTGTGGGCCCCTCCGTTGGTTTCCCTCCTGTGGATGACAACAGGGCCCCACTCGCAGACCTCGCTCCTTTACAGCCTTTGAATCGCCAAGATCAAATCAGGACCATCCGATTCCCTTCAAAACCCCGAGTCCATCTCATTCGTTCGATCTCTCGAGATTGAATCTCAACCGTTGATTCTTTTTAATCCAGTCAGAGCCACATCAGCCCTAATTGCCATGTCGGTATCCACCTCATCGCCATCTCATCTACTTAGGCCATGTGGTCATCCACATCATCGGACCATCACCTCTTTCTGGTTCACAAGTCCATGGATCTGGTCCAAGGGCTAAGTCACTGACAATGGGTCTCATTTTTGTACATAGCCAAAAATATTTATTTTAATTCGAAATCCAGAGAATATTCTAGGGAATATTCTTTTCTAATTCTTTTTAGATTTTCTCTAAATTCAATCTTCTAGAAGCCATATCTTTTCCGTCGGAACTCCAATTTAACCCGTTCTTCTTCCTAAACACATCTAAAATCTGCTTGAGCATGTTGATCTTATTTGTGAAAATTATTTCATTTTAACATTATTGCATGCACTATTTTTGAATGTCATTATTACGGGTTATTTTTTTATTATCCTATATTCCTTGTTTATGACCGTGAATTGATATTGTTACCTTTACCTTGATATCCTAGGTTATTAATACTGACTAGCTGGATGACTATTTAATGATCTAGCTAGATTGTTTTAAAATTTGCTTAGCCATTGTGTAGAAACTGTAGCGTTATTATGTAAGAAACTAATGACTCACTTATCAATAATTAATGGATAGTGGTTATGGTTTCACGACATTTGGTCGTGGCTGGTTAAGTAATATGCCAACTAAAACTTGACTGAATGGTGGTTTGTAAGCACCAGGGTTGTGAATGCTGCTAGCGGTGCTCATGACAATTAAGGACCGGTTCACGGACTACCTGTTGCGAAGTATTATTCGTGCTAACCACAAGCCAGAATGGCCAGAATGGGTAATGACGGGAACTGAAGTGTGACGAGTTCAATAGGAGACACCAGGGCTTGTTTGTGGCTGGTATAAGTCCACACATGGCAGTCGTCAATAAATCCATGAGTTTGGGCGTCGAACCGTCCTGCGGGAAGGCACTTGATCACCCCTACCGGAGACCGGAGGCTTGGTGGGAGACTCTCCTATTGTGCGAGTTAGATGGATAGTCTTGTCACAATCTCTATTCGGGTATTTTCGGTATCGTGACGCATGGCTGACATGATGTTGAGATTGTGTCTTGTGGGTAAATTGGTACACCTCTGGCCAGAGTAAAACTATTTGAATAGCCGTGCCCGCGGTTATGAGCGGGCCTAGCAATGTTTTCTATGATTAGTCCCACACTACTCATTAATAGTGATAAATGATGGAAATTTGATAACTCCAGTTTGGAGGGTTATGGTTATGGGATTGAACTGCGTTGGAGCATTGTTCAGTGGTTGGTTTAATATTGATTATTAATTAAACTATATTGTTTCTACTGATTTTAAATGCAAATGTTTTAAATATTGTTTATGCAAATAAGACATACTATGCCTTTCCTTTGGAATCCTGTTGCATTATTTTACATTTCCATATGTGGCTTGTTGAATACGGTGGGTGGTACTCAGTCTTGCATTACTGCAATCATCAGATTGAAGATTTGCGAGGAGGTGAAGTTTGGTGTTTGGCTTATACTCCAGTTGAGCTGCCTGTGGTTTGGAGCTGAAGCTACGCTAGTTGCCGTTCCGCTATTGGTTTTCTCCTGTGTGAGAACTAAGTGCTTTTTTTAAGTATTTATCGTTTATCGTCTTTGGTTATGTTTATCAAATTATCGATTTGTGTACCTTGGCTGATTCCTGAACAAGGATTTATTGCACAAATTAGTTTTGAAAATTCTAGTGAATTTCTGGGTGTGACACCCTGGCTAAGTATTTGGTTAGTTCATGGAAATCTTGTTTGTCAATGGTTGAGGAACACTAGGGATGAGGAGGTTGGTGAAGGAACATGTTTACAAACATGGTTTTACCGCCTTTATAGTGGCGCATTGTCACTCGATACTCAGTCGTGGACTCGACCTAACCATATGGCAAGGGATCTTCATGGGATAGCTTCGAAAAAGCCTTGTAGTGAGTCCTCACTTACAAACTGTGTTTGATCGACACACGTCTTGTATTGGAGTCAACTTACGGTGTGTGGATAAATCATACAACCTCTGCAGAGATTAATCGAACTGTTCGAATAGTCGTGCCCACAGTCATAGGCGAATGTGACGTGTTTCTCATAGTGTAGTTTTGGTTGCAAAAATGTTTGAAATGGATGTTTCCTAAACTGGGGACCGTTTCCAGAGTGAGCCTATGTGGCCGACGGCTAACATACGTGGTTAAGAATGTGTGGTGCCTCCCCGACTAGGTGGAAGGCCACCATGTGCATACGGCACCCGATCCTAGGATCAATGGTCGGGTACGCACAACAATGATACAACTCAGAGTTACAATAAATACATAACAGGGTACTTACATATATGTACAAGGAGATTCATCCAGGACAGACCCTAGATGGGCAAAAATAATCAACAGGTAAGCTAGCGAAAACAGCAAAACAGGGCGGAAGCTGGACAAAAACTACACCACAGGCTCGGTTGGGAACTAGGCTCGAAACCTTCAGAAGTCTTCGTAGTCGACCTGGTCTTGGAGGAACTCGGCAGCAGTCGGATCTTCGTCTTCTTCTCCAAAACCTACTATACATATATATGAACAAGGTGAGTACTTTCGTACTCAGCAAGCCGGGAAAGATGCCATGTCGGTCAGACAGAAAGGTTAAGGGTTTATTTGCGAAAATTGTCTTTAGAAACTCTTTTCTTTGCAACACTAGTGAGTTTAAATTTTAGTTGTCGGAAAGAGGCTCACGCCTCGATCCATTCCGCAAGTTGCCTTTCAACAACTCGCCAATTAATGAATCAAATATAATCATACATGTTCGTATCATCTTTTACTTCGCATTTGTTGGTCCTGTATCTCCCGAGTAGCTACCACCACTCGTTGACCCTGAGACTCGGCTACAACCAAATCTCAGCTGTGGCACTTGATGCTCGCTACGCTGGCTACAACCAGCTAGCTAAACCACCGCCTTGGCTACAACCCGGGGGCTCGAACATTGCTGCCCTGGCTACAACCCGAGAGCATGTTCATGGCACTTAATGCCCGCTATGCTGGCTACAACCAGCTAGCTAAAGTGGCTTCCCTGGCTACAACCCGAGAGCACAACTTGATCAACTTGCTGCCCTGGTTACAACCCGGGAGCTTGATCAATCCGTCTTCTGGCTACAACCCGAAGACATCTGTACAACTGCCGCCCTGGCTACAACCCGGGGGCTAAGTTTGCTGCCCTGGCTACAACCCGGGAGCATGATCTTCATCCTGCTTACTTTTCACACACTTGATTATGGTGCTTAACACCCCGGATCACACAGATCCGTTTCTGGCCACACAGGCCTTCCGTTTGCTCACTCGGCAAACTCTGGTCACGGTTCCCTTTCCATCAAATACTTTCATAAATCACTAGCAAACAAATCTACGCTATGGGAATCACCTTGCATCGCCCTTAACCGTGGGCACGGCTGTTCGAACAGTTCTGCTAAACTCTGCAGAGGGTGTGCGCTTTACCCATCCGACACGAAAATTACACCGAGTACTGGCCTGTACCCAGAAATTCGTGACAAGGCCATTTCCAAAGCCAGTCTAGGGTTATCCAATGCCAGCTGAAAGATCCACACAGGATTCAGTAGTCGGCACTGAACTTCCCTAAACCTACTATTTACTCGGCCAGGGGCATCCCATAATACCCGCATGGTCACACTGTAAGATGCTCGGATGGAATCCCCAAAGGAAACGGTCCTTAATGATAATACATAGCCAAGCCACACAGGCACTGTCTCTGTACATCAAGATTTTCACAACTTTATTTGTTTCGCAAACACGCCGATACACAGAGTGCCGGGTTTTCCAATCAGTTTAGTAAAACCCAAAGTTTTTCCTAACGACAAACAACGTTGCAGAGCTAAGCCCTTCTACTCGGCATCGTATCCTCAGATAGGATGCTAGCGTGCCATTTGTGGGGCTCTCAAGGGAGAATATATCAACATTCTACCAAAATAAGTGCTACTACTGGGTAGGTCCATCGGTTGCGCTTGCAAACCGAGGCCAACAGTTTAAAAAGGTGTAAACTAGGCATGCATATATTTTCCAAACAACATAGTTTTGCATATATGGGAAACAATATGATTAAAGAGGCTTGCCTTGTTCCAAGGAGGGGTCTTCTTCAGCGAAGGCGGCTTCGGGATCGTCCACCGGTTCAGGCTCTGAACAAGCAGAAAGAAACACTGATAAGTAGGAGAAGTAAAACACCAAGAAAAGGATCAAGAAGTAGTCGGCTGCAGAAAAGGGGGCAGTCGGCTGAAACAGGCTTGCGAACCAGGCGACAGAGCTCCAAAGCTTGAGAGGAGAATGAGAACTCAGCAGAGCTAGAGCTGGCCGGTTTGCAAAATAAGGAAGAAGGAGCATGGATGGCTCAATATATAGCCGGCGCGCAAGAGTGAGGCATGGTGGAGCTGGGCAACGGGTAAGGGGAAAAAGTCAAGGTGAACTGACAAAGAATTTGACAGAGAGTGACCTTGGAGTCCAATTGGTCAGAGGAGTTGGCAGGCACTGTAGCTGCGATGAGACATTAAGGTCAAGGCTAGGACAGGTTGGAGAAATCTCACTGACAGGGCTTCGGACTGACCACAGGTCCAAGCGATGCTGCAGGTTATTGTTCATCGGTCCAAGCGGTGCTGCGGGCAGGTGAAGACTGGTTCTTCTCCACTTCGGTAGTCGGCGTCCAACGAGCGGGTGCAACTCGGGGGACAAGGAAACAACAGGTCTTGTTAGTCGGTCACCTCACAATGCTTACTCGGCAGCAAGGAGGTCCGAGTAAGACAAGGGAAAATGGCAGGATACAAGGACTGAGTAGCAATCTACTCGGCTTAAGGGAGAAGGTAGTCGGCTGGCCAGGGAGAAAACGGGGGCACAGCTGACAGGATAGGAAGGGAGTTCGGGAAAGCGAAGACTAGCGGGAAAAGAAAAATGGGTCGTTACAGAATGGGTCTTTGTGACCTAGGGTGTCTTATAGCATCATGATGTGGTTAGAGCCGAGAAGGCGTTGGACTGTGCTGAGACAGCTGGTTAACTATGAAAAATAGTTAAGTGGTATTATTTGGATGATGGTCAAGATGCTGAGAAAGTGAAAGGAAAATAATAGTGAAAAATGAAAGAAATATTGATATCATATAGTACTCACTATGATAAGTCATTGTAAAGCAACTTGTGAATTTGGACCGAGGCACGAGTCTCTGTCTGGCAACTAAAATTTGTGCCACTAGTGTTTTGCAAAAAAACTAACTTTCACTTAAAAAGTTGTTTTCGCATTTAAACCCTTATTCCTCTTTATTGAGCCAAGCATGTCACCTTTTCACTGGGCTTGCTAAGTACGTCTGTACTCACCATTGCTTTATATATCTCTATAGAGTATGGAGAAGACGACGTCGACCCGACCGCCGAAGAGTTCCTCCAAGAGCAAGCCGAGTTTGAAGACTTTTAGAGTTTCGTCCCTAGCTCCCAAACCGTTCCTATGGTTCGGTTAGTTGCCTAGGTGCTTAGTCGCCTAGTGCTTTGTGCTAGCTAGTTACAAAGTTATTGCCATTGTTGCTTCCGCCTTGCCGTTGTGCTGCTTGTTCTCCATGTGTTTGTGTTGTTCATCTATGGGCATGCCCATGATAGCGACGGTTGTAAGGAATATTCCTAGTGATGTATTTCGGTTTAAGTCTGCAATGATCAATTGTTATTTCTGTGTACTAGTTTGTTTATCATGGGATTAGTGCGTATTCCACAGGTAATAATGACTCCCAGCCTGTGTCAGCTTGTGTTTTTCTAGCTGGCAAGGTTTGGGGCGTCACATAAATGGTAGTGATGTACTTTCTCTTTCCTGAAATAAATAGATTTCTAACTTAAAATTTGTTGTATGTGTAGTGCTATTACTTTCTTTCATATGTTTTTAACTCTAGAATACAGGATAGGAAAAAACGAAGAAATATAAAAAATACAAGAATTGAAGTGCTCCTTCCATTTGTTAATGTATGATGCTGAACTAACCAGTGTAAAAAAAAAAGGGTAGCATGTTTCTTTAATCCAACTGAAATAAAAACCATTAAAAAAAGAAAGAAACCCCTTTTAGCACCATAAGAAACGAACAAATAAAGAAAAATTTTCAAAAGATTGGAACTTTTTCTTATTTTTTTCTATGAAATCGAGCCATAGAAATACAACCATATACAACCCTATAAAAAAACACAGCCAAGTACTAAGTGCTAGTAGAGCTGCTCCAAAGTCCAAACCCAACACGTACGATACGACCCGATTTGCGAATTTTGCATGACCACCGAGTCCAGTGCCACCTCCAGCTCAGCTCTGCCACGACACGGACCGACCCGAACCCAACCCAACCTACTCGAACCACACCCGCGGGCAAGGCTAGGGTTCGCGACCCAGCTATCCTCGCCTCGCGTCGCCTCCACCCGCAGGCTCCCCACCTCGCCGCCGCCGGCGTCGCTCGCTGCCTCCGTCGCCGCGCCTCACCGCCGACGCTCGAGGATCGGGCCCCCCTCCGCTCGGGGATAGGGTTTCGTCCCTTCAGGTACTCATCCGAATCCGATCTCTGCCTTGCTTTTTATTTTGTTGGTTGAATCGCATCTAGGCTCTCGGCTTGTCTGCTCGGACCTTCCGATTTGTGAGATCGGGTGCTTCGAAGCACGCCTCATGGACCGTACCTCTCGTCGTCGCCGGGCAGCGGTAACCCTAGGTTTAGGGGGTTTCTTAGCTATTGGAGCTTAATTCGATGTTCTTGAGTTGGAAGCTGCTTGATTTCGCATCTGTCGCCCCCGATTTTCCCGTAAATTTGACATCTTTTTCCACCCATTAGAGGTTTGGATTTAGCGAATTTCCTCGATGAATTTATGGTGCGCGATTGTAAATCAACGGTTTCTGCTTGCGCAGAAAAAAGAATGTCCAATTTACTTTGGACAAGGGCATAACTCATGCTCATGGATTGGGTTGGACCGGGGTGCATTTTGGTGGGTCAATCTGGTGCCCACAACAAAACCTATTCGAGATTATTTGGCTAAAAAAACGAGCTTTTGGTGTTGAATCTCCATAAAAGCTATGCACTTTTCTTGACTGGTCTGCATTAGTACGTAGTTTGAGGTGGGATTCATGAATCCAGCGACATGAAAAGATCTGTTACACTATGTGGTTTAGCCAGAAAGCTAACTTCAAAAAATTATCAATCTGTAACCTGAACTCGTCCATTGGATTACAGTGGTGGCAAAACCACCTCAAAAACTGTCATAGGGGTTTATTTGACCTGGTTTAGATACTTCATGGTGTTAAATACCAAATTTCATACTTTGGGGGGTAAAGTAATCATACCTCGATACTTCAGGTGTTAAGTAGACCTTTCCCTTTATTTATTATCATCATCCCTAGTTACAAGTTTGCTGAAGCATTTAACGTCCATGAATAGACTATCTTAATGTTTAATGTCTAATGAAGATGGGCTTGATGGTTAGAAATCTGTACATGTGATTCATTAATCTTTTATGGACTTATTTTTTCATCAACGGGCTAGAGCAGTTGGATTAATTTTCTTTTGTGGAATTTATAATGCTTGCATATTATTCTTGAGCTTTAAGAAATTTTAAAAAAGCATCTTTAAACCTTGCAATTTAGTGATGGGTACAACGGTACGGTACTCATGTAATATGGATCACAAAACAAAATTGTGGATAATTTTACGGTGATCTAAAGAAAGTTTTTAAGTTGTTAGGCTCTAAAATCTGTTTAAACAAATCCAGTTTGGTAAAACCAGAGTTCAAACAACCCCTTTGGTTCAATTTCGGATCTGCATTTGATCCGTTATGAATAAAGGTAATTTGTCATCAATCTGTAATTAAGATTTTAAAAGACCCTTTGGTTTGTTATAATTATAGCATCCATGTGTGACAAATTTTCTGAAGCATTCAGGACTAGTTTCCCAGGCAAGTTATAGGAGTTGCATGATTATGCGATCAATTTCTTGGTCACGCTCTAGCAATATTTTATCACACCTTGAATGTCAAATTGTCCAATGTCTCTATCATGTTCTATGGGCCTTTCACGGAAGGAAAGCATGATTATGCGATCAATTTCTTGGTCACGCTCTAGCAATATTTTATCACACCTTGAATGTCAAATTGTCCAATGTCTTTATCATGTTCTATGGGCCTTTCACGGAAGGAAAAAAAATCATCTTCTAGATTTAGCTCATCCTTCGTATGCCACATTGTCCATTTGTTTTTTGAGCCATTCAACAATCATTCTATGCTAAATTTTAATGGTAGGACATATGCGTTTATGCATATGTCTCCATCCGCATGCACCACACCACCCACTTAAGCAATCATACAAAGTTCAGGCTCATTCACCTACCTATTTTTTAACCCGTTTGATGTTAAATTTGAAGGTTAACATTTGTACTTGTCACTTTGTCAGGTAATTCACTAGGGACATCCTACATGGATGGCATGCAGACAAGTGACTCTTCTCATCACGGAATTGTAGAAAACAGCCCATATAGAACTCCCTATGATAGATATGCAGAAGGTAGCCAACTTGGTGCTTCCTGGTATTTTAGTAGAAAGGAAATAGAGGAAAATTCTCTATCAAGAAGAGATGGCATTGATCTGAAGAAAGAGTCTTATCTTCGCAAATCATATTGCACTTTTCTGCAGGATTTGGGGATGAGGCTTAAAGTGTAAGAATATGTTGCCTTATGAATATTTTATCGTTATACTTGTTTTCCCTGTTAATATAACTGCTGTGTTTGGCATCAATATTTGTTATCTTGCAAGTTCTTTAAATGTTTGTTTGGAAAACATGCTGTCTTTTAACGCAGTTTATTTCCAAGCAGTCTTTTTTTCCCATGCTGATGTATTGATGCCTTATGAATTGAGTCATGTCACTAAGCACTTCGTTGAGATGCCTTACGTACAATAAGATGTTTAAATGCGTGCTTATTGATCTGTCCAGTTTTTTGCCTAAACATTCATGCAACTTACTCAATGATTTAAGACATAGGCACAATCTATTGAACTTGTCAGCTTTAGCTAAGTTCTTTATAGTTTGGTCCAATTTTGCATATCATTTTGTTCTGAATAGGTTTAATTTTTTATGTTAAGTTATTACATTCTTTCTGTCCTGTTGAGAGATGTGCCCTGAGCATGCCCCTGTTAATCGAATTATTTTAAATCGAAAATGCTGTTATCTGTACATTTCACCATGCCAATCTTGTTTATGTTTCTGATTCAGAGGGAATTGATTCCCTATAAATACAATTCAGTGTTAGGAACAACTTATTTGCACTCTATGCGATATCGATTGACGCATAGCAAATTTATTACTTCAATGAGTTATTGTACAACGCCAATTCTTTCTGGCATGAAACAGCAAGAATGTCCTTGTTTAAATAGAACAGAAAATGTACAACATCGTTTACTATTTTGTTTCCTGGATGGCCTAATAACATTTTCGTTGTGAATGTTTGTGTATCACTAAGTGTTCATGTACTGCATGTTTTATGTCCTGTTGATACTTTTGTATAACCCTTTGTCCTAATGATGAATGACTTATAATCCAGGCCTCAAGTGACAATTGCTACAGCCATCGTGTTTTGTCATCGTTTCTTCCTTCGTCAATCTCACGCAAAAAATGATAGGCGGGTAAGCATTATTGAAATTTCCTATGAATCAAATAAAGAGACAATACTCATGTCAGACAAAGTATTTTCAATTTTACCTGCAAATTTTGTGGAAATAGTAGTCAGTGTTAATGTAAATAATTAAATAGTGGTCAATTTAAAGTACTTTCTGTTTTGATTGCCACCCATTTGTGGGGGAAACTAAAATGGTTTGTTACGCACATCTGTTTTAGATTATGATATGGTTAATTTTGGTTGGTCAGTTGAAAAGAGTTATGCAGATTAAAGTTAAGTCAGATGGCAGTACATTCTTTTTCTGTGTTGCATACACCAACACCATACATGTACCATGCTGCTTGTCAGGGTAGTGTTTTTTTCTATCAACTAATTGCAAACTGTAATGTTCATGTTCAATTGTTTATTATGACTTGCAGACAATCGCCACAGTTTGCATGTTCTTGGCGGGAAAAGTTGAAGAAACACCCAGACCCCTGAAAGATGTCATACTCATTTCCTATGAAATCATCCACAAAAAGGATCCTGCTGCTGTTCAGCGAATTAAGCAGAAGGTGAAATAGTTGCCTGATAAAATCTTTTGTTGGTTTTAGTTACCCTTATTTTTTCAGTTGCCAGTGCAACTGTTATACTTCACTTGCTGTTTTTCCTTTGAAGCTGGTAGTTATTTCATTTATAAAGTCGGTGCTTTTCCTTATTTTTTTCAGTTGCCAGTGCAACTGTTATGCTTCACTCGCTGTTTTTCCTCTTAAGCTGTTAGTTATTTCATTTATAAAGTCGGTGCTTTCTCTTTTTTTTTTTGTGAAAAGGGGTGCAATTTTAAATTTCTTGGTTTTCCTTTTTTCCTTTTAACCAGTTTCTTGATTACTTTGGTGTGGAATGGCGGTTGGACTAATTATGTTGTTTTCCACAGGAAGTCTATGAGCAACAGAAGGAACTTATTTTACTTGGGGAGCGTGTTGTGCTTGTAACACTTGGTTTTGATCTGAACGTGCACCACCCATACAAGCCCTTGGTTGAAGCAATAAAGAAATTCAAGGTTGCTCAAAACGCACTTGCTCAAGTTGCCTGGAATTTTGTCAACGATGGGTATGCTAAAATTACTCTTCTCCTTACAAAATAGTAATCCCTATTATGCCTATTTACTACGCCTTAAAAGGGGTGTACAGGCTACGCACTTCGCTTTGCCTTCAATTTAAGCCCCACCATATTGCGGCCGGCGCAATCTTCCTGGCTGCGAAGTTTCTCAAAGTCAAGCTTCCATCAGATGGCGAGAAGGTCTGGTGGCAAGAGTTTGATGTAACCCCACGGCAGTTGGAAGGTTGGTCTCTAGATACAAAGGCAGTAGTGCATTTTTGCACTATCTCCTATTGGGCTATTCAATTTTCTTAAGGATTCAAATTTTGCATCCCCCACAAATAACTGCAGTAGCCTTAGATTAGCTATCTAGGAACCTCATGAGCATTGGCAGCCAAATTTCATCTTCTAAAAAATGATAGATTTTTCATTAGGTTAATGACATGCAGAGTATTGGGATAGAATGTTTTAGGATACGCAGGGGAATGCCATGTACAGGAACATACTGGGATGAACTTGTACTGGATTGCCTCTAATATGGAATTGAAAATATTCTCTTATTGTTGGTGGCACCTTTGAGTGCAAGTGTGCAACTGCTTTGGTAGACGTTGTCTGTTTTGACTTATGCTAAATCTGTTTGCCAGTTCCATCTAAGCTAGTGTTACTTTTAATGGTCTTTTGTTTCAAAATAAACTGATAAGTACATATGCTTACATGGTGCATTTCTTATTATTCCCTTCAGAGGTTAGCAACCAAATGTTGGAGCTCTATGAGCAAAACCGTGTTGCTCCACCACCATCACAAGGGAATGATACTGAAGGTAGCTCTGCGAGTGTGGTCAATCAACGTGCTCCCGGGAAAGCTCCAGGAGCTTCTGAGGAGCCTCCTGCCCATGAAAATCATGTAGCACCCAGACAGTCAAGTGTGCCAGGCCACCAGGGCTATGACCACCCTCATCCTGAGAAGCAAAACTCAACCCAGAGGATACCTCAGAATGAAGCAAGGGATGGTACTGCCAATAGCAATGAAGGTCCCAATATGTCATCAACGATGGATGCAATGAAAAAGATAGACAAGGATAAGGTGAAAGCTGCCCTGGAGAAACGGAGGAAATCGAAAGGTGATCTTGCTAAAAAGGTTGACATCATGGATGATGATGACCTAATCGAGAGGGAGCTGGAACATGGTGTGGAATTGGCTGCCGAAGACGAGAAGATAAAGCATGAGAGGAGGCAGAGTTGGCCCCATTCTGCACATCGGGAGGATCACCAAGGCGCCACTCGCCTGTTTGAGAGCACTGAAGAGGGCGAGTTGTCTATAGACAGCCAGGAATACCGTTCTCCAGAGCTTGACAACCGAAAGAGAAAGGATATGCATGAGCATAGGAACTACGATCGTGGTGAAAGGGACCTTAAAAGGTTAAGGTCTTGAGAGTGAAAGTGTTAATGCTCGGCACATTGCGGAGGGCGATTGGCATCGTATCGCATGTGACTTGGGCTATGAGATTTGTAGAACCTATTTGTTGTCACAGGAGCTTATGCTTATATGTATGTGGGAGATTGAACTGTAATATATAATTTAAAGTATGGTTTACCCGAGGAGCGTGTACAAGGGCCCTGTTCGGCAACATGGTGGCTTCTGGCTTATTCAGCGCATGCAAAACGAGAAACATCGTTAGCGCGTGATTAATTAAGTATTTTCTATTAAAAACTTAAAAAATGGATCTATTTGCTTTTTAGAGCTATTTTCATATAGAAAATTTTTATAAAAAACACACCGTTGATTGTTTTGAAAAGCGTGCGCGCGGAAAACGAGAGAAAAAGCAAAGCAGAGAAGCACTTACGAACACAGCCTTAGAGGTTAACTATTCCTGAATCCTGATAGTGTTACGAACATTCAGGAGCAGCAGCTTTTATGCTGTCAACGATATGAATGAGAGCATCGGAAGACTATCTATATCTATCCATCAGAACGAGAAATTGTTGTAATTTGGACTCCTGACTTGAGGTAGTATGGAAGAACAATGATTGTTTTCCTACATAAATGGCCATCGTTTGTTCCTTTCTTTGTTTTCATGTCCAGTTTTTAAGCGATATGCTTCTGTTCTTCCTTCTCAAACTGAAGTTCTTATTTTTGTGGTAGTCTATTAGTCTGAAATGCGCATCGACCCAGGCATGTCTTAAGTGAGGCTCATGATTTGGTAAGTTTGTATGCTTATCCTGCTCAGAGACAAGGTCAAGAAACTGCTTGTTTCTCATTCTCTTGGTGTCAATTATGACACAATAATTCTTCTCTAACACCATCACAAGATAATGGTGTTCAACTCCTGGAAGCCATCTTTTCCTCCATCATGATAGTACTAGTACCATGATATATCATTCAATCGGATCATCCAAACTTGATCACAAAAGAGGTCGTTCCAAAAGTGCCAGGCAACTCACATCAGATAAAACAAGAGCTGAAGAACACAATCGATGAGGTTGGTCACTTTGGCTGGCCCGGTAGTTGCATCTGCCACCTTTTCTTAACATGCACAGGCTCTCTTCTGTTGCATTGCATTGCAATTTGCAAACACAAAAGAAAAAATCATCACAAAGTGATCCGATCAGAGGCAGCCAGATTGCCAGCTTTCCAGTGCCAGAAAGGAGACATGGTGAGGCAAGTGCAACAGTATCCTGGACATGGAGCAGACACAAGCAAAAGGAAGGAAAGCGACCCACATGGACATGGATGGATGGATGCAAATGCAATCAACACTTCTTTGCCAATGCTATATTACTTAGCCCCTAATCTTCTCATCATCTTTAAAGTTTGGGCAACTTCTCAAGCAATGCTGCTAGGAGTTAGTTAAGCAGTAACATCCTTTCACAGAGTAAATTGCACATGCAAATGCAGTTCCCAAATGTTCAATCACAAATCTTTCAGAAAAAAAAAAGTTAAACCACAAAATCAGTGGACCAGCATACTTCTGCCTGCCCACAAAAAGTTAAACCATTCTTCCTCTTCTTTTTGTGAAAAAAAAGGAGAGAAGAGACAAGTATTGAGATCCTTATCATTTTGGAAGAAATCTGGGCCACATGGTGCTCCTCCAATCATGCATGCATCACCATGACCCCTAGAATCTTATTACATCAGTCAGTTAACTATGAGTTGTAAAAAAAAATCATTGAACACCACTGTCAAGTCTTCTCTATCACAGTGACACACTGTCACTGCTGTATAACAACCGTTTACCTAAAAGGAGAACAGTTGTAGCTACTGGCTGCAGCACTGATCAAAAGGCTCTCTCATCACTTACTACTACTAACTGCAACTACTATACAAGTTTGGCAGGTTCAGAAGAAAATGAATCACCTAGAAACTCCAAAAGAGAAAGCTTTCTTGAAAAAAAATTATTCTTTTTCCTCTTTGTATAGATGCTTGACCACATGGAGAGATGCCAGTACAATGGTGGTGCGAACCATCAAGGCAAGAAAAATGCACTCTTGGATAGAGTATTCTTCAAAGTCTAATAAATTTATTAGAGAAGTTTCTTGGGATCTCCAAGTTCAGAGAGAGAGACAGACAGAGAGAGACTAATCACCTACTGCTTACTCCACAACATCTGGGATCTCCAGGTCCAATCTAAATGTACTTAACTTCACCAAATCCCACACTTTGATGTGTGTTCTGGTTGTTGGCACCAAACTTGCAATCCAACAAAATTCCAAAAAATCCGTTGAGGCCCTGAACTCGTATGCTTCAAAATCGACTTGCAACCTACCAAAAAGTTCTCGAATTCCCCCAAAAAATTCGGACTTGGATAGAACTCAATCCACAAAACAACACGGATTGGATAGAAGCTAAGTGACAAACACACAGATCTCCAAAAAGAAAAGAAAAGAAGAGTCTTTTTTACCATAGTTATATGCTTTTATTAACAATTAAACGTGGAACTGAAAGTTTAACAACGGTTAAACACAAAATATATTTTGATTAACCCACGCTAAATTTACCTCTATACCCCTCCACGCCTCACTTAATTACCGCCATTTACTCCTTTCCGCTATGCACACGCGCAAGAAGCCTACCTCGCCGTCGCCGGAGAAGAGAAAGAGGACCTAGACCTCGACGCGGCAGTAGGTGGCGGTCTGGAACTTGAGGCCGTTGGCCCCGGGGTAGCCGTTGCCGCCGGAGGTGATGAAGAAGGCGGGGCAGGTGACGAAGAGGTGGTAGTGGCCGGAGATCCAGCTGCCGACCTTCCACCGGACGCGGCCGTCGATCTTGACCTGGAGGATGAGGTACCCCGACGCGACGTCCTTGGCGAGGGCGTCGCCGAGGTAGGGCGCGAAGGGAACGTTTGGGCCGGAGAGCACGGGGGACCAGACGTCGACGTCGCCGTGTCCCTGGTACACCGGCGGGAGCGAGGCGGCGAGCGTGATCTGCTGGTACTTGTAGGAGGCGTAGACGTCGAGGCGGTCGTAGTAGACGCCGACGCGGTCGTTGGGGTTGCGGGAGGCGACGGTGACCTGGATGGAGGTGGAGAGGAGGCCCGAGGCGTTGGAGAGGTCGAGCTGCCTGAGCGTGGCGTCCTGGAGGAAGAAGCGCGGGTGGGTGGGGCGGAGCACCAGGTAGACGATGAGCGCGATGATGGCGACGATGAGGGCGAGACCGAAGAGGATGGCGAGAAGACGCCGGCAAGCCTGGCGGATGTCGTCGTCGCCGTGGTTGCCGCAGTCCTTGCCCATGGCTATGCTCTGCCGCCGGCGAGCTAGCTAGCTAGGTAGCTTGACGACTAGCTGCGCTTGTGTGAGAGGAGAGGGGAGGAAGTGAAGAGTTGCAATGGAAATGGAAGAGAGAGTGAGGTGAGGTGGCCGTTTGTTTGAGAATGTGAATGAATGAATTGGGAGATGGATTCTTAATAAATGATGAGTCACCCTCCCTTTTCTTTTTGGGTTTGTTATTTGTTTGTTTTTTAGAGAGAGAGAGAGATTGTTATGGGTTTGGGTGAGGGGTGTGCCATATCATTGACATTGATCATGGTGAAATCATGGAAAGAGAGCTCTTCTATATTATGGGTTTTCTTTTATTTTTGTTAAAATAGGTGAAATATGAGTAATTATACAGGATAGTAGTAGTAATCAATCTGTTTATAGTCAAATTGGAGTTAATATTATTTTAATTGAGCTTACAAATTGGTGGATGACTTCGCTTTTAATCTTTGGTTAGGGTGACATTCGCAAAGGGGGGCCTCATTGGAGAGAGAACTATATATATCTACTTCCAAGTCACTTTCTAAAAGGGAATTTCAAATGAGTTTACACATTGCAGTATGACTTCAATTTTTTATCTTGGGTAACGGGTCATATTTGTGGAGGAGAGCTTAATTGAAAAGGAAAGTGTCTATATCTGCTTCAAAGTTTCTCTTTGAAAAAGGGAATTTGCTGCAAAATGGCTGTAGAAGTTTGGTGTTACAAAACAAGCTTTATTAGTAACAGAATAAAGCTGATCGCACGAACCTCTTCTTTTCTCAGAAAGAAATGAAAAGGATGGAAAAGACAAAGGCCTTCTTTCATGAATCAGCAGTCCATGTTATGCCTCCATCACCTTTATGAACCACAAATATTACAGTTACAGGTCAGTTCAAGTCTTGAGATTAAAAATATTAAATAGAAACCCAATATGTTTGGGGACAGTTACATGATAATTTATTATCTCATTACAAGAGTATAATGTGTCACAGACATATATATCAGCTCCATGTCATTGATCAAAGGGAACTGAACAGAAATCCTAATCCTGATGGACCTATCAACAACAATAGCTTATCTTTATAAGTTATAGAGATCTCAAAGCAAAAGTCAATGTGAGATTGCAAACGACAAGAACCTCCTACCTGATTCTACTAACGATGCCTACTGTTATGTGTCAACCGACCATAGGTATAGTGTTGTTTGTTCAACCAAACACTCACAAGTAGTTGCAAAAGAGAAAAAAGGTCAAAGTTGATCATGTTGTAGAACATACAATCAAGATTACTAGTACTCTCAGCTTTTTTATGTAAAAAAACAATATCCCTCTCAAAGAGGAAAATGGTTTTATTTGGGAAAAAAAAAGAAACAATGGTCAAATCCAAGATGAGGCCATGGCTAGAACAAACAGTAAACAACATAGTACTCTAACTCTATTATTAATGCTGCACACCATCTGAAAACTAAACCCCCCACAAAAATTAAAGGAATCGAGTATGTACAATAGGGAAAGCATACGTGTTATGGTGGTACATAACTCTATCTATCAGGTTTTAAATTCTGGTGTATTTAAATATTACATGCGTATTATGTGTGCTTTTAATAGGATTTTAGTGAATATTACATGTGTGTGCTTCCAATAGGATTTTAGTAAGACTAAATATGTGTTAGAAAACGTATTTGCTAGTGTAAGTATGGTGTGGTGTGTATGCATCTTGAATATGTAATTGAAAAAAAAGAGAGTAATAAAGCGTTTGTGACAAAAGGTGCATCCGTCCATCTAGCTATAGCGCTCTCTCTGTTTTCTTTTAATTGACACTTTCACCATACACACTAAATTAGCCAATGATTATATTTTCTAGTTATAACTATTTTACTCTTAGAATATTATATAGTATCATGTGTACTAACTAGATGTATAAAAAAGTTTCTAGATTAGTGTGGGTGTATATATAATTACTATCATAAAAATAAAATAGAAAACTGAACTTTAAATTTCGTGTAATGTCAAGTATTAAAAATAACTTTCTATCAAAGTTATAATTAAAGAAAAACGGAGAGAGTACATAAATAAACCGAGAGGGTCCCAGAAGAAGCAAAGCAGGAGAAATAATAATGTGACGTGGTTTGCTGGCTGGAACGTTGTGCGGGCCCTCGACCCGTTGGAGTCTGCAGGGCCCACCAGGCAGGCAAAAGTGTACCCGTTGGACGCCGCTGTAATTAATTTAGCTTTACGAGCGATCTGCTAATTAACGAACTGTCAACAAACGAACCGAACAAAGCTGCTGTTAAGGACAGGTATTCCATCTGTTTTCTAATAAATAATATAGTTAATTTTTGCCTGCTTTTTCGTATTTAAAAAATTAGTTATATATATGAAAAATACAAGTCATACTTAAAATTTTTAACAATAAATTAAGTCACAATTAATTTTTTTAACCTTTTTAAATAAACGAATGGTTAAACTTTATGTTAGACGTTAAAAATATCATCTATTAAAACATAAAGAAAATATTATCTATTAAAATATGGAGGAGGAGGGAGCAGTAGCTACAGATCGATCCGTTAATTCCATCGGACTACTCCAGATCGAGCAACTGCAGCTTAATTACTCTACTATTACGAGCCTTATCACTCACTTATTCAGTCTTGCTAAAAACACGGATAGATTCATATTGTGGAGGCGAGGCGTTCATTCTGGACGGCCATGTGGGCATGTGGCACATGTTACACGCGTACTCGTACCTTGCACACGGCCGCTAGCTCCATTTGTGTTTTTTTTTTTCTTGTGTTTCAATTCAGCAAGAGAAATATCCAGTAGTTGGAGGCACTTGGAAGCAAAGCTACTAGCAAACATAGTCCTACTGATAATAAAGTGTCCTACGCGCCAAGGACGACGGACAATTCTTCAGTCGGCCACGCGTACGCACATGTCATGTACTAGTACTAGTAATCCTATGGAGGATAGAGATGGGCTCTGTTAGAAGAGTCTTTAGCTGATTGAAGATTTTTTAAATAGTATAGATTCTTATTTAGATTTTGAGAATTTATAGTTATAGTTTAGAAAATAAAATAGAAGTCAGAAACTAAGAAAACTATTTCCTCTAGATTTTCATTAGCTGGCTTCTTAGAATTCTTAAGCTCTTTTAAACAAAACCATAGACACGAAATTAGCTAAATTACAGTACCCATCGGTAGGTTTACCTTACCGAGAGGGCTATCGTAACCCGACAGTAACCACACTGAATAATAGAAAAAACAGACGAAATTTTTTAAAGGTTTAAATTTTCACTTAAATTTCTTTAAATGAGTCAACTATCATTATTGGACCAGTATACGACGATAAACCCGGTTAAAGTGGTAACTATACAATAAGTAGCAAGTGGAGCCCTACGGTTCTTGGGGATGCTAGCCTCGGCTAGCTAGGGCAACGTACTGATCGACATGATGAAGAGGTAGGGCAGGAGGCATCGAAGCTTCGCCGATCGGTTCTTGGCTCACTTCACTTTGATGGTCGGAGCAAAAGCGGCTTTTAGTGGTGGCTCCGCGCAGCTGCTCTCGACGCCTTGATCATCTCTCTTGCTTTTCCTTTTCTTTTTTCTTTTTACTTAACCCAGAATCCGATTCTCCTAAATAAAGCCTAAACTTTGCTTTCTCCTTTCAACTGCACACGTACTGCGTCACTTCCTGCTGGTCCTCACTCTTTCTCCCTATCTGGGATTCTGGGTCTGATAAATGAAAGAAAAAAAATAAACCAAGCAACTAAAAATAACTCGTAGGTAAAACTTTTGTATATGTGTTCTTAACAATTTAAAAGCTAATATAAAAAAATAAATTACGATGTAAAGATCTCGACATCAACTTTAATATAAAGTTTCAAAATTTAAATTTTAACGGCGGCCGATAAGCCAATAGGCAAACGATGAGAAGCTAAGTAAATTCATTGTGTCGCGCAGCGCCGCACAGCCCTAATCCTCTCCATCAAGCCTAATTACCATCATTAATGTTTAATAATTTTTAATTATAAAATAATATATAAATAAGCAGAGTTAAAAGTTTTTATGTTTTAGTTAAAAGTTTCAAAATTCTAATTAAAATTTTTAATGTTGTATTGAAAATTTTAAAATTTAAGTATTTTTTAAATTCTTATTTGATATTTTTAAATTTGAGTTGAAAGTTTCGAAAACTGAACTGAAAATTTTAAATTAGTGTTATAGAGTTTACTCGATTTTTTAATATTTTATTTAAATTTAATAAAATTCACTGTAGCTGCATCGCTCTCCACTACGTACACGTGTAGCAGAAATCTCGCAAGAGATAGATCTACAAACAAATAAATAATACCAAATCAACGAATGAGAATCGCTAAAATTATAAAGAAGACAAAAGCAAGGGAGGGGAGAGAGTGACTGGAATCAGAACGGGACCTCCCTCTCCCATTGTAGAGTGTACTAGTGTATTGTGTAGTCACATATGCAAGTCGTGCGTGCACGCCGGTGGTTAAGAGGAAGGAAAGCCGGACAACGACCTATCCCTGCTCCCCATGGCCGTCGTTCTCCCTCTCTCCGCCCAGACGACGACGACGACGACCCACATCTACTACTACTTCTACTCGCTTCATTTTCCAGCTTTCACTGACAGTCCGTACGCTGGTTTGACCCCCATCTATCTGACGCTTACACAACACAACCACATGACATGGCAAGGGTAATCAAGAGATAATCATATTTGTTTTACCCATCTAGCCAGCTTAAGGGTGAGCTTCTAGTGTTGCTTATTTCCTCGTCTTTTATGAGCATATTTTTACGATATTTTTTTTTCAAAAATTTTTTATATAAAAATATCTTAAAAAATCAAATAAATTAATTTTTTTAAGTACTTAATTAATCTTACGCTAATGATGTTTCTCGCTTTATGTATGGCTTATAAGCCACTTAGAGAAGCACGTAGAAACGGTGCCTTAAATCCCTTTCGGAAATTAGGCCATAACAGCAAGTCTCCTACTAATACAGACAACCCTTCCCTTGTGGCCCATCCAGGAAGATAAGATCATCATCTTTGTAGGACAACTCCAGGCCATTCCCCACCAACCCCCTCCAATCGTCTCCTTCCTCTCCTGTGCCCATTTCAACGGCGAAAACCTCCCCCTGATCATCATTCCATCACACACACACACACACAAACACAAAAATAATGGCCATAACATCCAACACGCCCAAATCTTCACAACAGGAGACTAGAAGAGATATGGGACTAGGCAACAGATTCTAACAAGATTTTCTAAACATTAGGGCCACACTGACTCACGTATCTTCTTCAGTCTTCTTCACAATAGACCAGCTACCTACCATGAAAGAGTGCTGGTTGCTGCAAACAACTACAACTACAACTTCTCTGTGGTTATCCAATTGGTGTTTGGTTACTCACCTCCGGCCGCATTTGCCATATCCTGTCACTTGTAGCCATGACCATCCACACCAACACCAATGGTGAGGCCACTAGCAAAGCAGTGTCTCTGAACTCTGAAAGTCTGCAGCTGCAATGATGATCCTGAATCCAACCAGCATTAGCTTAAGAACTCTCCCAATCAAAGCACAACCTGCAATTCTGCAAAGCAATACAGAACAAGGGATACAAGGTGTGGCCCTATTATGAAGGACTTAGGTTGTACAGTGCCGAGCTTTTAGGTCACATGGAGTAAAATAACAAGAGGCCCACTATCTGAATTCTGAACATGCCTGGTAGGCCACCAACCCTACTTGAAAGTTAATGAATCATACCAGGTTGTATAATTTTGTAATGCTGGGTTGCTCCCCAACAATTATTGAAGGCTCCTAAATAACGCCAACAATACTTTCCATGGAATTTCTAACAAGCATGCAACAACAGACAGAAAAACACAAATATGCTTGTACAAACAAAATCTGTACTGGCTTTATTAATGGCTAAAGAATGAAACAGCCATACTTGAGTAGACGAAAAATGCACGAATGATACAGTAAGTGTGGTAATACAGATGGACCCATGGTATTACAATGAAAAAAAAACCATTAACGGTTCAGAGAAGCTAAACATGAACAGTATGTCTAGAAAGATGCAGTTCCGTGCAAGACACTAGCATCTACATTCAACTGAAAGTGTCTATTCAGGAACAACCCAGTCTTCCTTTTCAAAGGTTGTTACCAAATACCATCTTCCAGGTAAAAGCCGGATGGTGACGAGGGTTCATGTGTGGCGCAAGAAAGGCATTGTGAATTAATCAAATGTTAGGAGTGTAAAGGAAATCAGCAAGCATTACTGCTTACAACATAACACTGAGTAACAAAGGGTAAAACTACTGTGGCTAAAAAACAATAAGAAAAAGGCAGAACTCATAATAGTTGCCCATCGATGCTCCGTTCCAAACTTTTTATAGAAAAAACAAGAAAATAACAATAAAAGGGTCACATGTATATATCCCAAAGCTAAAACATCAGGTTTAGTCTGCAGGGCCTACTAAGCATTATTTGGATCCTCTATTCTAAAATCAATCTAAATTATAAGAAACACTGCTTGATCTGGGCTGGGCTGCATCGGCAGGTTAACAACAGGGAGCTAAATACAGGAGTAAGCAGCATTTTTGATATAAAAGCAAAATCGAACATATATTGGATCAGATGAATTTAAATGGTTACGCTACTAATCTACAGCCATCCAACCCATAGAGGAAGATTATTAGACCATATTGCAACGCGCTAGGTTGTACGATAGATGTACCTGTAGGATGCAGCCAACTAATGAACTAAAGCAGCAAAGTCCATCTCAACCAACTGTAAACCAGTAATATGTAGCATAGTTTCATGTATGCTACAAATGACATCTATACATACAAAAATAAATAAGACAAATAAATGAACAATATGAGTTACAATGTAGGATTAAAACCAGACATCCATCTAAACTAGAGATCATAGCTTGTTTTCAAGCAGCAGTAGCTTAAAGTATGAATGTTCCCTGGGGTTCCATACATGTTTAAATTCCTCTCAGTGAGCAAAACAACCACCAGGGTATAATCATTCTAGCCCATTATGTCCAACATAAGTCATATACCCACCCATTAATGATAAATCACTCCAGACTTTTCTCTGTCAGGAATTCTATGATGGCCAGGTAAACTATAGTAACCCAGCAGCTATCACTCATGAATCAGCGGCAGATCAACTTCTTATAGCTCCAGTCAACTTCTCGTACCTATGGAAGGTGCTCCTGTAGATCAGCATCTGAGGTAGTCAACAACCACAATACAGCGATCCTGGTAAGAGCAGACAAGTTAACTAGGTCCAGAGTTCCAGAAATTCTACATTGTGCATAAATGCTAAATATAACTGAATCACATGACAACGTAACAATACTGTTTTTGTAACCCAGGGTATCCAATCTACAATAGCATTGTATTCGAAAAACTAGGAATTATGCTTCCATAGGTTATGGTGACGATAACTGCCAATTGTAACAAATACGACATGCAAAAGAATGCAGAGGTAAAAAAGATACAAAACACTAGTTGCAGTATCCAGGGTTGCAACATAACAGCTAGGCAATGAATCATAGGACTCCCTAAAAGCAGTAAACATATTTAACAACAAATATAGTCCACACATGGCATCAGTTGTTCATGTTTCCAAGAATATGCAAAAAAACACAAAAAAATGAATTTATTTTCTAGATTTGCAAGATTCTTAATGCCAACTCACAGCTAAATTTTCACATCATGCAGCAGGTATCCATGTGGACAACCACCATGGCCTTGCAAGACCATCAGTAACGATCAATGCTTTGGGAAAATGAAACTTCTACCGTGTGAACTTCAGAATCTAAACTGAAAAATATAATGTGCCCAAAATGTGTAGCAGGAATGACATTATCCTAATATGTGCTCCATATCTCAATAACAGAAACTGGCAATACCATAATAGAGATAAACTTGGTAACTCAACTCATGCTTATTAACTGTCATTTCTGAGTTCTGGTAAAATCCAGGGTAACTGTGATGTAAGGGCATTGTTCCTTTTGTTTTCCACTGTTTTTCAAGGAGGTTGAGCATGTTAATACAGGACTCCAATTGAGCAAGTATCCCTCAAATATATTGTTTCACTCATTTCAGCTTAGCCTTTCACTGCGAGCCAATCATTCATTAGTGAAGATACATGCCGATATGATAGTTTTATACCATGAAAAGCACTGTTCACAGAGAGTATGTAAGGGCCACCACAAGATATGGTGTTCTCTATTCCTAAGTAATCGGGAACGTGGAACTATGCCATGTTCCTCATCCCAGGAACACGGGGAAGAAATGTCCTGCGTTCCTTGATTCCGTTCCTCGACCCATCTACCCGGGAACTTTGGTGACAGAGATTTATTCACATAGCCGTGCATTGGCAAACAAATAAGCTAATCCTACAGGTGTCCACAGACAATTTCCGTTGCTTTGAAAATAAATGCTCATAAACATACAAAATGGAAAAGGGATGATTCCATACTATCATAGGTCTGTCAGGTTTTCCATTTGCTAAGGTTAATCAGCCAACATATGTTGGCCTCTGTACAGTCTTTTTTTATTGCTATTAGAGGTGTCATACTCACAACCCCGCTGGCATGTAACTTCAACATTGTGCCAAGATTTGACCACACTGATTCTCCTTCATATTGACCCGTACCACAATTTCATTTCATCTCTCTGTTCAACTTCAATGACCAAACGCAGAGTACTTGACTTGTGAACTAAAAGACCCCACACAAATAAGGACAAGCAAAACCTATGTCAAGCCCATCAAATCCAGAGCAAGGTTGCAACGGCCAAAATTTGAAATTTTGCTCGAGTTTAATCCTCGTCACTAGTATTACATATCCCGGCCACGGTTGTTGCTACTCCTACAATCCAATCCATACATAAACAACTTCACTACCTGGTAGTAAGCTTAATAAAAGGCACAACAGAGAAATGGTGATCGAAGCCTAAGGGATCATTAGAACTAGAACTAACCTTCACAACACAACGTCGCACCGGCGGGCAGGGCCATTGAACGCCGCCTCCGTCCCGTTCTTCCCGCGGAAAGCGACGGGCACGCCGTCGCACATCACCCTCATGACCCTCCGGCGCGTGCGCCAGCCGCCTCGATCGAACACGGCCACAGCGGCGAGCCTGACCTGGACCTCCATGGTGCCGACGCCCCCGCCCTTGAGCGGCGGAGCGTCGTCGGGCCCCACGTAGGCCCCGTCGACCTCGAGGCGGAAGGCGAGCGTGGTGGTGTTGCGGGGGGCCTGCGAGAAGGGGGGAAGGGTGGCGACGGCGATGGGGGAGGAAGGGGCGAGGGAGACGGAGGCAAGCGGGGAGAAGTAGGTGACGGTGAGCTTGGAGTTTGGGTTGGCAGCGAGGAGGGAGGCGTCGAAGGAGGCGGAGAGGGAGGAGTTGGCGGCGGAGTAGGCGACGCGGGAGAGGGTGAGGGAGGTGAGGGAGAAGGCCGGAACGCGGGGGCGGAGGAGGAGCCAGACGATGAAGGTGGCGGCGCCGAGGAGGAGGAAGGCGGCGACGACGAGGCCGAGGAGGCGGCGGAGGCAGGTGGGGGGAGGTGGAGGGGGCGGGTAGGGGTGGTGGTGGGGAGGAGGAGGAGGTGGGTAGTGGTGGTGGTAGGCGTGCGGCGGTGGAGGCGGGTGGGAGTGGGGAGGAGGAGCGGGGTAAGGGTAGGCGACGCCGAAGGCCGCAGCCGCCGGGCCGGCGTTGCCGTTGGCGGCGGGGGGTGGAGCGGGCGCGGGCGCCGCGAAGTAGGAGGCGTTGGAGGAGTGGGGTGGGGGTGGGTTGGCCGGGTAGCCCATGGCGGGTGCCGGAGGTGGCGGGGACTTGGGGTTGGGGTGGTGATCGGGCGGGTGGGAGGAGGAGGAGGAGGGGTGCATGGCGGCGGCGGTGAATGCTACTAGTGCGGAGGAGGAGGAGGAGGAGGGAGGTTGATGGTGATTTGGGATCTGAGTGAAAGGGGGCAAAGCACAGCAATCAATTCGTCGGAGGCTGCAACGCAACGCAACGGCGGGGGAGGGGGAGCGCGTGCGGTTCGTCGGCTCCAACTGCTCGTTTTTGTGTTTGCTTTTGCTCTTCAATTTTGTTGGTGTCGACCGTACAGCGGCAGTATTTTTGTTCTGATTTTTCTTGTGTTTGTTAACTTGATCGTTGACTAAAAGAATATGTGAAGATTACTGTAAAACACTTTGGTTGGGAAGTTCTTAAGGGGAGATTGGGAGTATGGAAGGACAAAGCTATTTACAGCTTTGTTTAGTTAGCATACAGACGTTCTGGTTGGACAAGAAATTAAGCGAGAAACTCTCTGCTTTTTAATACATGGGTAGGAGTGAGAGTTTGGAGGGAATGTCAAGCGTCCATTTTTACTTAAAATCTAGTCTCCCTCAAAATTTTCTACTAATTCTCACCACCTCTATCAAACAAGAGACTAGGACTAAAAATCAATGTAGAAATAGGATGTTACAAAGCAATGCCTTTAGATAGTTCGCAGGAAATAAAACACATGAATTTTAAAGAAACTAGAGAGAGTGTAGAGAGATAAAGAGAGTAAGTACATTGGACTTCTCAAAGTAAATAAAAACATGAGCTAGCACTTCATATTTGTTTTTCTATTGGACGAGGGCATAGAAACCCAATCCATAGGATTTAGCAAACTTTATTCCTTTGTTCCAAAGGACTTTATAGGAAATATTTTCCAAAAAAATGAAATCCTCCAAATTTTTGGTTGAAATTCATTCGATCCAAAGGAGCCCTTCATAGGAATCATAGAGGAAAACCAACATGAGATAAGACCTTATGGTTCCTCTTGTTTGAGTCTTAGAGTTCCTATATTTTTCCTATGGTGTTACCAAACAACATTTTTTTGCTAATTCCTATAGATTTCTTCCCTATAAGATTTAGCAATACATGACATCCTATTTCAACGTTTTTCCTATTCCTATATGTTTTCCAATCCTGTATTTCAAAGGAGCTCTAATCAATTTTTAAAGAAGAGATGACCACGTAGGTTATAACCTGCACGAGGTGAAATTATTGACGTGTGAGATATTTGATCTTTATTTAAAGGTTGAAAAATAATCGATGGTAATGCCTCTTATTGTTTGTTTGTTGGCTTATCAACCGTAGCAAAAATTTAAATTTTAAAACTTGATTTTTGAGTCGATTTTGGGAGTATTTTCACAATAATTTATTTTTCACCATTAGCTTTTAAACCATAAATAACACAGATGTAAAAGGTTTTATCTATAAATTATTTATGGTTGTTTTATTCATTTTTCTATGCTCTATCAGTCATAGCTCAACCAATAGTAATGATTGTCCCCATGGTTCATAATACAGAGCCAGTTCCGATGATATTTATTAGACTTTATAGTATATGAAAGGCACAACATAAAAGGAGACATATTCTATTAGACTACTATGGAGGATACCGATTTGGACTCAAAAAAATAATAAATTTCTTACTGGCTTCACGAAACTCTCTTTAGTAAACAAGCTACCACCAGGCCAAATTTCTAATGAAATGCTTTAGCATTTATTCCGAGCAATAACGCCGAAAACGTGAGTCGGAACATAAGTGGAATAGACACGGTTTCCCCGGAGAATTAAGACGATGCTGCATGATCTAAGCTGAATGTTTAGTGCTGACGTGATGAGTTATTTCAGAGTGACAGTGAAGGGAAGTGAGTGAGCCCAGCTTGTAACTTACCCTTTCTCCTCCGGTACAGTAAAGACGTTCTCCAGGCGAAAAATTTCTTCACCGTCCGGGCCCCTTCCCTTCCATCTCCGGTGGCCTTCCCGGTCGCCGGCGTGAGGAGAGGGGATCGGGTTCCTCCTCCAGTAAGTTAGGTATAGGTCGAGTCGGGTCTTACCCTGTAGTCGAGCACCCTGTCGATCTCATCCTACGCTTAGCGCAGAGCTGTTTCTGTAGTTCAAATACCCTTTTATGTGACAGGGATGGTCTTCTGTTAAAATATAAAGTGAATTATGTATATTATTTTATTAGGTTAAGCCTTTAGATTAAAATGGTCGGTATATGTAACTCAATATTTTATTTTGTATGTTATGTTACTCCCTCTGTCTCATAATATTTCATAATAGTAGAATTTTTTATTTTTTGAGAAAATTAAGGTTAGTGTGAGAGTGATCATGATTAGTTGAGATGGAGAGATAGGTGAAAAAAAATTAACAGAGAGAAGATTGTGATTGGTTAATAGATGTGAAAGTAATAGTATTTTAGGACAAATTTAAATGTCCAAAATAATAGTATTATAGGATGAGTAATTTGCTCCGGGCGATGTACCAGCGATCTCATTCCCCTTCAACTCTGTCACTAGTCTTTAATAAAGTTCTCTTGTTTTCAAAAGAAAAAAAAAAGGGCAGCGAGTGGGAGAGCACAATCGTACGTGCAAGAACTCGCAACGATGCTTTGGTTCTCTTCAAACTGGTGGTCAGCAATAAGCTCTCAGCTCCGAAGAAAAAAGAGAACCCAGAAAGGCATCATCGTGAATCGATTCGTGCTCTTCTTCATCCTTCCTTTCATACCGTCCTACACGTATCAGACTTGACGCAGACTTGCAATCTGGTAAAACTCAGCGATCGCTTGTCTAATCCTATCACTAGCGAAAAAGCGATGGAGAAAGTGCAAATAGTGTAAAAGGAATTATTAATAGATAAAAAGTGTGGTCGTTGCTTCTTTGAGCCTGAACCTTCTTCATCCTTTCTCATGAGAAAGAAACATAACATTGTCTCCTTTATTATGCCTTTCCGTCCAAATGTCCAGTAGTGCTACAATCTCACTGCAATAAGCAATATTGTACAGCAAAAACAGATGATTGGTGGATGCATAAATAGATTAGAAGTAGATCCTGAACACAAGAACAGAAAAAGTACAGAAACTCTGTGATATAGGAAAAAAGAACAACAATAAGATTGGTACATGCTCTTCACATCTTAACTTGCCGTAGTGTTAGCCACTTGCTAATGCTTTAAGCAAGACATTCACTGTTTTGCTGTTTTAAATTTGAATTCTCGAAAACCATTTGAAATTTCACTCGGAATCTATTTTCGTCCTGAACCTCGAAATTTCGCGGTTTTCGAACAGTTTTGGTTGAAAACGCAAACCCTGCAGTTACTTTTATATACACTGGTAGCGTATCGGTATGACGACAATACGTTATAAATGCAAAGAATCGTTAGTGTCTTGGACGGAAAGAAATCTTCTGCACAAGTCTTGCACTGCAGCTGTACAACCTAATGGTAGAGCTCGTGCTGTCGCTCATGGCCCGTGTTCACTGCTCAGCGCTTCTGCTCCCCCCATTGCTGTCCTTCGAAGAACTCACCCAACAGTTGCTCCACCATTTCTGGGCTGTACCTCACGTATTTATGCGGGTTCTTCCCGTTCTCAACAAGGTTACTGCACGTTATAGTACTGTCATTATCTTAGAACAGGAGGGAGGGAACATAAAACGTTGCAGAAATAGCCACTGTCAAGCTCACGCCACTATCGCATCGTGCGTGCACTAGGCAGTTGCCTTGCTTTTTGACAACTAGACGCACACTGTAATGTTGGAGTCTTGGATATGAAGAAAGGGGAAAAAGGTAACTAACGCTAATGACAACCAATTTGACAGTGAATCATTTAACAGGATGGGGCAGCATGTTATAATTTATGTCAATACACGAGAGATTCTTTTGTATGGGGGATTGACAAATAGGCGTATCCCCGGGGAGGGGAGAGTGGCCGAGCAGTCAAAAGCGATAGACTGTAAATCTATTGAAGGTATTACAGTTTAGGATACTTGATGTAACTCTCAAATTTAAGTTTCAGACACAGCCAAATAAATCAATTGCATCGAGGACACTTGGTGGAGTTTAAGTTTAGCACAGGTATAAAAAAGTTATAGTAGTAAAGAGACGATGAAAAGTGACCGTCAACGTACCCGAAGCGTTTAACAAACGACCGATAGGCTGGTAGCAGAACCTCAGCTACAGCAAGCCTCAAGGATTCACGCAATTCCTGATCGGGTACAATCCATTGAGATTGCTTTGCATGGAGCTCTTCAAATTGCATGTTGAAAGATTTAAACCTGACAGCGAAAAATCGCAATGTTTTGTGACTAATGATACAGTTGTTCACATTTATATCCAAGCAGTGAAAAATAAGCTGCCAAGGTACCAACCGTTCTTTGATCATAGCTCTTGAAACACCACTGCTGCTAAGATCTGATGCTGCTGATGAACCAGTGCTACCTGCACCTTGTATGGAAAGTGTCTGGAGAATCTGAAATAACAGAAGCATAGAAGCTAGATTATAACCAACAGATTCAATATGTACAATCATGTATCCACAGATAGAGTAGCATGTTAACTACTGAATCCATGGGGCTTGATTTCATGAAAGAAAAAGCCTTTCCAAGCAAATAAAGCTACCACGTCAACGACTCAACGTACAGTAAAACTATTAGTATCTCTGCAGCGGTGCAGCCCAGCATTGCCACATATATTAATTTACAAAATTGAGTTACATGGTGTTCGCTTCTGCTTCTTGCTTTAGCTTCTCCCTCATTTTCCGTTACCACGCTTCCCAAAACGTAAAATGGTGCATTTTTTTGTAAAAACTTTCTATGTTAAAAGTATCTCTAAAAATCAAATAGATCCATTTTCAAGTTTTTAATAGCTAATACTTAATTAATCACGCGCTAATAATGTTTCTCGTTTTGCGTGTGGCTTATAAGCCAGCACAATAAGCCAATTCGAACACCCCCTTAACATAGCATGTGTATACGTTGAATTTCTTGATATTAGTTGTACACATGCAATTTGTGGATGCTGTAGTTTTTAATCTAATGGTAAGATCACAGTAACCAGAGTTGCATTTTTTTTGAAGCTCATCTTTGTAAATAATTCATATTGGGGAATAACCAACTCAAATTTGAACCAGCTAACACAAAAATGAGATAAGTGGACCATACTGTTGCAAGTGTTTTTACATTGTGATTTTTAATTCTTAAACAGACAGCTCACTGTGTTGCCTTTGCACAACTACATGCTATTTTCTAAAATAAAATTAAAAAATATGGACGGGATCAATAAGAAAGGTCCACAAATGTAAACGCCGTGCAGCCAAACGACAAGGAAAATTGGTGTGCCAATCACTGAAGAATTCATTGACTCACTAACCTTTGCCCAAGCAACACGTTTATATTGATTGGCATTTTGCTGCACAATCCTACGGTGCCTCTGAATCCAGTCATCACCAAGTATATCCTTCGCTTCTGATCTGAGGCAGCACAGGAGAACATTAAATGAGCATATTGCCATAATATTCCAGGATGCAGATTTGAAGAGAGGAGGCAAAACATACCTTCGAACAGATCTAACCATATAATGAATGTTGTTCATGAGAAACAAGTAAGTTAAGGCAGGATCCCTATACTGTTTAGATTTTCCGTCCAAGTTGTTCTGTAGGGCTTGCATTATCCTCATGGTGACAACAGCAAGTTGAGATTCTGTTTCACTACCAGTTTCAAATTCCTGAAATAGTAGCTTCAGTGCCGACTGATAACTGTTCATATAAGAAACTTGTGTTAGGTTTGAAATTTTGAATAACAATAGCAGGAAGACTATCAACAAGTTAAGACCTTTGTTGATGAACAAGTGAATAAGCTAATAGATAACAGCAGATTTGTCAGGAAGTTCAGATTTGCTTTCGAATCCTTAGGAATTAGTTTAGACTTTGAAGAAGTCCAAATATTTCCAAAGAAATTCCAACACCCCCCTAAAATGTAGGAAAAAGACATAATAGAAAGCGAATTATAAATACCTCAAGTTTGTTGAGAAAGGCAAGGTCAAAAAATGGTCGATGTAAATTGTGTGTACAATGGGCAATACTGATTTTAGGGGGGGAAGGCAAAACTTTGCTGTACGTAAATTTATGCATAACTATTACTCCCTCCGTTCCAAAATATAAGGATTTCTAGGATTCAAATCTTGTTCCATAATATAAGGATTTCTAGCACTATTTACAATATTACTTGTCACATCAATCACTTCCTATTCAAATTTCTTCCCATCTTACCCTACCTACCCTCCCACCTCCATTCATTCCATATTTATTACAACAACAACAACAAAGCCTTTCAATCCCAAGCAAGTTGGGGTAGGCTAGAGTTGAAACCCAATAGAAGCTACAGATCAAGGTTCAGGCACATAAATGGCTGCTTTCCAAGCACACCTATTCATTCCATATTTATTGAGGGGCACAAAAGTCTTTTCTTTCTAATCTTAATCTCTACTAAACAACCTAGAAATGCTTATATTTTGGAACGAAGGGAGTAGTAAATTCTGCTCTGTCATAATGTTGGAAATTGAATTCTTGCTACTTCCTCCAACTAGTCATTTTTGTACATCTCCTTAATGGTTGTGAAGCTCAGGATAATTCTCAAATGATAGAATTATATAAACATATAGTCCCATAGATAACTGTGCTGTACCTTGCTCAAATTGTAGTGATCTACAAATCTACATGTCCATGAATTCGAATACTAGGTTAAAAGTAGAATACTTACTCAAATAGGAATTTAACATAATTAATCACATAGCTGGTCAAAGGATGCACAGTTCCATCATTAACAATAGTCTTTGAAGCATCCTTTTCAACAGCCTCCTCAAAATCAGCAAAGGTTTCTTGAGCAGTCTGAGCCAAGCGCTTAGTCAAGCCCAATGAAGCCTCCCACATCTCAGAGCATGATTTTCCTTCAAAAATCACCTCAATCTGGTAAGACATTCAAACAAGGGTATGATTGAAATTTTTGTAGTCGCCAACTTGCCGTAATAAAGGAAAAGGATAATAACATAAAAAAAATTCACAAGCTAATTTCCAGAATACCTCAGACTGAAGTTCACTCATTACTTCGTACATGTCTAGCAATACAAACAGCTTTTCAGGAGACCTTTTGCTTTTAGCAACGGCATCTCCAAAGCTTAGAAGAGTCACAACACTATTTGCTGTCAGTTCAGCAAAACATTGGTCCTTATTAAAGTTGACACCATCAAAGATCTGGTCGCAGATTTTTCTTTCTCCTGCTAGTAGCAGTTTGACCTATGTGATAAGCAAAATACGTGAGCTTGGTTCTTAGATCTGAAATGAACCTACACAATAAGGGCCTATTCTCAGAAAGATCCTCACCGCAATTCGCATAAAGTGGATCCAGTTTCCAATTTTAGCCTCCAAAGCTTCCCATTGCATCTTTTGTACATCCTCTTTACTAAGCTTCTCTACTCCCAGCTTCCGAAGGCTCAATTCTAGTGCTGAACCACGGGAGTCTCTGAAGAAAGATGACAACATTAGCTTGATATTTTAGCACAATTATGAATTTATGATGTTAAGAAACTCAGGATAGTTATGGAAAGAAACTGAGAAACAAAGTAGAAGGAACCATAATACAAACCTACCTGTAAATTTTATAGCACGATTGCTGATTTCCAGCTTGAACCAGCTGCTGCGCTATGTCATTCATGAGAGGCAGTATTCTTGGAGGAATTAGTGT
Organism: Oryza meyeriana var. granulata; assembly: GCA_003991445.1. Taxonomy (NCBI): domain Eukaryota; kingdom Viridiplantae; phylum Streptophyta; class Magnoliopsida; order Poales; family Poaceae; genus Oryza; species Oryza meyeriana. The sequence continues at coordinate 142,324 of RYFJ01001039.1, read as the reverse complement.
TGGGGTCTGGTATACTGCCGTCTCCAAGCTTTTGGATGGATGCTCAGAGTGACCAGCATTCCCTCGATCAGCACCAGGATCGTCTTTTGTTGGCCGCAGAGACTTGGGAAGACAATCAAAGAGGCGATCGGGCTCAATAGGTTTGCTGCAAGTAGAGAACAATAGAAAGTAACTATTCTTTAACTGATATATAAGCAATAGACATTAGAGTACATATTTCAGGTGTGGACCATGGATTTGCAATGAGAAATGGAGCATCTTACCTGTACGTAGTCATCAGCTGCCTAAATTCCTCTTCAATTTTCAGGGCAGACTTAGCCAACAGATTGTTGACATGATTCAGAACTCCTTCACTGCTCTTGAAGTTCTTGTTTGAGGAAAAGAAGCGAACGATGCCTTTGAGCAGATCCACTGCCTCCAGGTAGCTCTCTAAATCCTCATGAGGACCCTTCAATACTGCTGCCTCAGCCTTAAGCTCGAAAGCAACATTTGCACAAAGTCACAAATCTAATGCAGAGTCTGGACTTGAAGTATTACAACCTCAAGCCTGTTGGAAAATTAATTTGTTTTCTTGAGAAAGTAGTCAAATTGGATTTGACTAAGGTGAAGCGCATGCATGGCAGCATGGTAAAGTAAATTTTAAAAGTTATCATTAGAACATGCATGTACTAGAAGATTGGTGATCAGCTAGCTGTAAAAAGGCTATATCAGCAAGGAGTAATCCAAATGGAAATTTACTAGCTAGCTAGTTTTAAGCTGTAAAAACGTGCTACTGTAGCAGGTCGGTCACTGTAGCAACCGACCTTAAAGTCCTATAAAAGGACATGCACATTTCGGATGTAATGTAACATGCTTTGCAGATCAATGAAAATGTAGCTATTTTGTTCTATTCTGTTCTCTTGCCCTCTATCCTTGACATGAGTGATTTTGATCCTAGTGTTACAGCCAACAAAGCTAACTTGCAGGTACATACAACTACTATTTAGCTAGCAGTTTAGACCTTTTATTTAGCAAAAAATCAGTTGACTGATGAATAGCAAGTCCCCTAATAATTTATTCAGAAATGTTCAGAACTTCTGAACATGGTGAAAATGGAATTTGCAACAGTTGTGCCATTTTCTCACCATACGTCCCCCATATTTAATCCCTCCAGATCTATACAATGCCATGATCCACAACCTCATCCAACCCCAAATATATCAAATTCATGGTCAAATTCATCTAAAAATGTTTGCAATTTCAGGGCGGAAGTACCCGGCGGGCAAGGTCGAACTGGGAGAGGATGCCGTCGGCGGCCTTGATCGTCTTGTCGATGTTCTCGTGTGCCATCCGAATCGCGTGCGTCCTCACCTGCAGCCCCTCAAAACACAACCACACGCGAGTTCAGACGAATTCCGTGCCGCTGCTTCAAATTTCGCCGAATCAAACAACGGAAATGGTTGAAATGTGGGGGGCGGGTTGGGTGTGGAGACCTGGGTTGGGCGCATGGCCGCCTCGAGCGCGGAGAGGCGGTGGTCAAAGGAGCCGAGGATGGTGACCATCCCCTCCGTGTTCCCCTGGCTCCTCTCCAGCGAGTCCCGCAGCATGGTCGCCCGCCGCGACAGCGCCTCCGTCGTCTGCGGAACCGCCGCCGTTGCCACCGCCATACCGCCTCCGTCACTACGCTGAGACCCTCCCAGAATCCTCCTCGTCGTCGTCGTCGTCACAGATCAAGCCAAACCTCTCTCTCGGCGCGATCTCGAGGAGGCGAGAGCGCGCGGGGGGCGAGCAAGGGAGCTCCAGAAGGTTCCGGAGAGGGGATACTGGGTTGTTCTAGAAGCTTCTAGAGAGGTGGAAGCGTGAGGCGATGGCAATGGGGATGCGTGAATGCGTTGATTTGGTGGGTGTGGTGGTGGTCGTCGTCGGCGACGACGTGCTTGAGGGAGGAGAGGAGGGAGAGGGGAGGGGAAGAAGATTCGTTCGAACACGCAGCTGTAAGATGCGTGCGGGAGTTGACCATTGACTTGACGGACGTCTCCGATTGTACGCGGCGTCGAGCCTAAAGATTCGTGTGGTGGGAGGCTGTAGAGCTCAGATCGGGCGATAGAGGGGATGGACGGCTGGGATGGGCTTTGGTGCATGGACTTGGTGTAGCGAGAGTGCTGGACCGCTGGTCGTTCGGGCGGGTTGATCAGAGGTGGAGATCGTGCGGGGCGGTGTGGACCGGGTGCACGCCGCGTTTATCCCAAGGACGATTTGTTAACGAATTTATGGATCCATCAGTATGCAGGTCCAGGGAGGTGCAGCCGCTGGACCATAATAATGGTTGTTTTATGTGATGATGGGTGCCGTTCTAAACGGTTTTTTGCTTTTGGCTTTTTCTCTTTTCATTAGTACGTTTTTTAAAATATAAAACGATATGTTTTTTAAAAATCTTTATATATAAAAGTATCTTAAAAATTAAATAGATTCTTTTTCAAGTTTGTAATAGCTAATATTTAATTAATCACACTCTAATAATATTTTTTGTTTTACGTGGTCAATTAAACATTCCTTAGACCGGTAAAAAAAGTACTTATACATACAAAAAGTTTCTTACAGCCGTTTTACACCTGAAATCGTTATCGAATCTTGAATTTTATATGTTTCAGCTAATTAAATTAAATAAATATATTTAATAAAACTACATACACTTTGATTAAACTAAAAAATACATATGTGGTGTATGACAAAACTATAAATTTAGCATGAGTTTGGTGCCGTAGTTTTCATGATAAATATAGTGCTAAATTTATAGCTTTGTGATACACTGTCTTAAATATATTGTTTCACGATAATTTAATCAAAGTATATATAGTTTAAAAAATTAGATGGTTGAGAACCTTTTTCATAAAACATTTATATTGCATATGTACAACCTTTTCCTTCTACAAGGTTTCTCAGGGAGATTTCACATATATGTCATATCATTTTCTCCTTATTTTCCCATTTGGGTTTTTAAAGGAGTTTTAATGGCATATCTATAGAATGGTTTCTCCTCAAAATTTTTCCCACAGGGTTTTTCGAGGAGTTTTTCCAAGTGATGACTCAAGGATGATTACCAAATGGCAATTGATCAAGGGGGAGTGTTACAACACATTTAACATATGATCAATTCCCTGTTAACTGCCATATGGAGGGACATGTCCTCTCCTGAAGAGACACTTCTTCCCAATAGACATCTATTCACATAGTATATATATGTAATCGCTACAGTGTAATCATCCAAGGAATCAACAGAGAGATCATTCACTATTCTCGATTTCTAACGAGGAGAATCCAAATGAGGGGGAGGAGAGGCTGACGTGTCAGTAGTCTAAAAGAAAGTATGCTAAAGTGCAAAGAAAATACAGAGAGGAATTGTTTTAGTTAGCTAGCTACTCTCTCCGTTCCAAAATTATCCACATTCATAGCTAAAAATTATATTTTAAGACAGAAATAATATATATAGATATTTAGAAAGCTAGATTTAGCTAGTCACGGGAACAGCTTCACGTACGTTTTCACGTGCAAATCACCGTGGACTCCTAATATGCGTCCGTTCGCGCGCCTTTGGGCTGCGCGATTGCGTCTGCACGTGTGGCCTGCGTACCAGCCCATGTACATTTTAAGAGGCCAACCCACATGCATTCCATGAGGCCGACGCACTTACGTTTCTTCTCCTCTTGGGCCATTTACTTTTTTTTCTTTTTTTGTTCGACTGATTAGTGATTCCATGTGCAAATAGCAAATAGTTAGTGCTCGCTCAAGCATATTAGGTATGTTCCTAACGTTTGGTTATATTTTAATTAACTTCATTTTTGTAATTAAAATATATTAAATCTTTTTTAAAATAAAATGTCAATTTAAATTTGAAACTTTTTTATTTAGAAACTTTGTACAACAATAGTAAACTTTATTCACAAAAACTTTGTACAATAATAGTAAAACTTTATATAATAATAATAAACTTTATACACAAAAACTTTATACAAGAACAACAAACTTTATACACATAAACTTTTCTCTCGATATCCTTATATGGTATAACAAGATCTTATGTCTGAATTGTATTTTTTAAATAAATAAAATTGAGTTAAAGATGTATCGTAGATTCGTAGTATTAGGATGTATCATATCCAGTACTAGGTTTTATTATTTTGAGACGGAGGGAGCAGATAACATACTCATGAAGAGGTAAAAAGAAACAAATTCATGGTAACAAAATCATGCCCATGGGCCACTAGTGTCCATGCGGCCCATATGCCCATGGGCCTAGCATACCGTATGCAGTCTGAACCTGAACGCGTTGCCTCTCGTTGTACCATCAAGCTAAGCCATAAAACACATGGATCGATCGATCAACCTCTGCTTGATGCCAGTAATGCGCCTCCCGATCAAACCGCAAAATCGATGGTAATAAATCAAGGTGATGGATGGATTCGATCTTAACTTAAAAGGGGTCCCGTTATGATTGTGATGGCGATGACCTGACCGTTAATCGATCACATACAGATATATAAATATCTGATCTTGCTTTCGAGCTCGATCGATAAAGTACAACCTTTCCAGAAGCTATTAGTACCTCATTAATTACGGGGTAGTCGTACCTGGCCCTTATTTTTTTGCTTGGTGGCAAGAAGCGAAGCTACCAAGTGTGTGTCACCGTTTTGCTGCAAGAAAATCTAAGTTTTGTCATCGACAGACATCTGATTCTATATTTTATTATTGATGAGTATAAGTTCTATAAAATATTATTTTATAAGCGAATTTGGTCTATGAAATGTCATCACTGTCATCTTTTCATCCATTACATTCCGTTAACCATGTAGAAAGTCTATTTTGCCTTTGTTACTGTTCAAAAGATAGAGCATTAGAGAGACCGGGAGAGACCGCCAGCAGCCGGGTAGCCAATGCCGATAGCCTGGGGACGACATGGTCGGCGTCGGAGAGGAGGCGGGCAGCCGATCCACAGATTGGCGCGTGAAAGCGTGCCAACGAGGACTATCTACTGAAAAGATCTTGCAGTGAAAGTGAGGAATTTTGTGGGAATTTAGTTCGGTTTTTCGAGTGTAAGTAAGTAGGATGGCTTTAGGCATGTTTAATCAGAATTGTGATTGTATTTGTGTATCTTTTTTAACTTAGCCCAATGAAAAATAAACTAGCATATGAGCTTTTATACGGGCAAATGGTCTGCCACTTGCAACCTGAGCGATATTTGTACATGTTGAAAATGAAAATATGGGAACGTGGAAATTGGTATACAACTTAATTTCAAAATATCTGCCGTTGATTTTTTTAGGGGAACAATGCAATAATCACATCTGAGCATACGTTGCAAGCTTAGAGCAACTCCAATGGAGCCCTCAAATTTAACCCCCTATTGCCTAGAATAGGGACTCTCTCATTCATATTCAACCTCCTATTTCACTGCGCACTCCAATCGACCCCTCATATTTCCAACGGCTATATTTACAACGGCTATATTTTCAACGGGTATATTTGCAACGGGTATTTTCAACGGCTATATTTGCAACGGCTATATTTTTGCAATGGCTATATTTTTGCAATGGCTATATTTTCAACGGCTATATTTTCAACGGCTATATTTGCAACGGCTATATTTATAACGGCTATATTTTCAACGGCTATATTTGCAACGGCCACTTCTTCCACCTCTCTATATATACATGACGATTCCTGTGACTTCTACACACAACCACTGCCCTTGTTGTTTCTTCTATAGCTAAAATAAGTTTCCTCTTTTGCTTAGATTCATCGTCTTCGTCGTCGGATGATGACGACGAACTCATTCTTACCGCATTACATCAAGCACACATGCAATATCAGTCTATATATGCTCCACGATGGGGTGGTTCTGTGACTGGGTGGGAGTATATCTATCGCGACAGAGAAGCCGGACATTGGAGGTTGTACAACGACTATTTTTTGGAAGCTCCGACCTATGGACCAACTTTGTTTCGAAGAAGGTGTGTAGTCATTCATATATTCTATTTGATCGTAATATGTATTCATCTTCTTTGCACTCGTATTTTTCCTTAATTTTATTTGCATTATCAGGTTTTGTATGGCTCGTTCTCTATTTCTTCGCATAGTGCAAGCTGTAGAGCAGAATAATGATTATTTTGTGCAAAAGAGAGATAGAGCTGGGCGCCTTGGGTTATCATGTTTGCAGAAGATTACTGCAGCATTCATGATGATAAGTCATGGAGTTCCTACAGATTTTTTGGATCAATATATTTGTATTGGTGAAAGTACTGTTATTGAAAGTCTTAGAAAGTTTGTAAGAGCGGTTGTTGAAGTGTTCGGAGATGAGCACCCTAGATCTCCAAATGAGAATGACACTGCTAGATTGCTTGCAATAGAAGAGAGCAGAGGTTTTCCAGGAATGCTTGGGAGCATAGATTGTATGCACTGGAGGTGGAAAAACTGCCCTGTAGCATGGTAAGGTTAGTATACTAGTCATGCTCATGAGCCAACCATAATTCTTGAAGCCGTTGCTTCAAAAAAGCTTTGGATTTGGCATGTCTTTTTTGGTCTACCAGGGTCACACAATGATATCAATGTTCTTCACCGTTCTCATCTATTTGCTAAGCTAGCCGAAGGGGAAGCTCCTGAAGTTAATTATAGTATCAACGGTCATAATTATATAATGGGGTATTACCTTGCTGATGGCATATATCCTCAGTGGGCAACATGTGTGAAGACAATACCACAACCACTGGGAAATAAGAGGAAATATTTCGCCAAAGCTCAGGAAGCAGTTAGGAAGGATGTGGAACGAGCCTTTAGTGTTCTACAATCTCGATTTGCTATTATTCGTGGGCCAGCACGTTTCTGGGATAAGGACACTCTCTCCGAAATCATGACAGCTTGTGTCATCATGCACAACATGATCGTTGAAGACGAGCGAAATGACGATGCCGACTTACACTATGAGGGTGTTGGTGAGTTGGTGAGACCTACGCCTCCTGAAGTGCGTAACCGTACATGTGAATTACGTGAGTTTATTCAAGTTCATCATAATATCAGAGATAGGGGAACTCACTCTCAGCTTCAAGAAGATCTAATCGAGTACCTCTGGCATCGTCATGGAAACATGTATTGATTAGGCAATATGAAATGTTCTTAACATGTATCCTTTATTTCCTCAACCATGTACTATGTCATGTATTAGCTTAAAATAGAGTTTGTATTCATCGAAATATTTTACCAACAATATGTTATCAAGGTTCACCAGCATCACAGTATTATCCAGCATCACAATATGACATTATTATCAAGGTTCACCAGCATCATAGTATTATCCAGCATCACCAACATCACAATATGCCATTCACTAGCATCACAGTAAGAAATAATCCATAGTATAGGATGGATAAACACAAATCAATATATCATCAAGGAAGAGTAAACACAAAATAATAGTCCATAGTCAAAGGAACACATTTCATTAACTAATTCATAGTAAAGGAATATTACAGTGAGCGAAAGTAATCATAGACCATAAGTAAACATAGCCCATAGTCCAGTGAACTAGGATCTTCAACTATTTGCACCACGAGAACGTCGAGCAATGATCTCATCTTGGAGACTCATATAAAACTTTTGTTGTCGCTCACTTATACCACTAAGATCTAAATTCATTACTCTTTCATCGTCAGACCTCTGTTGCATCTCTACTTGTACTTGCTTGAGATTAAGCCTTCTAGTTTCTACTGCAATTCTTTCATCATTGCGCTCTTTTTTCCTAATTTCTTTCAACTCGTCGGCCTTTTCCCTCTTGGCCCAAAGGTTTTCTAATGCATCATGGTACATGTTTTCTTCATTAAAGACAAAAGCTTTACCTCGTTGGTCTTTCTCCCTTTTCTTACCAACTGGCCGTGGTTTCCTTGGCGAAATTTGAGCGAGACCTAGCTCTACATCGCTGTGGTGGCTTTCATTGCTACCAGGAGTGCACGACCTCGGACTTGAAGTGGAGGAGGTCTTTTGCTTTTTCTGAGAGCATGTATCATTCCACTTTTGTGCATGCGCCAAGATATTCCAACAATGCAAGAAAGGAAAGGATCTCCCCGTCTTGTCTTTCTCCTTGTACAATTCGCATGCTTGTTGTATCTACACAAGTGATGAGTGATTAATAAACATGCACACAACATATATATATTAGAAAATTTCAAAGAAGCATATATGAGTATACCTTATCTTGCTCAGTCAAACCACTTTGTCTTCTATTTTGAATTTGGACATACCATCCACAAAACCTATTAACACTTTCTTGAATGACACCCCAACAATGAGCAAGAGAATTTTCATTGCAGTCGGACTCAAAGTCTTTGTGCTCGTGATAGTAATCATGAATTCTCCGCCAATATGTGCTACAAGGTTGTTCATTGCCTTGTATAGCGTCTTGGCTAATTTCTAGCCATGCCGACACCAACAAATTATCTTCCTTCACACTGAAATTTTTTGATCTCTTCTTACTTCATTTCCCAATAGGAGTACCATCCACAATTGGTTGTTCCTCAGATGGCCTCCCAAACTGGGATTCATCCCAACCGAACTCGCTACTTCCCACAACGTTTCCACTCAATAGGTCTATGCAGCTATCCATCTAACTATCAACATTGCAAAATCAGTAAGGAGCTACAGATCAATCAACCAATATGAATCACAAAAGCATTCAGATAACTATAAACAATCTCAATAGGTCTATGTAGCTATCCATCAAACTATCCTGAAATTTTCATGCCACACAAGCAGAGTAACTGTCTGAGTAACCGCCTAGAGATTCTACATCGATTCTTAAATAGAACTTTATCCAAATATTAATTAAAAGTTCAAACAACAATTTTATATTGGCGAGATTCACATTCAAGGTTTGAATTGGAGCCAAGAGGGGTCCATTTTCATAGCTGGAAATTAGTGGTAATAGATAATAGTCAAATGTTTTAGTACGGTAGAGATACGGCTGTGGTTGGCTGAGGTTGTAGGAGTATAACATATGTTTGGTGTGTCTTTATTATTATATGTAAAAGAGGTAAATAAGTCAACCAATTGCTCATGTATAAAATAATTCAGAGGAATGACATCACGAATTTAACAACAAATTTTGAGGCGAATCGGCAAAACCAAAAAGTTTGTGGTAAAGTTTCTCATGGTAATCTAGATAAACTAAAAACAAATAACCTATTACCCTGCCAACCTGATGCACTCTGAACCTGAGCAGAGGAATGCACTGGTAGCAGCCTAGTAGCAACAGCATTCTATGTTCCAAAGATTAAGGTCAACTATAAATTTGAACAAATGCATTACAATCAATGCCATTTCATTATTTAATTTGATTGATAGGTTTATTGTAAACTTTGGTATGATGTTTTTGCCAAATCATGGCTTGACCAATATACAAAGCAATATGAAAATTACCAGAAGGAGGCGGCGGCGGCAGTAGACTGAAGGAGGAGGCGGCGGTGGCACTTCTAGAAGGAGGAGGCGGTGACGGCAGTCCTAGATGGAGGTGGCGGCGGTCCCCTATTTAGATCGCCGCGCTCGTAGGCTGTCGGTGGGGGGCAGGAGGTCCTGCTGCGCCGAGCCTCGCCAGCGACGGGAGCTCGCCGGAGATGGAGTTCTCGAAGACCTCGAGGCAGGCGAGCGCGGTGAGGTTGCGGACCTCGGGCGCCAGCTTCCCCGTCAGGTCGCCGGTGTCCCACCCGAGCGGCGGCCGGGGGGAAGAGGAAGGGGGCGGGGGGACCTCCGCCGGGTTTCGGGTGCGGAGGCGGAGGCGGAGGAGGAGGAGGAAGCCGACGCCAATCGACCACTGACGATGTCGCTGCGGCCGAGCGAGCGGGCGGAGGTGCGGCGCAGCCGCTACAAGGTGGCGGTGGACGCGGACGAGGGGCCGACGCAGGCGGGAGGCGGGAGACGCCGGCGGCCGGGGGGAAGAGGAAGGGGACGGGGGGGCCGACGCAGGCGGGAGGCGGGAGACGCCAGCGGCCGGGGGAAAGAGGAAGGGGACGGGGGGCCGACGCAGGCGGGAGGCGGGGGACGCGGGGCCGACGCAGACGGAGACGCCGGCGGCGGGGGGGAGGGGGTGGTCGGGAGAGGGACGGACCCGAGCGGCGGCGTGCCTGCGCGCAGAGAATGGAGGCGGGGTGGTTCGAGGTGAGGCGACTCAGGCAAGGGGATGAGGGGCCTACATCTGGGGGGTTGGCTGCCCCCGGATGAGGGGCCCCTGCAGATGAGAGGTCACGTAGTAGTTTAGTTGGAGATGTTTTTTCACCGAAAAACTCCTAAATTTGAGATAAGAGTCCGTTTGAGAGGTCGGTTGGACTTGCTCTTAGATCCGAGTAGTAGTTTTGTGGCAGAGGTTTGAGGAGAACAATAAATAATTATTTACAAAATGGCCATTGGGGAGTTCTGTTGGGACCTTACATGCGGCCGCCAGCAAGTGTTCTGTGCTCAGGAAGCTTGTTAACAAGGAAGACACACCATGTATCAATAAGGACCATATCTCTAATATTATAATAATTAAAGATATTTTTGTGCTTATCTTTTTATCCGTTGTCCTACGTGCGTCGCTCGACGCGTTCAATTCTGTTTACCCCGTTGTGTTCCTCACCTGATTTTTGGTCCATCATTGTGTCACTCTAACTAGAAACTCAATAGGTAACCCGTGCGTGGCTGATAAAATCAAGAATTCAATATAGTAAATTAATAATAATTTAATTTTCGGGTTTTGGTGTAACCGGTATCTGCTGTAGCAATTAATATTTACTTAAAAAATAATAATATCCTAGCATATTGCAGTGAAATCCATCATATGTTGGGAAAAATCAGAAATTCTAATAATTTCTTTTGTACATATTGAAATGTGAGTGATTGTATTGTGCAATAAATACGTAATAAAATAGTTAGATGCAAACATTCTAATTTATCAGGTAATTTACGGAGAAATTACTATGCAAGTGAAAAGAAGCAGAGGGACTATTTCGTCCGCAGACGGACGATACGTGGCCAGCTATTCTTTTTTTATAAGTTGTTTTAATTAGTTTATTATTTTGGGTTATAAGCCACACGTAAAACAAAGAATGTTATTAGTGTGTAATTAATTAAGTATTAACTATTAAAAACTTAAAAAATAAATCTATTTGATATTTTAAAATACTTTCGTATAGAAAATTTTAGAAAAAACACATTATTTAGCAGATCGAAAAACATACTCATAAAAAAAATAAGCCGGGGTTATAAGCCCCTTCAAACAAGTTAGGGTGTAAGTGAGAGTGAGACCTCAACTCCAGCTCCTCCTCGTCAGACCTCCGGCTGCCGTGCTACCGTTGCCAGCTAAATCTAGAGTGGGGCACTGCGACGACCGCCGTTGACTGGCTAAATCCGCCGGTGCTGCAGCTTGAGATTTGCCGCTGCGAGCATGGCTGGTCAAGGGAGCTCTCGTTTTATGAATTTTTTTGATTTTTAGATTTATTTATTAAAAGATTTGCAAAAATAGATTTTTGTTTCAAAAAATTGCAAAAATAGACTCCCGCCGCCCTCTGGGAGGGCGATTTTTAAAAATCGCCCTCCCAGAGGGCGATTTTATGACGTGGCTGACGGCCGTTGGCCCCCCCGCCGACGGCCGTCAGCCATTTTGCAGGCGGCCCCCCGGTCTCCCAAAAACCGCCCTCTCAGAGGGCGGCAAGGGGGCCGCCTGCAAAATGTGCCCAAAAACCGCCCCCTCAGAGGGCGGCAAGGGGGCCGCCTGCAAAATGTGCCCAAAAACCGCCCTCTGAAAGGGCGGTTTTTGGCTCCCGGGGGGCCGCCAGCAAAGTCGCCCATTTGCAGGGTGGTTTTTTGCAGGCGGCCCCCTTGCCGCCCTATGGGAGGGCGGTTTTTATCCCCCGGGTATAAAACCCCCCTCCCAGACTCAAAAAAGTCATAAAATTCACTCAAATTAGAAAAAAAAACAGGAGAGAGCTGAGAGGGCGAAAGCAGCGAAGCTCTGCCCGTTTGCTGATTTGCCTGTAGGTAAAATCCATTGTTCCTTTGCAATTTCTATTTGTATGTAAGAATTAATGTAGTAATGTACTAGTTACGTGTATAGTACTATATAGATCTGTAGTTTTTAGTTAATCTGTTAGATGACTTATTTTTTGTACAGATGTTACTTGTAAAATCTGGAATACACGGTTTTAGATGTTAGGAGGATGTTGGTACCTAGTTTAACTGTATTTTTCATCAACAGATATGTCAAATAAGGTGATATTTCAGTTATTTCACGGGCAAGGGGAATGTGAGATATGGTCCAGACGGTGTAGATCTGTCGGAGTTTAGTTCAACGGCTAAGGGTATTGATAGGCCAGCTGAGAGAAGTTTTTTGGATCAGTATACAACTGGCTGATGCGAGGGTTTCGACTGGACTCTCAGCTCAGCGGAATAACTTGTATGTAGTAGTCAGTCGTGTAGTTGAAGGTTTTTTTGGGAACTGATGCCAGTGGATTGCACTGCCACTTGGAGATGGTATGTGGAGAATGCATTTCAACGTGGCTGGCCACTGGGCATACTTGTGTCCATATATGGAAAGATAACAACGCTGGTGCAATGCCCGTACAAGATGATGAGGGTCCAAGTACGGCGGGAGGTGATAGTGAAACAATAGAAGAAAATGAAGGAGGGAATAAAGAAGATAGACAAGCAACAGGTGTGGGCAGATGAGGAAGAACATATCGACACGATCGTCCAAGAATGGCTAGAGAAGATTCTGAAAATGAGCATGCAGAGTATGATGACTCGTCTGATGAGGACAACGTGATGCTGCAGAATGGAGCAACGAGGACTTCTCTGCGCTTACTATCTCCGAGCGGCATCATGTGGCGTGGGAGTAAAGCAGAATGAGGTCATTCAGGGGGCTAAGTACGCATATGTAGAAGATTTAAAGGAGGCAGTCAAACAATGGGCGGTGTCACTTCAGAGGGAGTTCTCGGTCGTGAAGTCAAACAAATCAGTGTATGAAGTGAAGTGCATGAAGGATGGGTGTCCATGGCGGGTGCACGCATTCAAGGGTATATGGAAAGATTATTGGCAAGTTTCAATCGTGACGGAGCATTCATGTTACTTGACAGGTGTTGAAAAATATCATAGAAACATGACCTCTGCATTTGTTGCAACAGAGATGTACTCTCATATTGTCAACAACCTGGGGTATGAACCAAGGTCAATTGTTAGGCATATTGAAGAGAAATTCAAATATACAATTAGCTATGATAAGGCTTGGAGGGCAAAACAGAAGGTTGTAGAGATGAGGTTTGGCACATTTGAAGCATCTTATGATAATTTGCCTCGTCTCTTAGGCTGTATTCTTCAGAGGAATCCGGAGACGTGCTATGACCTGAAAGCCTTTCCATCAATTGACCATGGTAATAAAAGCGTGTTGCAACGTGTATTCTTTGCACTAGGTGCTTGCATTCAGGCATTTATCCATTGTCGTCCTATCCTCTGCATCGATGGTACATTTCTGACTGGAAAATATAGAGGACAACTATTAACAGCAATTGGAGTTGATGGAAACAACCAAGTTCTACCGGTGGCTTTCGCTTTTGTTGAGAGTGAGAACACTGATAGCTGGTATTGGTTCCTAAAAAGGGTTAAGACAGCAGTTGTACGGATGAGACCAGATGTATGCGTCATACATGACCGTAACTCTGGCTTGCTGCGTGCAATTGAGGAACTGAGAGATGGAAGTGTTGAGAAGGGATACCCACCAAGGTGGTCTGATGTTCAAAGCAGATGGTGCATGTGTCATATGGGTGCTAATTTCTACAGACAGTTTAGAAATAAGCACCTTATGGATCTTTTCAAGAGGTTTTGCGCCCAGAATCAAGAGAAGAAGTTCAATGAGCTTTGGAGGAGGTTGGATGAGCTGACCTCTAAACAAACAGATGAGCAGTCCAGGAGAGCTACCATTGGAGGGGATGAGGCTCCACAAGCTCTTGAACCTCTATCAAGTGATGGACCTCGTATGAGAAGAAGGCATGCATCCTCAGTTAGAAAATTTTCAGAGTGGATTGAGAATGAGCCAAAGGAGAAATGGGCATTGTTGTATGACAAGGATGGTTCTCGATTTGGCATAATGACCACAAATTTGGCAGAGGTCTATAACTGGGTGATGCGTGGTGTTCGAGGGCTCCCACTTGTTGGAATAGTTGAATTTATCTTGCATGGCACATGCAAGTACTTTAGAGATCGGTTCAGAGCAGCTGGCCCCTCAATGACGGATAATAATCTTTTCTTTGGAACGCTGCTGCACTAAGTACCTGCAAGATAAAAGTAATAAGGCCCGAAGACATCGTGCTCTACCTCAAGGCACACAGAACACAGATTTTGAAATATTGTGTGTCGACAAGGGCATGCGCGGAATCTACCGCAAAAGAGTTGTGCAGGAGTGTGTGCTCAAAGAAGACGGGACCTGCAAGTGCTCGTGCCGAAAACCTACTCTGCTCCACAAGCCATGTTCCCATGTGATTGCCGCGAGCGGTGAGTGTGGAATCGAAGCACGTTATTTTGTCTCACCTTATTTCAGAAAAGAAGCAATCTATAATACCTGGAGTGGAGAGATATACGGTTTCGGTATAGCGGGGACATTTACTATGGAGAATCCTCAAGCTATCTACATTCCTGACCCAACAAAATTGAGGACTAAAAAAGGTCGCCGCAAGACAAGACGCATCCGTAATGACATGGATGAGTCAGAAGCCGGTGGAAGACTTAAACGTTGTTCAACGTGTGACCAAACAGGTCATACCTATAAGAAATGTCCAAAGGATACAGCCGGTCCAAGTGCGGCAGAAGCTGGACCGTCGGGTTCAGCCGCTGATGGTAGTCGTCCTACAGGTGAAGGCACAACTTCAAGATGACCCCGTCTTAGACGTTCTCGAACAATTGGTGGTGCTGGGGTGTAGTGTAAGTCTATACTTGATCTTTGTTGTAGAATGACATGTATCGTACTGTTGTTTTTTATTGTCATGTAACAATGCTATAAACATTAAAACTAATTTACGCTAACTCTCTATTTGTATGCAGGTATGGCGTACCCTACACCAGAGCTGCTCGACCGGGGTCTCGACCAGTCCCACCGGTCTTACCTGTCAGCCGTCGAGGGTGCCCAGCTAGGCACCTTCCGTCCACGGCCTTCACGTCAGCTCCTGCGGATAGACCCCCGGTTCCGTCAGAGGTAAGAGCTATACGAATATTCATTCACATCATTTGTGCATATCTATGTTTTCCCCGATATTGAATACAGTTCTATATTTGGCAGGTTGTGTGAGGCTGGACTTCTTCCGCTGTGCAGGCTAGTTGAGCCCGACCGGACGAGAGAGACCCGCCAGGCGATGGGAAGCTGACCGGTCACTTCTGGCAGCGCTGGTGGATCGCTGGAGACCGGAGACCACACGTTCCACCTACCGTGTGGCGAGATGACTCCCACACTGCAGGACGTGTCCTACCTGCTGGGACTTCCTCGCAGGGGACGCAGTCGGTCCGGTTGACGGGGGGCACGGTTGGGCGCAGGACATATCTGCTCGGTTCGAGGCCGTGCAGCGTCTACCTGGGCTTGGTATGCCGAGGTCGCTACGCCTTACACCACGGCTGGCCCCTCGCAGGCGTGGGTGCTACAGTTCACCGTAAGTCACAGATTCATTTGCTTCACAATCATCCGACCTATAAAGGAGCAGTGATGCTGACTATGATCTTCCTTTACAGCCTGACAAGCTAGACGACGACGCCGACGAATACTCGGTGCAGCGGAGCATGGAGGCCTACCTGTTTGTGGTTGTTCGGGTGGATGATGTTCACCAACAGTCACGGGCACGCGGTGGACAAGGGACTGATTCCACTACGCTCGTGCGATCGCCGACAGCGAGGACGGCTACGTACCGCAGTGGAGCTGGGGATCTGCTGTGCTAGCGGCGACATACGTGCTCTTTGTGACGCGTGCACGAAGACCGATCCAGGTGCGATTCTCGCCGGTTGCCCTCTCCTTCTGCAGCTATGGGCAGCAGAGCGTTTCGCGATAGGCCGTCCTTTCATTCAGCTCTCTGCCTACGAGGGCGGCCCTGGAGGCTTGTACGGGCAGTGGCCCGAGGACCCGCCGACTATGGGGACGGTATGGTGTCGCCGTGAGGTACGTAATGTGAAATTCTATGTTTACCACCTATGCACAAACACTGACGTGTAATCTTTTCTTATTTTGCAGCGTCGTTACGCCACAACTAGGTTAGGAGGGCCTACTCCGAGTTCGTTATGGAGTTGGACCGCCTGCTGCCCAGCGACGTCGTCTGGGAGCCCTATAGTCCACAGGCCATCGCAGCCCGTGCACCGCTCGGACTCTGTTTCTCTTTGCATGCGCGACCAGGCGTACTGGTTGACGAAAGTGCCGTTGGTGTTCGACATCTTCGTCGAGCCCACTGTCCACAGCGCGTGATGCGACAGTTCGGCCTACGTCAGGTCTTCCCTATGCCCATAGAGGTCGTTGTGCCCCGCGATGTGCACCGGTAAGTACAACTGCGATCTTTGTTTAGTTCTACCACTCTTTAATGTACTCTAATGCACTCTCTGCAAATAGGTATAATCGTAGGGGACAGGCAGCCGGTGCTCAGTGGTATCCCCGACTGCAGCCGTATGTGGAGGACTGGTTGTTGGCGACGGAGGATGTCGTCGACGAGTTCCGTGCACACACTGAGGAGCATTACCTAGCATACCTCAGGTGGTACCAACCTCGGACCCGCATACGCGTAACGTTCACCCAGGTGATCCACAGCCACACGTCGCTGCTACGACGGACACGTATCCTACACACCGTGACCAGGACTACTTTCGCGCGGTAAGTCACTTTATCTTTGCACTTTGTCATTTCCTTTCTAGGTAGCCACGGTTCTAAACACATAATCAAGTCACATTTGTAATAGGCCGACGCAGCGCGACAGATTCAGGGTGATGTCAACGCGGCGTTCGGACGGTTGGACACTGGGATCGTGCTGACTGCGGACGAGCAGAGGACGACCTTCGGAGGATTCGTCAGGCGTTGCACACAGTGCTTCGTGCGCTCACTTGTCGCGCGGCTGACGCGGTACCTCCCGTCTATATACCCCAGCAGCAGCAGCCACGGCCAGCAGGAACAGGACGAGGAGCAGGAGTGCGCCACAGGGTTCCAGTCAGCCATCTGGCCCCTCCAGAGGTAAATTCTACTAACCTTCCATTCATAATATGTTTCCTTGTATGACATGCACCGTTGTACATCAATATGCTTCCCTGCAGCCTTCGCTACACCGTACCTACATCCCTCTGGAGCTAGCACGTCGACGCATGGAGTGTACCACACACAACCACACGTGCAGCTGGGCATGACAAGTGCCCTGGTGCCACCACAGAAGGTCCTTCAGGTTATATCAAAGTTTACTTTTCTCTTGCAAATTTCGATTTGCAATAATCAATAATTTGGTGTACATTGTTCCACTCTACAGCGCCATCGATGTTTGCTGGCGCTGGCTCCTCCACGCAGGGCGCACGCGGCAGCGGTTGGGCACCGGGTCCTTTCGAGGGGGACGATTTTAGAGGACGAGGACGAGGGCGAGGAGATCCATGAGATACTAGCTGCTCGCAGCTCGAAGGAGCTCCGCCACCACAGACACAGGACCCACCAGTTGCCACACCCGTGCAGACGACCCGCGCTGGCCGTGCTGTACCACCAGACCGGTTGACGTACTCCCAGGGACAGGTGCGAGCGCAGGGTAGGAAGTCGAAGAGGCCTAGAGGTTACGGTCCGGGCCGTAGTACTTTGTGTCTGTAATAGTTTGTCTGTTGTATATAACGTTTTATTAATTCTACGTTTCCTGATGAAACCACTTTACTTCGTTTACGCTCATCGATCAAACGACGTATTCCTCACGATCTACGTTTCTGACGAATCTGATCAAAAATATGAATTTTCGAGTGTCAACTTCACGACGAAAGTATATTCCGAGCGGTGACAACTAAACACACATTAACTATCATACAAACCTATTGATATCCAACTAACGATGCAACTACTGTGTGAGGATGGCACGGCCAGGGAGCGGCGACAGTATGCGCCTAGGAAATAGTGACGGCAGCCGGTAGTCACATAAAAATTGATTTCGAAAATTAATTTTTTTAAATCAATTTTTTTCTTTTTTTTGGAATATTGGTCCGGACTGTCCGGATAGGGTCCGGACGGTCCGGACTATATTAACGCTAAATACCGCCCTCTAGTTGGGCGGCAAGCCAAAAACCGCCCTCCCAGAGGGCGGCAAGGGGGCCGCCTGTAAAATGGCCGGCCCCCGGGCGCATTTTGCAGGCGGCCCCCTTGCCGCCCTCTCAGAGGGCGGTTTTTGGGAGGCCGGGGGCCGCCTGCAAAATGGCTGACGGCCGTCGGCGGGGGGGCCAACGGCCGTCAGCCACGTCATAAAATCGCCCTCTGGGAGGGCGATTTTTAAAAATCGCCCTCCCAGAGGGCGGCGGGAGTCTATTTTTGCAATTTTTTGAAACAAAAATCTATTTTTGCAAATCTTTTAATAAATAAATCTAAAAATCAAAAAAATTCTCGTTTTATAGCCTACTGGTCGTGGGTATGGATCTGCACGGGGAGGAGAAAGAGGCCTGGACTCCGCATGCTTCGCGGGAGGGGAGCAACGGGCCAACGGCCATCTTGCTTGGGAGCAGCGTCGCCGTCCGTCGTCCCCTTTTCTTTTTCCCGTTTCCTCTCTTTGCATCGTGTAGTTCGTGTGGTTGGTCGAATTTTCTGGATTTTCTTTTTTTTAAGAAAATTCCTAAGGTGGCCTCCAGTTTTCTTTTCATCCCTTCTGGACCTTTAAATTTTGCCTTATCTCTAAGATATCTCTGAGTTTTTATTTTAATCTCTTCTACACCAGTTTCGTTAAGTGACCGTAATTTGACTTTAAAATTTTCTCCAAAATGAATATACCGTCCTTCTCTCATATTTATTCTACCTACTTCAAAAACATAAACCTTAATGCAATATGACATAGAGAACGATCCTGCTTGGCACACAAGATGACCGACAATTTGTGGAGAGTGTGGACGGCGGCAGGACTAGGGTTACCAAGGCGACGACGCCATAGGGAGGACGAGGCAGCGACTATAGGTGCAGCAACCGGAAGGGTGTAGAGCTCTCCATGGCTATTGCAGCGAAGAATCACGCGCTGGGTCCGGAGGTCCATAACAGAAAAACAAAACTCGTCAAACTCAATGGAACATTTATTGTCATGGGTAAATTGTCGAACTGAAAGCAAGTCGTGAACTAATGAAGGAGCGACAAGGATGTTTTTGAGAGTGAATTTGGTGGTGCCAATAAGTAAAAAAGAAGTGCCATGACAGATGATGGGAATAGTGTGACCATTGCCAACAGTAATAAAAGTGTGTGAATTGGGCAAGTGAGTGACGAGGATACCGTCCGTGGAAGACATGTAGGAAGTGGCACCGGTGTCGAGGTCCCATGGGTTCGGACTCTATACGATGAGTTGATTCAAAGCTGCCACCAAGTTGGCTTGACCCAGTTACGGGTTGGTGAAGACAGTGTGGGCCTACTGCTAAGGGAAGGCCCCAAGAATCCTTACTGTTGGCATGTGCTAGGCCGACTACAGCCCAGCCCAAGGCTGCTGTCCAGCACACAGGTTGATGCACACCAATGGCCCGGTAGGGTGCGATGACACCGAGGAATTTTTTTTATTTTTATATTTATTTAATAAAATATTTATAAAACAACATTTTTCATTTCAAAAATTTACAAAAATATACTCCCAACGCCCTGTTGGAGGACGACTTTTATAAATCGCCCTTCCAGAGGGCGATTTGATGACGTGGCTGACGACCATGGGCTGCCCGGCCAACGACCGTCAGTTAATTTGCAGGCGGTCCCCCGGGCCACCTAAAAAAGGCCCTTGGAGAGGGCGGCAAGGGGTCGCCTGCAAAAAATCCGGCCAGGGGCCGGCCATTTTACAGGCGGCCCCCTTGCCCGCGCCCTCGCCGCGCCCGCCCCTCGCCCTCGCCCTCGCCCCTCGCCCGTGCCCTCACCAGCGCCCCTCACCCACGCCCGCCCCCTGGCCCCCGGCTGGATTTCTGCAGGCGGCCCCCTTGCCGCCCTCTCCGAGGGCGGTTTTTGGATGGCCCCGAGGGGCCGCCTGCAAATTGGCTGACGGCCGTTGGCCGGACGGCCAACACTGTCAGCCACGTCATCAAATCACCCTCTGGAAGGGTGATTTATAAAAATCGCCCTCCCAGAGGGCGTTGGGAGTACATTTTTGTAAATTTTTGAAATGAAAATGTAGCTTTGTAAATATTTTATTAAATAAATATAAAATAAAAAAAATTGCAACACGAGTTCCTGGACCTTGCTGGGAGTAGCCACCGCCACCCTGCTGATTGCCCTGGCGGCCGCCGTTTCGCCCACTATTCCGGCAATTGTTACACTTGTTGTTGCCACCTCGAGCCTGGCCGCCGAAAGTCGAAGGAGCATATGAGGCAGAGTAGCAGCTTGCCGATGTGTAGAGGGAGCCACCAAGGCCGTCGCTATGTTAGTGAGGCGAAGCTCCTTCACCACGAGGGTGTTGTGTGCAGTGGTGAAGGAGGGGAGCACTGACGCACTAGCAATGTTGTCTACCGTGTTGGAGTAGGGTGAGTTGAGTCCCCTCAACATATTGAGGACAAGCTGGGTCTCGGAGACGGGGTGGCTGACATCGCAAAGAGCGTCGGCAGCTGTCTTCAACTTCTGGCAGTAGTCGGCAACAGGCAAGTCACCTTGTTGCATCGAGTGGAACTCATGGCTGAGGAAGATGGCTCGTGGCTCCTTGTTTGACGGAAACAAGTTGGCAATGGCGACCCACAGATTGCGTGCAGTTTGGTCGGGCTCCATGGCAAGATCAAGAACATCATCGGCGACCGATCCAAACAGCCAGCTGCAGATGCAAAAATTCGCATGTTCCTAGGCAGAATCTCCAGGGCGCACCGGAGCAGAGCCATTGATGTGGTCCAACAGGCCAAATTTGCCGCACATAGAGGAGAAGAATGCCTTTCACTTGTTGAAATTAGGGTGCTTGAGCTCTAGGGTGATGGGGACATGGGACTTGACGGCGACAGTGGCATAAGGGTTGACGGAGCCGGACGGTAGAGTGGCCGCCATGGTGCTACATGACGTCGCAGAGAGGGTGGACATGGAGCAGCCGATATGGCGGTGCTAGGTCAAGGGGACACGTGGCGAGGGAGTCTTGGTGCATTGAGAGCGCACGATGAGGAAGATCACGGCTAGGGCAGGAGGGCCGCAGCGGCGAGTGCGTCACGGGTGCGATTGAGGGCACGCGATGAGATCACGATGCAAGGGGTGGACACGGCGTGAGGAGATCATGTCGCGGGTGGAGGTTAGGGCAGCGGAGAAAACCCGGAATCTGATACCACGTAGAGTAGAAAGATAGACGAATAGAGAAACGCTCACACCAATTTGATATTTATAGCCAGAATACCGGAAGGTTACAATCAGATCCTCAAAAAGAGGAGATATACACGGTATATACTAAAAATAAAATAAATCAGCTATATTATCTCTAATAATATGAATAGTTAGTTCTGAGTGAATTACCCAATAAAGCTTTTTTTGCTCCTCCGCTGCAACAAGATGGGCCATAGTTCTGTCCTTATTTCTCAACAAGATGGGAGACTTCCATCGGGCCTAGCAGGAGCTATTCTGAACCCTATTGGACCATTCCCTGCAGAAATAATTACAGTTCAATGCATACCTTGCATTCCATCAAGTGTACAAAAGTTGCAGAGCAAAATAGCAAGGTTTAGAAATTCAATATTACCAGTGGACATGTCAAAGGTTGATCTGATGAGGAAGAATCTCCCAACCCGGCAGTAATTGGTGAGGATAATAAAGCAGATCCGTACCATTGCGTATAGCACTCTACAACACACTGGGATACGACGTTCTATGCATTGCTATATCAGGCCTGTTCGCACACATGACCGATGAATCATGCCTAATACACTTTTACAACCATAACCAAATTCAGACCTACTTGGGAGTAGGAGACAAACCACCTGATTGGGAGGGCAATACCATGAGATGTAAGAGACGACCAGATCATACAATTTTCTTAAGTTAAATGAAAAAGAAAATGCTTCCAAACGTTGCCCTTTCACCTTTCTGATTAATGTAAAACCATTCATAAAGCTTCTGTAAACCAAACAAAAAGTGGCCCAGAAGCAGTTTCAACACAGGTTTGGACACAACCACACAACTCTGTACATTCAACAACAGAAGTCTATGATTACAAATATCTATCAGGGCAACACTACCATTCTTATTCATCTTTCATGGCCATCTCATGCCTCCGTTTCTGAGCAACCTCGACAAGCAGAGTCAGCAGGGCTTCACATACCTGCGATGTGTCTGCCTGATCCCTAGGTTCCTCTTTGTGTGAGGAATAAACCATCCACGCATGGTCTAACTTCCGCTCTGGCCGGACAACCACTGATCCAGGAACTTCAGCATCTTTCCTTGTCACAAGACCATCACTCTTCTCACCATACTTGCTACAGCAGTTGTGAGCATGCTGCCATTGCAGCTGAAAGTGGCATTACAACTGGGATCCTGGCAGGATTCCCATCAGCTGCAACTGGGAGCTCCAGGTGTGCAACATGGGACAGGGCTGTAAGCACACTGGGGGTGATGCTAGCCTCGGTGTGGAATGAGACAATGGGAACCT
Source organism: Oryza meyeriana var. granulata (assembly GCA_003991445.1). Lineage (NCBI taxonomy): Eukaryota > Viridiplantae > Streptophyta > Magnoliopsida > Poales > Poaceae > Oryza > Oryza meyeriana. Next base: position 119,525 of record RYFJ01001039.1, on the reverse strand, counting down.
CAGGAGGCAATGGGTTCTGCTGCAGGAATGCTTTCCTCTTCTCATATGTAAGATCTTCCAGAGCCTGAAGATCACCCTGAAGATTTTGTTTTTTTTTAAATCAACGAACATCAGTGTCGTCCATTATGCAGGCTGACAAGGTAACAATCCAACTCATCAAGACAAATACCTTAAGGACTTTGGATACCAAAATCTCCATGAGTTTACGTAACCTAACGTAGTCACCAAGCTGGCCTTCTCGCAAGATATCTGAAGCAACTGGGCTTCCTCCATATGGGCTTTGAGCTAAAGCCAAACCTGCAACCTTGTCTTTCAGTTGTGGCCAGTAGAGGGAGAGCGCTGCTGCTGCATCTACACCACCCTTGCTATGACCGAGAAGTAGCACACGCTTCTTTGATCCCCAGTATATTTCTTCTATGTATTCCTTTATCTCCCTTGCATTTTTACTTACTGAAGACTGCATGATGCATTATGTCTTAACGAAAACAATGTCAAAGAGTAGTCACGCAAAGATTACTATATGGAAGTACCTCACTGTGAATCTCGGCAATATGACAAGCAAGACCCATCTTGGAGAAGTATGATTTTGTCTTAACAAAGTAAAGAGGCCCATGGTTACTAAACAAACCTGTAAACAGTAGAAAACAATGTCACCAGAGGAAATTGACAAAATGTGAATTCACAAACGAGTGGCACAAACTAGCCTGGAACCAACAAATAGACCACTGAATCAGAAGCTTGTGCTCATTTTTTCTGACAAGGAATGAAACAATCACATGAGATAAAAATGAAAGATGGCCCATATTAGATCTTTTATGAAGGACAATTTAATATTGTAGACGTTGACATCCAATTGTTATCTTTGCTGACCTCACAGAGTCGAGAATTTCTAAGAATCTGGTGGTTCCATCCTCAGTTGGAGGTAAGCTTTGATCCCGCTCAAGCCATCCAATATCATCTGTTGAGCCACGAACCGTTTTCCGAGCACTCTCTACAAGACTCAAGAAGGATATCAAAGATTAGTCACTCTAACACTGGAACTTCTTATTAAAAAGACACTTCATCCACAGAAGTTGAGTTCCTTGTTGCAATTTAATCCAAATTGAGCATAAAAAAGGCACATGTTTTCCATGCACACATATTGACTTGATTGTTTGGCAATTGGTATGGTACATAAAATTGGAAGTGTGTGCGCTCAAAAAAGTGATGCTTCTGAATTCTGATCCAATTGTTTGCGTGGACAAAATAGATCCACCAAGTGGCAATTGCACAACAAGTGCACTTAACAGTTCATATAGTGAAACATGCATATTTATTAATGATTCGATATTTGCAGCTCATGTCACACTTTCACCTAAATGTTAGGTTAGAATTCGCAGGATTAAGATCAAAAGACAAATGCAAAAGCAGTCTGTACTCTGTACCCTTGAAATAGTGACGCTCCATTCTGGAAGACACGCAGAGGTGCCATCTGTTCCGTGATTTCCTGAGATGAACTTCCACAGGAATCTATTTCACCAGGAGATGAATCAGCTGACTGTTCAGAAGAAGCCTGAAGAGAAGATCTGCCAGCAGTCGATGCAGGCGGTAGTGTCGCTGGTAGTGTCGCTAGCTCTTGTCCTTCCTCAGAAATATCTGTGCAATAAATCAAGGAGGTGAAGCAGGATAACCGTATGAAAATGAAATTGATACATGAGAGTCATTTGGCAAAGTAAGGAGAAGCTTACTTGTGTAACCAGATACTGGGAGGCACTGGGTAAGATATGAAGCTGTTTGGACCAGATAAGACGTGGCTTGGTTTAAAGCTGGGACGGAGAGGAAGAGCTGTGAATCTTCAGTCCTGTCGGCTGAATAACTATCATCAACCTAGATTTCAATAGACGTTAACAAAATTGAAATGATGGCGACAAAAAGTTATATTGATCCAGGTAATTGTCAAATAAACTTTTGGCAAGTGATGTATAGGTAGCAGTAGCAAGTAGAGTAACGGAGGGAGAAAAGAAAACCACAACCGGAAAATTCACTTACCAATGCAGAAGTTAGAAGGCTGCCCTGCGTTGAAGGTAGTTTCCTCCATGCGTGGGCTCCTAGCAATTTAGTTAGTGTTGGTGAATACGCAAAATTGATCCGTTGTACACATGAAGCAATGAGAATAGAAAATACAACAGCTAGAGCAATTAGCTAGAAGCCGCATGAAAAATGGCATTACTCGCGGGTGGGCAAACGTAAGGTATCCTATTTGATCTCTTCTCTTACATTGAGGAGAAGGAAAAAACATTTCTTTGAATTCTACAAAGGCTCGCAAAGTGGCGATATCATTACACAATTCATCACCTGTTCATGTGAACAACGAGAGTAGAAAATGCAACAGCTAGCGAGCAATTACTAGTAGTTAGAAGGCTATGGCATGCAGAAGTTATGAGATGGACTGGTAGTGGTAGCGTGTGAGGAAGGATTGAGGGCATCAAAGATGGTGGGTAACCAAAGGTATCCCATCTGATCTCTTCAGAGAAGAGGAGAGGGGAAGAAAGGCATTCTTTCTTTTTAGATAATGGATAGAAATCTGGCCTCCAACGCCCGTGTCGCCGCCATCCGGGCTGATGACGTGCCCGCCTCCAAACACCGCGTTGTGCCGCCTCAGAGCTGACCACGCCGTAGCCCCGCCGCGGAGCGCCGCGTCCTAGCAGCCGCGCGGATCTCCGGCGGCTAGCTCAGGCAGCGGCGATTCTTTGGGAAGGATTCTGAAGTCGCCTAACGCAGCTAGGCAAGTGGGGAGGGGATCTCGATTTATCGATCTAAAAGGGAGAAGCAGGGTGCAGAAGTTACCGGAAATTAATCAAGAAGATGAAGATGTCTGGGCTGTAGCTGTGGCTGTGCGCCTGCGCCTGCGCTTCCACCCGCCCGGATTGGGGAGAAGGGAGAAGCGCTGGGTAATTGTTGTTTGCTGAGAAATTACCCTTACTGATGGTAGTTGTGACTTGTGATGTAAAATGAATATCTTTTAATATTCATATCAATTGCACGTCATGCAAAATTGCTTAGCAATAGATTTTATTCCGCTCGGTGGTTATTTGAATTTATAGATCAAATTATGGGATATGCTATGCATTGTTTATTGTCCTCAAAGCTCAGATATTGCTAAATAAGAAATAAGGTAAGAACTAAAATTTCTTACATATTTGAACAGCTACCTTTGCTTAGTCTAGTCAGTTGGCCCTCTCGAGCCATTTTTAATTCAATTCCCATCCTAGCAAATGGTGGCAAATGTCTGATATATTAGTGTTTACATGTATTTCTGCTTTAATGTTGTTTTTGTCTGTCATAATCAACAGTTGTTCTACCAGGGACGCAGACTTACTATGTTTTCAATTTTACCCCAAAATGCTATATTGCTCCTACATTAATAATATCTATGCTGGATCTGTGATTATCTTCAAATTTATATATTCTCCATGTTTGTTACTTGTAGGTTTTCTTAACAAAAACATTACGAAATAGGCGATGTAACGACCTAGATTTTTTCCTTGACTTTGAGGAGATTTATGTTATTGACTCAAAAACAAGGTCAATCAAAGAGCAAAAGTTGTGGTAAGACGTTCAAATCTAAAATTCTTTAGCTATTCAAACTGATCTTATATATTTAGGTTGCAGGAATATCAGGCTATTTAGTCTAGCATCTGATTTACATGTAAATTCATTGCAATGTCAAGCCTCAGGCTATAAGATTACAATAGTTAGACCTACTCCAGTGACTCCAGACTGGCTTATAATTTACAGTAGAGATAATTTGGCTTTGTAAATTCATTGAGTATTTAGTGTAATCTTAGTAGTGGAGTATCTAACTGATGATTTGAGGAACTAGGTTAGTGATTATCCTGTCAAGGGCGTTGAACCCTGGGATAGCTGGACCTCGGCTACGTAGTTCGTCGCCGCCTCGATCACGTGGCTTAGGGCGAGGTTTTTACCCCTCTGCTCTAGCTTCTGTTGATAGAGAGAGATTAGGTGATGGCAGAATATCTTTCGTAATTCCCCAATGTCTGGTTAGAAGAAATATATATATGGCCTAAGGCCCAAACGACTAGGCACCATGCTCCTCAAATTAGGGAATAGAAATAGGTAACCTATCATCTTTCCTATTAGGGATTAGAAATAGGTGACTAATCCTATCTTCCTTCTAGCCAGTTCGCTCGCCGGTGGCTGGCTCGGTCTGGGCCGTCCTCGCGCATTCTGCGCTGTGGTCAGCAGCACGCCGCACATACGGGCACGCGGCGTTGGTGTAGGTTTCGGCCCCACATGACATCTCTCCCCCCTCGAGAGCCAGCTCGTCTCGAGTTGGAAAGCTGGATAATGTTCCCGGAAAGCGGCGAGGTCTCTCCCAAGTAGTAGAAGCCGCTGTCTCGCCCTTCCAGTGGACGAGAACTTGCTGAATGCGCGGGCGAGAACGCATGCGCACTGGGCGCGTTCAGGCTCTGGTCGACGGCACCATGGTGGATGGTCGGCAGTGGTGGCGGCGTAGCCGGAACAGGTCCGACAAACTTCTTGAGGAGCCCACGTGGAAGGACATCATGGAGCTTGGGCGCGTGGAGGGCAGCTCGAGCCGCACAGGCGACGGGGTTGATAAGCTCGACGACGCGGTACGGCCCGAAGAAGCGGGCTTCAGCTTGCCTTTGGTGGACTTGGGTCAGCAAGGCCGGGGTGGGCGCGGTGCTTTGTGGGAGGCGAAGGAGCACCAGTCGCCTACGTAAGAGACCGGGCGGTGCGCTTGTGTAGTGCTTCTTCTGGACCGCTTAAGCCTGTTCCAAGCGGTAGCAAACATCTGCCAGGAACTCCGCACGGTCCGCCATGTTCCGAGCGACGGCGCCAACACGAGTTTCGCCCCGGCTCGTATGATTGATCTGATGGTGGGGGGGTCGCGGCCGTACACCACCCTAAAGGCATGTCACGCAGCGATGTCTGGTAGGCGGTATTGTAAACGTACTCCGCCATGGAAGCCACCAGACACCCACTGGGCGCGGCGATCGCCGGTGAAGCACCGGAGGTACATGACGATGACGCGATTGGCCGCCTCCGTCTTGGCCATCTGCCTGGGGGTGGAAGGCAGTCGTCATATGAAGCTTGGTGCCCGTGAGGCGCATGAGCTCGCGCAGAAACGGTGGAGGTGAATAGGGGTCCCGGTCCGACACCATGGATGAGGTACGCCGTGGAGACGCACGATGTCCGCGAAGAAAGCCTGCGCACGGACTCTGCAGTATAAGGGGTGAGCCAACGGGATAAAGTGACAATACTTGCTGAAGCGGTCCACACCGTTAAGGTCACGATTTCCCGCCCACCGAGGAAGGGGCCTCCATGAAGTCAAGGCCAATGTCTGCCCCCAGACAGTCGTCGGCACCGGAAGGGCAACAGCAGTCCGACTGGGTGAAGGTGCTCGGACTTATACCTCTGGCACATGTCGCACGGCGCGGACAAAGTCCTGGACCACGCGTCGCATGTCGGGGAAGTGGAAGTCGCGGCGCAGTTGGTGCAGAGTGCGTTGCAACCCCTCGTGGCGTCCTCTGTGTACGGCGCCAGGATCTTGGAGAAGCGGCGACGACGGCGAATGTAGAGCCTGGAGTCGAAAAGTCACATGCCATCGCACAGGGCCCATGGAGCCGCACGGGAGCCAGCAAGGATCGCATCTCGCGTGGCGACGAGAGCGGGATCCGTGGCCTGTGCGTGTCGCAGGCACTCGAGGACGTCGAACCGCGGTGCCGAGATGGCTAGCACGGCCCCCTCCTCTGTGTCGCAGCGTGACAAGGCATCGGCCACCGTGTTCGAGGCGCCTGGTTTGTACTCCACCGTGAGGTCGAAGCCGAGGAGTTTGCCGACCCAGTGGCCTGGCGGAATCGTGGCCAGCCGCTGATCGAGGAGGTACTTGAGGCTGAAGTGATCGGTGCGCACGCGTGATGTGAAGTGAGGCCCCACATGACACATCCTTTGCAATATTGAATGCAACCATTATGATTACCGGTAAAATCGGAGTATGTGATGTCATGAGTTTCACAGTTGGTCCTAAGCCTTTTCGTTTAGAATAGAAAATAATCATTTGTGACAAACATTTATCTGTCACATGGTTTTTGCATACTTAAGTTACTTAATTGTTGTTGTGTTGAGATTATTGATATCCAGCTGCCTATTACAGGTTAGTGTCCCTGAAGGAAAGAAGAGGAGAAGGAAAAAAACATTCTTTGAATTCTACAAAGGCTCGCGAAGTGGCGATGTCATTACACAATTCATCCTGTTCATGTGAACAACGAGGAGTAGAAAATGCAACAGCTAGCGAGCAATTGCTAGTAGTTAGAAGGCTATGGCATGCAGAAGTTATGAGATGGACTGGTAGTGGTAGCGTGTGAGGAAGGATTGAGGGCATCAAAGATGGTGGGTAACCTAAGGTATCCCATCTGATCTCTTCAGAGAAGAGGAGAGGGGAAGAAAGGCATTCTTTCTTTTTAGATAATGGATAGAAATCTGGCCTCCAACGCCGTGTCGCTCCGCCATCCAGGGCTGATGACGTCGCCCGCCTCCAACACCGCGTCGTGCCGCCTCAGAGCTGACGCCGTAGCCCCGCCGCCGCCGTCCTAGCAGCCGCGCCGATCTCCGGCGGCTAGCTCAGGCGGCGGCGATTCTTTGGGAAGGATTCCGAAGTCGCCTAACGCAGCTAGGCAAGTGGGGAGGGGATCTCGATTCATCGAATCGAAGGGAGAAGCAGGGGTGCAGAAGTTACCGGAAATTAATCAAGAAGATGAAGATCGTCCTGGGCTGTAGCTGTGGCTGTGCGCCTGCGCCTGCGCTTCCACCCTTCCCTGTCCGCCGTGCCGATTCTCTCTCTTCCCTTCCCTTCTTTCTTTCTTTCCATGCTTTTCTTGTCTCTCTGTGTTTATGTTATACGATTGGGGCTCTTGTCTTCGTTGGACATGGGCAGTCACACTCAGCACCCTACGCCCACACAAAGTAGTATTCCCTCCTCGGTTTCTAATAAATTAAGTTGTTAATTTTTATCGTGACGTTTAATTATTTATTTTATTTAAAAATTAGTTTAAAATATATAAACGTATAAGTTTATGTTTAAAAGTTTTTTATTAATAAACTAGATCATAACAAAATAAATTATATTTACTTTAAAATTTTTAAGTAAGGACGAATGGTCAACATCATATCAAAAGTTCAGCGTTATTTATTAAAAATCGAAGGAAGTATAGAATATATGTACAGTCATACACCATTACTTCATCAGAACTCAGAACCACCAGTCCACCACCAAAAAACCAGCCCATCTTCTAAATTCTGATTCTTCAAGCGGGTAGCAGCAAATACAAACAGCAGCATCAACACACACGTAACTTCTGTAAAAACCCGAACAACAGAAAAACCAACAACAGTATCTCAAGGGCAGAGTTGAGAAGCTGACCAGCTAGGCAACTACCACCAACAGTGCAATAGTAATAAGCATGTATTCACCGAAAAATAAACATCACATGGCACACGAATTCCCTGAGAAATTCTCCAAGATTTATATGATTCTTACTCCTACACTTCCTTCAGTGATCATATCAAATTATCAAGTGCAGTGCATGTCTAACAGTGCGGGTTGGGAATACAATTCGTTAGTTTACCAACATCAGAAAGTTATCTCATTCGATTCACATATAGCCAAGCAAACAAACATCACGGCTAGCACAAAACGCTAGCCCATTACATCCATACTACCCATATTTGCACCCAACCATCTATCTCCCGTCTTCATCCCTTTCTTCTTCCACCTCTTTCTCTCGTACTCTAGATCAGAAACCGTCTATGTCTGACAAAAAGTTTCTCTCTATTTGAACCATCATCCTCATCCTCTGAAAGCTCTTCAGGATAATCATATAATGGGTTATCTTCGGCTGCGTATTCAAGATAGACAAGTAAGAAATCCTGATAAAAAGGAATCTCTCACTAGTTGACCATGGAAGCAGGATGGTTGTACAGTTACCATTTGAATTATCTGTATCATAAGGATCTTCATCATCATAACATACATCATTCATCGTCATCGTCCACTTGTAAACCTGATGCACAAAAAGAATGTTCAGAAAAGATTCCACACAAGAAATGTAACATAATAAACACATGTCAATCAGATTACAGTGGGTATGGAGCTGAAGATGTGTCCTCCGTAGTTGTATCATCCACCTCCCCTTTGACAGTATAATATGTCATAAACCATCTGAATCTTCTTATCAGGAAAAACAGGCCCATTCAAAACTAGTGCTGGAGCAAAATTTCTCACAATGTTTTGAGCCTTATGCACAGAACTAATTCAATGATTTAAAACATTCATGACATTGGCATGAATAGTAAAATGACAAAAAAGTGTTTCCTCACACTATAAGTTGTAGCCCACACAAAAATCACTGTTCTATTCAATCTTTCGTTAGCAATGGACTGGCAGTATTTATTCACACTAATCACATCCTACTTCCTTACACTTTAGATTATTTTTTTTAACATCTCAAGGAAAAAAGTTACAGACCTTCCGATTGTGCCAGCGAAATAATATTTGATTCAATTTCTTCAGCAGCCGACGGCAAATGTTCCCGTATAAGTGGAAGAAAATTGCATAAAATTGCACCCTCTTCAAAAGAGGTAATCCTGCTGGGAAACACTATAAGAACCATACAACAGTACAACGTATCGTTTTTGGAAGAACTAACAAATCCCACAAGGAAAAACTTGCCGTGGTTCTGCTGCATGCTTTTCTTCATCAGAATCTACTTGGACGGCATCATAAATATGGCATATTTCTTGCAGTGATTCATCAACTTCATTCCTGTCTCCTTTCCGACTCCTCCATATTTGTGCAAAGCGAGCATTTCTTCTAAGATCCTACAGAGGATTAATGAACAAAACTGTGCATAAAAATGTGGGAAACAATACAAGAAGGCATTGCCACATCTCTTCGCTGGCTGTTGAGCAAGTCGAATATTTGAACAAAAAATTCTAATGACAAGAAGTAAGTGATAATACTGTAGTCAACCAGTCAGCGAGTCCTAAGATATGTAATGTGTCGCTCCAAGGCCAATGCCAAAAACATCTAGGACTGGCCATGCTTAAACATAGTTTTGACTCAAAGAGATTAATTTGGAATGGCTAGATTCTTGAGAATTTAGATGCTAGTCAATCACAGCCTGAAAGAATCCATATTGGACTAAGCCAATCCACTTCCAACTACCACACATACCACTCTATAAGGACGTGATGACCATACTAGCCATTCAACACTACACGCACACATCAAGTGTCTGTAACCACACATAACACTGGTGATGTATACCATGAAATTGTTCATTACTTCATTTAGCCTGGTTTATGCTAGGCCTTCTAGTCATCTGTACACCTAGCTCGTCATGTGTTGGTTACAGAAGTACCATTTGTAACGCTAATTAGATTGCTATAAGATTATTCCTACAGAGTCATGCGTATTGAGACTCAACCTGCTAAGTTTGTGGATCTAAACCCAAGTAACCGTACAGGAATGGAGAAGTACAATAGAATAGCAAAAACTTTAGCATCATTTTTGGATGTATCTCCTATACTAATGTCTATGAAATACTTATTCAATTGGAATAAGTGCGACTGAGCTCAACAGTTAACACCCAAATTTGGCCAAAGTTGCCAAGCAAACAATTGACATCAGCACATTCAAATGTTTCACATCTAGTAACAATTATGTAATGAATGTGTAAAGTCTATTCTCTAAGATAAATTCACAATCCTGTTTCTTTTTCTCCTATATTGATTCTAAACCTCAATTTGATTTTATAAACTATTTCCTTCGTCCACTCTATCCATCAAATCAGTGCCTAGTTATTAGTTAGTACCTCTACAAACTTAAGCAGATTGAAGTTGACTATAATAAGAAAAATAGGCATACCTCATGCCGCCGTCTGGCTGCTGATCTAAGCTGGTCTTGTTTCTGTTTGTACAAAAAGGAACACAATTTTAGCAAAAATACGAAAACAAGTAACATTTATTTCAAAATCTTCAATAACATGATACGTAAAGCAGTAGTAGAGTAGTTGCTACTACCAATGAAGGGTCTTTCAGATATTCAAGGAACAAAACTAAAACAAATGTTCAATTACTAACAAATTTTTTCATGGGACAACTGAAAACATGGCAAAAAAAAAAAAAAAACAACAATCAATTAAGCAAATACTAGGAAAAAGTTTGTCATACTTTATCTTGCTTGATTCTGTTGTTCCACTCCTTCGTCTTGCTCTTTAACTCTTTGGCATCCGAGTCAGTATGCTATGAAAATAAATGGGGTTATTTCTATAAAAAATATTTAGTCATACAGACGGGTACTGATGATCTACACACAACTGTATAAGGTAAATAGGGCAAAGTACAGCTAGCAATATTTTGTTCAGTTGCAATATGTCAATCAACAGAATTAAAAATTATGATCAAGATCAATAGTGAGCTCTATTGTTTAGATAGCTCCCTGAAAAGTATAATGACAGGAGATATATTCAAATGCTGATGATTAGTGACGCATCGACTGAACACAAAACACACGTAAGAAATGATTATGTCATGTGAGGAAACAAAATTGTGAATAAAGTCTAACAAAAGAGTGTAAAAAGTCAGATAAAAGTACTGAAAAGAAAAGGATCATTAGTTCATTACCAGAAGAGAGTGCAAAACATCTTGCACAGCCTTAGAATGATGTACTGTCTCAATGTGTTGGACCAGAAGTTTCTTAACTCGTGGTTCCTCCAAAGCTGTAGGCACAGAAATTATGAGTATCATATTTAAGTATGGTGCCGAAACACAGGTATACAACTCGTGTAGTGGTATCACAGTGTCAAGGAGGCTGGTTAACTGGTAAGTAGAATTCTACTTTTGTGTTATCAGGGACGAGGATATTCTGTCATGAAATTGCAGAGATAAGCAATTGCTGGTCTGATTAGGACAATAGCGTGTAACAGGCAAGAACCCATGCATAACTCACTGGCAAAAATATTTTCCACATGTGCGTTCGACCCTTGCTTTCAACACTGGTGCTCACTATTCCGCCTTATGATTAAATGCTACAGAAGAAATATGTTGCTTCTTTCTTAATTTGATACTAATTTCCTCCTTAGTATTCCAAAATTTTGTTCTCCAAAAAAAAAGTGAATGACAAGTAGAAGCGTGTGAATGACAAGTAGAAGCTGCTTGGTCCATACCTTTCGAACTGGAGGATGATTCCGAGAGGGAAAGGCTCGAGAAATCGAGCATGGCCTTCTTCACCGGCCTCTCATTGATCTCTAGCCCTAACGAACCACATAAAGAAAATCTCGTTCCTTAAAAAAAATCCTGTTTTTTCCACCATGAAGTTGTGTAGAGAAAGGGGAGGAGCAGTGTGAAAGAAAAGGAGAAAAGGATTTCTCACAGAAAGCATCGGGCCGTGTCTGGGAGGGCTTGCGCTTGACCCGAACGACTATGGGTTTATCCCGCCCCTCAGGCTCCGAAGTGGAGGCGCTTCCGACAGTCTGCGCCGCCATCACCGCCTGCGAGGTAGGGTTCTCCGCATAGTTATTAGGACCGGACCGGGCATTGAACCGGCGAGGCCATCGGTTCACTGGTTTACTGGTCCAACCGTTAAAAACCGGTTGAACCGCCGGTTCGATAGTTTTAGACCGGATGAATTGAACCGGTCATGAAATATATTGAACTGGAGCAATATATATACATATACAGTTGATTTATAGAAAAACATAAGCACATAAATATTTTAATTGTATAATCACAGCAGCTGCACTCAAAAATTGAATTGCAACTCATGGAAATATCTATGTATTGAATCTCTAACCTTGATCAGGGGGTTTAGTTTCTCTTTTTCTTTGTTCTGGAATGGCCTATGTATCTTCTTTTCCGGGCCAAAAAATGCATCTTAGCTCTACTGATATTACTTGTGTTGACTGAGAAAGTGGAAGCTAGTCCTAGGAGTTAGCTGCTTGGCATTCACTTACGAATGCTCACTGCTATTTTGTTCAGTTATATTTCTGTGTTTTGTTCCTTTCGAAATTCTTCACTCATTCCCAGATATTTATATTCTGGCATCTGTGCAGATACCTATATTTGAGAAGGGAAAGCTAAGATTTATAGTATACCTGAGCCTCTGCCGCCGCCGTCGTGCGCCTGCAGCTCTGCCTCCGCCGCTGCCGCCGTGCGCCTGCGCCTCTGCCTCCGCCGCCGTGCTCCTGCGCCTCCGCCGCCAGCCGTGCGCCTTACCGTCGTCGGTGGGGATCGATTGGATTTAGGCCCAAGGCAGAGCAGGTGCAGTAGCAGCACAGGTAACCCTAAAAAAATAAACATTTACGATTTTGCCCATACCGTAAGTTGTGTGATAAAAAAAATTAAGGGTAATAAGACTATCTCCAACAATACGATGCAAACACGAGACCCATTGGAGGATATACGTCGTGCTACAGTAAATGGGTCACGTACCTATTTCTCACCTTCTCCAACAGCGAACGCAAAAGAAAACCCCGCGCGCGCGCAGTTTCCTTCGCGGGCGCACGATGAAATTTCACGCGGGAAATGGACGGTATCGTGCGAGATATACCAGCTGCGGGGACTGTGGGTTGGCTCGATGGCGGGCCTGGTTGCTGCTATATGATCCACTCCCACTCGCAATCGCTTCTTCTCTCCAGGTACGCGCCGATTCTAGAACTTTCCATACCCAACCGCATTCTGCTCCTTGATAGGTTCTGCGGCTAAGGTCCTCTGATTCGTGCGGTCTATTGCGAGTTTGGATAGGTGGTGGCCATGGCTTGGAGTTACGTCAAAATGTCAATGTTCGGGACAGCCGCAGCATCCTCCAATGACGATAAGATCATGGCCGCGGTGGTCGTCCTCACCCAGACGCCACGAAAACGTCCTTGGGGAGGTTCGATCCCAGGCCACAAGACTTACAAGCGCGATCGAATTGCAGCAGACTGGCAGCTGAATCAGGACTACTTCGTTGAACGTCCACTGTACAACGAGGAACATTTCAGAAGAAGGTACAATCTTTAGTTTCCATTTTCATGACATATTTGTGCTGAAGGAAATGTCAACATTTTTTGTTAGCGCTGCACCGAAGGTGTTCAATGAAATGCAGTCGCCCGCGCCCGCGCCCGCGCCCGCGCCCTCGCCCGCGCCCGGGACCTCGCCCGTGTCAGCCGGAACCTCCGGCCGGGAGCAAATGCACACACACTCTCTCTCAGTTCACTGGAACACAACACACGAGCTCGAGCAGTCAACAATGGCGACGAACACCGCGGCTTTCTATTAAACTTGCAACCCGCAACTAATTCGCTCGATTACAATACAAGTTATAGGCGCGGGCGCTGACCCGGGCGCGAGGGTCCGGGCGCGCATGCCGGGCGCGGGCGAGTTCCCGGGCGAAGGGCTTAGTGGCTACCAGCCATTGGATTCTAAATGGATGGCATCCGGCACCAGGAAAGTCACCTGTGACTTTTGTCCACAAAGTCAGAGAATCTGGATTGCTATCGTGCCCACACACAGACGCACGCAATCGACAAACAGAACAACGCACGCATGCGTCTCGACTGGGAACGCACCACGGTCGGGATTATTGCTAACATTTTTGTGCTCAATTGTTTTCCATACTGTAATATCTTGGAGATTGTATATTGCTCACAATGCATGCAGACACATTGAATTAATTTGATGAACAACTGTAATTTTGGATTGTAGGTTTCGCATGAGACAGGAATTGTTCCTTCGGATAGTGGATGAGGTCACAGCCAAGAACAGGTTTTTCAAATAGAGGAGAAATGCTGCTGGGCAGTTAGGATTCTCTGCTCTTCACAAGTGCACGGTGGCTCTAAAGATGCTAGCATATGGAGGCCCAGCTGATGAGTTGGATGATTATTTGAAAATGGGAGAGAGTACTGTCCTGGAGACCTTGAAGGAATTTGTTATGACTGTGATCAAGGTGTTTGGCAAAGAATTTCTTCGTCCTCCCAGAAGTGAGGAGATAGAGCACATATTAAGCGTCAATTTGGCCAGAGGTTTCCCGGGAATGATAGGCAGCATCGATTGCATGCACTGGAAATGGTCTAGCTGCCCAACTGGTTGGCAAGGCATGTACAGAGGGCACAAAGGCAAGCCAACTCTAATATTTGAGGCAGTGGCGACAGAGGATCTTAGGATTTGGCATGCTTACTTTGGTTTACCAGGGTCTCACAATGACATTAATGTTTTGCATCGTTCCCATGTTTTTGATGATTTGGCTAATGGGAGGGCACCCTCTGTTGAGTTCCATGTCAACGACAACATCTATTCCCTTGGATATTACCTAGCAGATGGCATCTATCCCGATTGGGCTACACTAGTGAAAAGCATTCCAATGCCAGTTAGCAACAAGCAAAAGGTTTTTTCAGAGCGACAGGAGTCATGTAGAAAGGATGTGGAGAGAGCTTTTGGTGTCCTACAGGCTAAGTGGAAAATCTTGCATAGGCCAGCTCGTTTATGGAATCCAATAGTACTTAATTCCATCATGCGAGCTTCTATCATACTTCACAACATGGTAGTTGAAGATGAGCGCGGGGTTCAGCTACCGACTGTCCACCCATCAGAATGGCCCGGAGTGGCTGACCCACCTATTAACCAAGATAGAGAAATCCCAGGAATTGAGAAACTTGTTGACGCACAAAACATCATTCAGGACAGAGAGACGGCAGCATTGCTTCAGAGCGACCTGATGGAACACATGTGGACGCTATACGGCCAATGCTCTGGTCCTTTTGCTCCTAATCACAGTAAGTAAAGTCTGTAGTTGTAGGTTCAGCTGCCTGATGTATTTTGTTGGCAGCTCACGTGAACTGTAGTGGCATGAATTAGTTGCCTGATGCTCCTAAGCACAGGTCTGTAGTTGTAGGAACTATAGTGGCATGAAGTTTTTAGTTGTCAGATGCTCCTATTTACATGAACTTTTGTATTTTGTTGCCTGATGATAAGAAATATAGAGATGGGCTACTATGCTTGATAAGGGCTACTATATAATGCAAAACAACAATTTGTACAGTGCGGACCGTCCGAACAGGGTGAGGATGGTCCGGACTATATAATGTGAAATGACAATTTGTACAGTCCGGACCGTCCGAACAGGGTGAGGATGGTCTGGACTATAGAATGTGAAATGGCAATTTCTTTGCTCCAGCTCCGTCGGCTGCTGCTCCAGCTCCAAGGCCAAGCTCGGACTGCGACGCGTGCGCATCTGCGACTCGGAGGCGGGCGATGGGAGGCTCGGGGCAGGCCACCGGCAACACCTAGGGTCGCGAGCGAGGGGCCCGGGCGCGGGCGCGGGCACGAGCACGTGCGCGGGCGAGGGCACGGGCACGGGCGCGGGCGCGGGCGAGGGGCGCCTATTGGGATTCTCTCATTATACAAGTGATTAGTAGATTTATATAAGGACCGTAGATCGCGACGATCCGACGGCCCGGAGCATGCCGCACGGCCTCCTCCGTGCGGCATGAAGCACCATAGCCCATCTCTCTATATAAAAAAAATTAAACTTGGACCGTGGTGCGTTCCCGGGCACGGTCGCAGGCCGGGCGAGGGGCCCGGGCGCGGGCAAAGGCCGGGAGCAGGTCCCGGACGTAGGGCGCGGGCGCGGGCACGGGAGCAGTTCCCGGGCACGGGGTGCGGACTCGGACACGATCTTGGTCTCTAACAAGAACCATATTTTAGAAAAAAAATTATAATTGAGAACATACTGAAAATGGTTACTCTGGTTGCTCAGCTGGTGACATAGTCCCTTATATAATTTGGTCTCAGCAGGTATTACTAAATGATGTCTTTTATATCTAACACACGCTCCTTAGTCTTCGTTGTTCGAGGGGCTGATGAACCCTCTACGCTCCATGATTTGCCGCTGCATGCCAAGATAATAGTTTTTCAGATAAGGGGGGACCTTCTCAATGTCAATCGACATAATACTAGACTCAGCTGAAATCAGTTGAGCCTCTGACTCCTTCTCTCTAATCGCATTTTCCTTCTTTTTCTGCTACATACTCATCTTCATATGCTTCTTCTGAAGGTTGAAAAGATCCCTTTGAATTTTAATTTTTTCATCCTTCCTGCTAAGAATTTCAGCCATTTGCTGGTCTTGCTTCAGTTCGGTCTTCTCTGATTTCTCCTGCAACCGCTGGAGGACTTCAACAGCCGTACTAGATGACGATGTCTCTGTGAAGCTCTTTGATCTACGCCTCTTCGCACTATCCCTCCCCTCAGGGCGTGATGTGTCTATATTCTCATTCCCAGATTCTGCATGGCTAGCCGCAGTATGGCCTTTAGTTGGAGGAGATGACATTCCATCCAGTGATGTAGAGTTGTTTAGCTCAAGAAACCTATTGTTCTATTTGGCCTCATTGCGAAGTATTTTCCAGCAATGCATGATGGTAAAAGGTTCTGTCCTCTCGTACATTTGTACAGCACCATCAATCTGCACATATGAATATAGATTAAACCGATTCAAAAAATAAACATATGGAAATTAGAGAGATGGAGGACAACATGAGTGGAAGTATACCCGATCCTGCTCATTTTTTCCGCTCTCATTCAGCCTATCAATAGCTTCTTTGTGCCCACAAAACTTGTTCATCGCTTTCTGAATCAATGCCCACCTATGCTGAATCGCAATATGGCTACGGTTGGACCCTTCAGGCTTATGCTCATTGAAATAATCATGCATCCTCTTGTAATAACCACCTGAAGTCTGATTCACACCTGCATGTTATGCCACCATGTTATTTAGGCATCAAAGGGTCAACGATTACTTAAAAGACGTTGCAAACTATTACCACTAATAGGGTCTTTGCTAATATTCAGAAATGCTGAACACACCACCAAGTCCTCCTCTTTGGTGAATGCAGTTCCTCTCCTGGACACGTTTTTCTTCTTTGCGGCCCTCTGTGATTTCAATGATGGAGGGTCCTGAGAGCCATGGTTGTTGCCAATGGAGAACCCTTGACTAGGTTGCCCATTCATAGGTGGGCAGGACATCTGGGAGGAGCCATGCATGTTGAACTAGTGATGAAAAGAACTGTTAATCATTGATGTATTGATATGTAAATAGAACAAACCATCATGCATGGCTGTAATAAACCTGGGGGTTTGGAGGAACATCCAAAGATTGCAAATCGGCAAAATAACCAAAAGCCCACTGATTTGCCCCAAAGATTTCTTCAGATTCGCCAACGCGACCACTTGTGCCACTAAAACTGTTATCCATCGTCCTAGTTCAAAGAGATTCAATAATGGTGATGCAAAACAAGATGAATAAAACGAAAACTAGTATGTAGTGTGTGCAATGCTGATATATCAAGTTCATACTCATTCTCAAAGTAGGTTGATCCAAATAAGCCTGTAGTGCATCATTTGTTCATTCGTTCAGGCATGGTGAATTGGATATATATATACTAGCACAGCATACAATCTTTTTTTTCCCGTGCCAACTCTACCACTACCATCTGCCCTGTAATGGGTCATGGGTGAACACATACTGCCACTACAATCCTGGGCTATTATATATACTCACAGATTTGTGATTTCCAACTGTACTACACAGCTCACGATTCAATCCATCTCGGTCATAAGAATCAGATGACGCGAAGAACTTTACTCAGAAGAGCAAACATGCAGAGACAGAGAGACCGTGGTGGTGGCATTGGCATTGCATTGCTTACCAGGAAGGAAGTTGTGGTAGACGAAAGCTCTGGGCTCCCACGAGATGACCTCGGTCCACTGCACGCCGCGCTCTTGCAGCCCCTCCCTGCTCGCAACCAACCAACAGCGACGATCAGGATCAGCAGCGGATCGAGCCAAATCTGAACGAGCGACAGCAGGTGGGGGAGGAAATGTGGGGACGGAAACGAAACCAGCTCCTGTCTGCCTAGGAGCTGGCCGGTCGGCGGCAGCCGAAGCGTGGAGCGGGCGAGCGGCAGCGGGAGAGGGCGCGGGCGCGGGAGAGGGAGAGAGAGAGGGCGCGGGCACGGAAACCTAAATATCTCCTGTCCGCCTAGGAGCTGGCCGGCCGGCGGCAGCCGAAGCGTGGAGCGGGCGAGCGGCAGCGGGAGAGGGCGCGGGCGCGGGAGAGGGAGAGGGCGCGGACGCGGAAACCTAAATATCTCCTGTCCGCCTAGGAGCTGGCCGGCCGGCAGCAGCCGAAGCGCGGAGCGGGCGAGCGGCAGCGGCTGCGCCGCTGGGGCAGGGACGCGCCGTCGCGGGGCGGGCTGGCCAGGGCTCCGCGGCGGCTGGCGCGACCGTGCGGTGGCGGCGAGCGGCGAGCCTGGAGGACGCGGTGGCGGGCCGGAGGGATCCATACCTGCGAAGCCTAGCTTAGTGCAGATCTCGCCGACGGCGACTCGCCGGGTGCGCTTTCCTCTTCTTTCCCCTCCCGCGAAATGGTTGTGCGGGCGCGGCAGAGATATGGGTCGAGGAGAGAGAGCGACGTAGATTTGGGTTCCCACTCCAGACGGACGCAAAATGGGTCTGTGGTTTGCCTACTCCGTTGGACCGTGTTTTTGTCACCTAATCCTACTGTGAACGACGCATATTTAGATTTGGGTACCGTTGTTGGAGATAGTCTAAGGTCCACAAACAAAAAACGGCCTATTCCAATAAAACCAGCCGGTTCACTGGTTCCGTAAAAAACCGCCTGGTTCAACTGGTTTTTTAGCGGTTCGATTGTACGGACGGTCTTCTAAGTGAACCGAGCCAGTATAATCTTTGGTTCGGTCTTTTAACGGTCCAATCACTGGTCCGGTCGATTTTAATAACTATGGTTCTCCGTGTTGCCAGAAGCTGGAAGAAGACAAGAAGAGGTAGAGGAGGCTCGAGGACTTTTAAGAGCTTTAAGATACGTGCAGGTAATCTCTCTGTTGGTCTCTCTCGGCTAATAATAATGGCACACGACCGCGCAAAAAAAAAAAGGCTCGGAGATGGCGGCCAACGTGTCAGTCGTCCTCTCCTGCTCCGGCTTCCCCTATCCATTCCCCTCCCCACCACTCTCCAAAACCCTAGTAAACCCCTCCTCCAGGTGGAGGTGCAGGCCCCGTCTCTTCGCCGCCGCCAACTCCGCGCTGCCCCTCCTGCGGCGGCGGCGCGAGGTCTCCGCGGCGTACGGCGACGATGACATGGACGACGACTTCGGCGACTTCGACCTCGACGACGGGGACGGCGTGGGGGACGACGAAGACCTCGAAAACGAGCAGGACTACGACGTCGACTATGACCGCCTGCTTGCCCCCGTCAAGGCGCCACCGCAGCCGCTGTCCAGGGAGGGCGAGGAAGAGGAGGGGGACATCGCCATGGTCGCGGCCCAGAGCTTCGTCTCCACGCAGGAGTCCGCCTCCGACACCGTGGTCGACTACTCCGTGAACGAGGACGAGTTCCACAAGATTCGGCTGCTCCATTGCGACTTCCTTATCCGCAAGGTGCCCGACCCCGACGACGACGTCTTCGACTTTCGTGAGGTATCCTCGTCGGTCGGTCTAATACATTGTTTGATAATTTCCTGTGTTACCAAGCATGTATGTGAGAAATACTTTCGGTCAGTGTAATTGTTCATCAAACATGGGCCTGGATTCATGACTTTGCTATCCAAACTGACAGAAGCTGAATCTTTCCTTCACATTGTGTAACAGATGTACGTCACGCCACCGGACACTGACATCTACTCCATCCCAAGGGTTCTTGCCCCAATGCCACAGAAGGTGCCCTTGTCTTCTGTTTTCTTTTTAAATGGGCCTTGAGGTGTAATAATCGTTTTCCTTTTTGAAAGTAGTATGTGAGGTGCACGAAGAAAAATTTTGGTCGCTACCATGTCAGTGAGCCGCCAGTTGAGCATTTGCGTGATCCCCTATACAAGACAGAGAGGGAGATCATGAAGGTATGTGTGAGTGTGTTGTTTCCTCAGCTAATTTGTTGTGCCACTCTGTTATAGTATTATTTCTTAAAGAAATATAGACTGGGTAATGCTGCTTGAAAGCTGAAAGGTGCCATCTTTAAAGATGCCATACTTGCTGGGTAATTGTTGTTTGCTGAGAAATTACCCTTACCGATGGTAGTTGTGACTTGTGATGTAAAATGAATATCTTTTAATATTCATATCAATTGCACGTCATGCAAAATTGCTTAGCAATAGATTTTATTCCGCTCAGTGGTTATTTGAATTTATAGATCAAATTATGGGATATGCTATGCATTGTTTATTGTCCTCAAAGCTCAGATATTGCTAAGAAATAAGGTAAGAGCTAAAATTTCTTACATATTTGAACCAGCTACCTTTGCTTAGTCTAGTCAGTTGGCCCCTCTCGAGCCATTTTTAATTCAATTCCCATCCTAGCAATGTGGCAAATGTCTGATATATTATTGTTTAACATGTATTTCTGCTTTTTTCTTGTTTTGTCTGTCATAATCAACAGTTGTTCTCACCAGGGACACAGATTACTATGTTTTCAATTTTTACCACAAAATGCTATATTGCTCACCTACATTAATAATATCTATGCTGGATCTGTGATTATCTTCAAAATTTATATATTCTCCATGTTTGTTATGTTGTAGGTTTTCTTAACAAACATTACAGAAATAGGCGGTGTAACGACCTAGATTTTTTCCTTGACTTTGAGGAGATTTATGTTATTGACTCAAAAACAAGGTCAATCACAAGAGCAAAAGTTGTGGTAAGACGTTCAAAATCTAAATTCTTTAAGCTATTCAAACTGACTCTTTATATATTTAGGTTGCAGGAATATCAGGCTATTTAGTCTAGCTTCTCTTTACATGTAAATCATCTGCAATGTCAACCAGGCCTATAAGATTACAATAGTTAGTACTCCAGTGACTGCAGACTTGCTTCATAATTTACCAGTGACGATAATTTGCTTTGTTAATTCATTAGTATTTAGTGGTAATCTTAGTAGTATCTACCTGATGATTTGAAGGAACTAGGTTAGTGATTTTCATCCTTTGCAATATTGAATGCAACCATTATGATTACCGGTAAAATCGGAGTATGTGATGTCATGAGTTTCACAGTTGGTCCTAAGCCTTTTCATTTAGAATAGAAAATAATCATTTGTGACAAACGTTTATCTGTCACATGGTTTTTGCATACTTAAGTTACTTAATTGTTGTTGTGTTGAGATTATTGATATCCAGCTGCCTATTACAGGTTAGTGTCCCTGAAGGAAAGAAGAGGGACAGGAGAAATGACTTGCTACTCATACGAGATGGAGGGGAATCATTCAGAATAATTGACAAGGTAGGACGCTTGCTTCATAAATATCTATTCATCTATTGTCTTTGCAGTGCGAGGCTTACGAGCTAAAGTGAGCTATTTGTATCAGACAAAAGGGGATGATGCGACCACTGTGATCCAAAGAGAAGAGTGGGCAAAGTCGAGGCAAGATGTGGAGAAGCACTTTCGGAAGCTCCGTGACTTTGACTACTCGAATTGGTTCTGAAGAAATAGTAATTGGAGTTATTCAGCAGAGAAATGATTTTCTTTGCTTTTGCAGCTGCTATATTAGCGCAAGCAAAGCAACCATGGTGCTCAAGTGAGAGTTGCCATCTTCCAGTAGACTAATCCTGCCTACTTAGGTTTTGTTGCAAGTAGTAGAAGGCATGCCAGAGCATATCTGTACAAAAACTAAAAGATATGATTCTTGTGAATGCACCACCTTGTTGAATAGCCAAAGAACATGTGGTCCTTGATCCCCCTTTTATGCAGAAACAATACATGTGTGCTTTTAATAGTACAGGAGAATATATATATATATATATATATATATATATATATATATATATATATATAGAGAGAGAGAGAGAGAGAGAGAGAGAGATAGGCTATGGTGCTTCACGAAGCACGGGGTTGCCTCGTGCTTTGCGACCTTTGCTACAAATTAGAAGTTTAAATGAGCGATTCAAACCGTTCATCATGATCTTCATATTAAAATAAGGTTGGAGACCAAATTTTACATTTTTTGAAAATTTTTTACTATTTTTTAGATAGGTATGAAATCTTATTAATCTAAAGACTTAAAAACCGTCCAAAACCTATAAATTTATACCCCTCTTAAACATAGTAAAAAATTTTCAAAAAATATATAATTTGGTCTCCAACCTTGTTTCAATATAGAAATTATGATTAACGGTTTGGATCGCTAATTTAAACTTCTAATTTGTAGCAACGGTCGCGAAGCACGGGGCGATGCATGCTTCGCGAAGCACAGTAGTCCACATATATATATATATATATATATATATATATATATATATATAGAAACTTAACGTGACTTACATTTTCGTTACCACCCCTACCATCTCGTTTTTCTTTTTTATCCTGCTGCTAAGTCGGATAAATAATTTACTCTCTTATGTAAACTTTTTATCTCCTTCTATACTAAATAAAAAATTCACTAAACTTCTACATCGAATTAAACAATTTACTATCCGCCTAAAATTTCAAATCTGCCTAAACCCAAATCTAGTTTATGTCGGCCGATGCACTGGGCGGCTTCTCCTCACCGCCGGCGTCGCCTCCACCAACCGCCTCCCGCCGCTCACCGTAAAGCTCCTTCATGCCCGCATCCTCCCCCTCGACCTCCTCGCCGACCTCTCCCTGTTTCTCCTCCGCGCACTCTCCTCCTCCGCCCTGCACCTGCACGTGCTCCGCCTCCACTGCTTCCTCCCCCCGGTCCCCCCATCTCACCTTCCCCATCGCCCTCAAGTCGGCCTCCCGCCTTCCGGACACTCTCCGCGCGGGCGAGCAGCTCCATGCGCGCTCCCTCAAGCTGCCCTCCCACTCCACCCCGCACGTCCTCACCTCCCTCCTCAACCTCTATGGGCACATCTCCGGTTACAAAATTTTAAAACAGTCGGAGCATACAATCATGCCCTTCATAACATTTGCTCAAAGTTGCAGTTTTGTGAAAAAGAACCCACTGATGCGGAGAAGATAGAGAAGACACTCTCTACCATGCTCCTTGCAGACCGGATCTTACAACACCAATGGCATACTGCAAATTATCAAACTTATTCTGATCTGATGCACGTAATAATTTAGGCCAAAAAGCATGATGAACTCCTTTTAAGGAATAATCAGCAATGCCCTGTTGGGGCAGCTCCCTTGCCTGAAGTACATGCGAACATACATGATCAGAATAAAACCAAAGTTCGATGGAAATAGGAACCATCCAAAGAACTTCAGGGATAAATGCAAACGCAATAGGAAGCAAAAATCTCGTGAATTCCAAAAGGGAAAAGGCAATTTTAAGAACAAAAATAAATTTGACATTTATCAGAAGTGTGGCTGTCACAGCCATACAACTAAGAAATGCTGTAGCCCCAGACATCTTATCAACTTATACCTTCAGTCTGTGACCAAAGGCAAGCCTGTTTAAGATGAGAGGATTGAATCACACTTCAACCTCCAAACCGACAACACTGGTGGAGAAATCTGTTCTCAGAAGTTTCTAGAGGAACTCAAGAGCACTGTGGCCTCTCCTCAATAGGGTAAACCCATGACCACTGACGACATGTTTGTGGAGTTTGCTTCATAAGATCTATTTGAAGACCTCATATAGTCTCCTAATAACGTAGATACTATGTTAATTATGTCCTAGTATGTGTTGTAATAATACTAAGTTGCCATCTATATTGTAAGCTAGTATGCTACAATAATGTATCGAACATATTCAGTGTTGAATAAATGTTTGTACATAGTCTATATATCTGACAAGAATTTCATATCAAATTCTTCTTTCTATATATAGATTTTACGGGATTCAATCCAATGGAGAAGGAATTATGCCTTATGGACAGTGGAACCACAAACCTTATACTTCGTAACATAAAATATTTCTTGACTCTTAAAAAGAGCCAAGGAAGTGTTTTAACAATCACTGGATGCGATGCAATGATAGTTAGCTCTGATCGTGCCTCTATCACGCACCCAATGGATACTCAATTGTATTGGCAATTAAGAATGCATTACTGTATCTCGATTCCATTCGTACCCTATTGAGTTATAGAGATATCCGTTAGAATGGTTTCCATGTCGAAACCCAAGAAGACAACAAAGAGGAATATCTCCTCTTAAGCAAAAATAACGGATATGGCAAACAAATGATTGAAAAAATTTTCATCTTTATCCTCTGGATTGTACTATATGTACATCAAGCCTGTACAACATATTGCATATAAGATAATTTTCCAAAATGTTGATACATTCCAAACTTGGCATGATCAACTTAGCCATCCTGTTATAGGGATGATGCGGAAAATTATTAACAATTCAATTGGTCATGCTTTTAAAAGCAACAAATTTTCACAATCTTCGGATTTTGCGTGCACCTCATGTGCCACTGGGAAATTGATTTTAAGGCCATCTTACCTTAAGATCAGTGCTGAGTCACTAAAATTCCTTGAACGCACTCAAGGTGATATATGTGGTCCTATTCAATCACTAAGTGGACCGTTTAGATACTTCATGGTTTTAATTGATGCATCTACATGATGGTCACATGTGTGTCTTTTATCCACATGTAACCATGCATTTGCCAAACTGATTGTTTAAATTATTAAATTACGAGCATATCATTCTAAACATCGAATTCAATTAATTCGAATAGACAACGATACTGAATTCTCATCTCGTGCCTTCAATGACTATTGTATGGCCCTCAAAATTCAAGTTCAACACTTTGTTCCATATGTTCACACGTAATGGTTTAGCTGAATCTCTTATTGAGAGAACAAAGCTCATATGAAGATCATTATTGCAAAATTGCAATTTACCAACATCTTATTGGGGTCATGCAATTTTACACGCTGCTGACTTAATACAATTGCGTCCAACTGCTTACCATAGCAACTCCCCCCTACAACTAGTACGTGGAAATCCACCAGATATTTTCCATCTGCGGAAGTTCGGTTGCACTATGTACGTACCGATCTCACCACCGTAGCGTACTGCTATGGGCCAACACAGGAAACTTAGTATCTATGTAGGATATAAATCTCCGTCAATCATAAAATACCTTGAGCCTCTTACAGGAGACCTGTTTACAACCCGATACGCTGACTGTATCTTCAATGAAGAACATTTATCGGCATTAGGGGGAGATTTCAAGTACCAAAAAGAATGCCTAGAAATTAATTGGAAATGCTCAAGGCATTTCAGCATTGGATCCATGTACTCAAGAAACTAAACTTCAAGTTCAGAAGTTTATTCATTTGCAAAATATTGCAAATAACCTCCCAGATGCATTTACTGATTATAGAGGTATCACAAAATCCTATAATCCTGCCAGAAATTTGCCAGAAAGAGTGGAGATACCATCAAGAACCACTCAACTCTCAGTTCAAAATAAGAGGGGGGAGAAGTACGGCATCCAAGGAGAATACAACTTCTTGCAAGCGACAAAGAAAAATAGAAAAATAAATCTTCTGACACAGTAAATGCAGATCAACGTCAAGTTGATAAAAACCTCAGCATCCACGAACCCAGATCAGCAGTGCACTCTATTACTGATGCTGGGACATCGAAAAATCCTGACTCAAATGTTTTGGGAAATAACAATGAGTCAACAGGGGTCCATGAAATTTCCACAAATTATATTGATTCTAGAGAATCATATGATAGAAAGACTATAATTGTCGACAACTATTTTTTGCAATGATTGCAAGCAACCTTCAAAAAGATCCAGATCTCAAGACCATAGAAGAGTGCAGAAAGCACTCGGACTGGAATCAATGGATGGAAGCAATCCAAGCGGAAATTGCCTCGTTTATGAAAAGAGAGGTATTCACGAAAGTGATACCAACACCTCTCAAAACATTCCCTGACAGTTTCAAATGGGTTTTCGTCCGAAAATGGAACGAAAACAATGAGACGGTGAGATATAAAGCAAGGCTTGTAGCACAAAGGTCCACATAGAGACCCGGCACTGATTTCAATGAAATATATTTTCTAGTAATGAGTGGAATCACTTTCCGATATCTAATATCTCTAGCAGTACAAAATCATCTATCTTTACAGTTGATGGATGTAGTGACAGCATATCTTTATGGGTCACTTGATTCGGACATATACACGAAGGTTCCCGATGGAATCCAAATTCTGTATCCAAACACAAATCGCAATATGTATTGTGTAAAGCTTAACAAGTTATTATATGTCTTGAAGCAATCGGGAAGAATGTGGTACAACCGATTAAGTGAGTTCCTTTTGAAAAGAGGGTACTCCAACAATGATGATTGCCCATGTGTATTCATCAAGAAGTCCTCAACAGGATTCTATATAATCTCAGTGTGTGTTGATGATCTAAATATCATTGGCAACACACAAGATATAGATAAGGCACGTAATCATCTAATGACAGAGTTTGAAATGAAGGATTTGGGTAAAACCAAATTTTGCTTAGGTATTCAGCTTGAGCACCTTCCAAAAGGCATACTTATACATCAAGCCGCCTATGTTCAGAAAATATTGGAGAAATTCAATATGGACAAGTCATATCCAACGAAAACTTCAATGGTTGTTCGATCTATTGACAGCGAGAAAGATCCTTTTAGACCTCGAGATGAAGGTGAAGAGATACTGGGACCCGAGATTCCGTATCTCAGTGCCATTGGAGCGCTAATGTACCTTGCAAATTGCACCCAGCCGGATATTGCATTTACGGTAAATCTACTAGCTAGACATAGCGCAGCTCTAACTAAACGCCATTGGGCGGGAGTGAAGAGTATCCTAGATATCTCTAAGGCACCCATGATATCGGTTTGTTTTTCAATAAAAATAAAAACATGGATCTCATAGAAAATAAAAACATGGATCTCATAGGATCTATCAGATCCCTACAATGCCAAATCATAAACCGGCTTTGTATTCTTATATGGTGGAATAGTCATCTTATGGAAGTCTTTTAAACAGACTCTAGTGGCTAGATCCACTAATCATTCTGAGATAATTGTCTTATACGAAGCATCACATGAATGTGTATGGCTTCGCAGAGTGATTAACCACATCCAACAATCATGTGGTATTGGTTCTATTGAATCACCTACCTTTATCTATAAAGATAATGCTGCTTGCGTTGTTTAAATGCAGACAGGTTATATAAAAGAGCAATATATACACTGTGAGAAGGGGTGCCAGTGACCAAGCATATTGCCCCAAAACTATTTTTCCCGCATCAATTATAAGAAAATAGGGAAATTAGTATTTTGCAAACTAAATCCTGCGATAATCTCATAGACTTATTTACTAAGTCCTTACCAACTTCCATTTTTCAAAAATGTATTCAAAGAATTGATATGTGACGACTCCGTGATTTGCAAGGGTCAGGGGGTGTAATCTCCTTGACTAAACCTGTCCAAAGCAAATATTGTACTCTTTTTCCCTCTTTAGCAGAGGTTTTTAATGAGGCAATATAACAACATAAATAAATATATCATATCTCTATTTCCCCATAGGGGTTTTTGAGAAGATATCAATGATATATAATAACTTCTCATATTTTTCTATAAGATTTTAGGGGAAGTTATACTAGATTATAACCCAATGGTTATAATCATCTAAAATTCTCCATGAGTTTTCCTTCTACAAGTTTTTGTTAGGGAGATTTCACATATATGTCATATCATTTTCTCCTTACATTTCTCACTGGGTTTTAAAGGAGTTTTAATGGCATATCTGTCGGCGAAACGGGACTAGGGGACCCCACATTCCCCCGAGACGCGTGGATCTTCGGCCACGTCAGCTCCTCCGAGGCCCACATTCTGCACAAGTGACGGCCGACCACGGCCGTTTTCCCGCTATGTGCCTGGGGCCCGAGCACTGTCCGGGCCCGGGTGCACCTTCCTTGGGCGCGTCGCGACGACCACTCGCATCCACCTTGGGCCCCGTGGCCCGGGGACATTCCCGGGCCCCGGTCTCGTCCCCTGGTATTACTGGGGCATTCCTGGTCCCGGGGCGCGTTCCCGGGGCATATTACTAGGGCATTCCTGGTCCCGGGGCACGCTTTCCGAGCCCGGGACTCACAGCCTCGGTCCCCGAGGAACTCGGCGCCTTGTGCACGCGGAGGGCTCGATGAGCTCTCTGCCCCGGGCACGAGCCTGACTCGAGCGGATCAACTCTCCAACTACTTGCATTAATGACGAGACGACGGGGCGTGTCGCGCCTGTCACCCGTGTGGACTCTCATGATGGCCCCATGGGCCCGCTCCTGTACAGTCAGAGAATATTGGACTAAGAGGGCTCCAGTTTTCCACGCTTTGGCAGCGATGGCGTGCGCTGTCACTTCTTTATAACCCAGCCACCCGCAGCAGCCGAGCGAGGCGACGACTAGACGTGCCTCTGGCGCGGCTCAGCAGGCGGTCGCGTGCGTGCGACAAGACATATCGTACCTAGAAAAGCTTTCTCTTGGCATGTGTACTAGGCACTGTGGACTCCTCTTGGACTATGAAAAGAGGATCCATGCCAGCAGGAAAGGGATTGGAGTTCAGCTTCTAGAGAGATTGAGTTCCCAAGTTAGGGCTAGCTCCTGAGCACCCCTCAAGAACATCTTGTAAGAACAAACCGCATTAATCTCCCACAGAGCAGATACACACAGGAGTAGGGTATTACGCCTCCGCGCGGCCGGAACCTGTCTACTTCTTCTGTCTTCCTTGCATGCCATCGACCAGACGTCGCAGCTGTCCTGTGAACCACTCCCCTGGCCGAACCTCAAAGGGGGGTCCCCAGACTCTCCACGGTTGGAGTTCCCTCCTCTGACAATATCTATAAAATAGTTTCTCCTCAAATTTTTCCACAGGGTTTTTCGAGGAGTTTTTTCAAGTGATGACTTAAGAATGATTACCAGATGACAATTGATCAAAGGGGAGTGTTACAACTCAATTTACATGTGATCTAATTGCCCATGCAAAATGACCGTTCGAAAAGGGGCATGTCCCTCCTGAATGGACACAACCGTTATCAACGGGTGTCACTGGCACCCCTTCTCATAGTGTATATATGTACTATAAACAATATAATCACATGAAAATTAACAAAGATTATTTACTGAATTAACAAAGATTATTCACTAGGACTCATACTCTCAGTAGAAAGAATTCTCACAGGACATCTATCCACCGCCCCTACTTGGGCCGACTCCTCCATACCGGCCTCTTCGGCCTTGGCTGCGTCAGTCGGCCGTGCCCCACTTGCTAATAAACTTATGTGGTGTTCTAAGGTGTTTATTTTATAGCTTATAAGCCATACGCAAAACAAAAAACATTATTAATATGTGATTAATTAAGTATTTACTATTAAAAACTTAAAAATGGATCTATTTGATTTTTTAGAGATACTTTCATATAGAAAATTTTTATAAAAAACACACCGTTTATCTTTTTGAAAAATGTGCACACGAAATACGAGGAAATAAGCAGCTTATTTAAGCTAGAAAGAACAGGGCCTAAGTATCTTTGAAAAAATAGTATCTCTAGAAAATCAAATAGATCCATTTTTCAAGTTTTTAATAGTAAATAATTAATTAATCACATGCTGGACGGTGCGTTTCATGCAAAAACTTTTTATATAAAAGTTTATATCAAATAAATTTATTTTTTAAGTTTGTAATAGTTAATACTTAATTAATTATATACTAATTAACATGTTACGGATAAGCTTAACTGAACCGCTGAAACAAACGCAGCCTAAATTAGATTATCCGAACGAACGCAGCCTAAATTAGATCATCCTCAGTGGATGAGCAACCCAAAGAAGTAGAAACGACCCATTGCATGAAGCATCTATTCTGTGGTGTCCCATCCGATCTAGTACACACTACACTAGCGTCTATGCGTGGGCACCTACTAGCTGCGTACAAGCTACGTGTGATAAATTAAAAGCCTACTCCAGCTAAAGTATCAGTTGGATTCACCAAATTCGTGCATAAGTTTAACTACCTTCTGTTGTAAATATTTAATTATAATATAGATTTACTTTAAAAAATATTATCATAATGTCATAAGCTTTTTATATTTTATAAACTTATTGTAATATAAAATCAACGATCAAAATAACAAAAATTTGACCAAATCTTATCCTCACGCTAAATATTTATAAACGAGAGACAAATCTTGTCCTCACGGCACACGCCAATTATAACATGAATGAGTACCTGGTAAAATATCAATTTATTCATAGAGTCCACCTATATTAAATGCTTAATATAATAAGAAGGTGAAAAATCAAATAAAATGGTCAGCATACAGTAATGTTTCTTGTGGATTATACGCAGACGATAGTTAGGTCCTTTTGAAACAGATGAAATGACAGGTGATGGCAGATGGATGATCTATTCCTTATAGGGTTTAATTAAAATATTATATAATATAAACCTAACTAATGGTTTGAAAACAGTAATCTAAACAATGCCGATGAAAAAATATTTTGAAGAAATCGTACTTTTAGAAAGATGTCATCAAGAATTTGTTTAATAATCCATCATCCGGCTTTAGCTAAAATTGAACGAGGTTAATGTTTATGGCTCTCCAATGCTTCCTTCATATAGGTCGATGAAGTTGACTCATGGATAGCTTGATTCACTGCCTTCATCAAGTCTTTATCGAAACGTAACATAAGGTAGATGAATTTTGGAGGGCCAATTATCTTCACCATGTACGAACAACGACAACATCCTAGAAAAGGTATTCATCGACCCAAAATAATTGAAGTATCACATACGATTCCTATTTCAAATACCGTACATGGAATCACTTTCTTTAAATTGGACGATAATTTTCGACTAACGGCGTCAATTGTTTGTAATCTCTATCAAATGGCTGAAACATAAAAAATCACATTGGAAGAGCATCTCCAGCAGAGACCCCAAACACAGCCCCCAAACAGTTTTTGGATGGTGAGACAAAAACAAATTAGGTCCAGCAGGGACCTTACTACGGCCCCCAAAATGAGGAGGCCCCCAAATATTTCCTCCAAGCCCCCAGTCCTGGGGCCTCTATAGCACAGCCCCCATCGACGTTATTTTAGTGCCTACGATAATTCCTCACCCACCGGAAGAGAGCGCCGTCTGGAAAGAGGAGAAAAAAATCATCACACCTCGATTGGCCACCGCCGCCGCCGCCCTGCTCGGCCGCCGCCGCCGCCTGCCACGCTCGCCCGCCGCCCCCCACCGCGCTCGCCCGCCGGCCCTCGCCTCCCGCCATGCTTGCCTGCCGCGCTCGCCCGCCAGCCGCCGTTCCCCGCTATGCTCGCCTGCCACGCTCCGCCCCCTGCTGCGCTCGCCCACCGGCCCTCGCCTCCCGCCACGCTCGCCCGCCGTGCTCGCCCGCCGGCCGCCACCCCCCGCCGCGCTCGCCTGCCGCGCTCCGCCCCCTACCGCTGCCCCCCGCCGCTCTAGCCCACTCGACCGGCGGGCCACCGCCCGTCGCGCTCGCCCGACGTGCCACCACCCAGTTTTCTCTCTTCTGCTAGCTTTATATATATGAGTACAAATGAATAAATGCAATCATATAATATAATTTATGCTGAAATACAATAGAAAAGAAAATAGGAGGAAATAGGGGCTGAGAAATAGGGACTGTTGCTAGAGTTCGGAGCAATTTTGAGGTCCAAAGGAAATAGGGGCAACCCCTATTTAACCTTTGGGGGCTTTAAAATAGGGTCTATTGCTGGAGATGCTCGCTGCGCTCTACCGATTAGCTTAGCTGCTCCCTTAATTTTCATTAGCATATTTTTCAAAGTGCTAAACGCTGCATTTCCTATAAAGACTTTCTATATAAAAGTTTATTTAAAAAATTAAATAGATATATTTTTTAAATTTATAATAGTTAATACTCGATTAATTATGAGCTAACGACTTGTCTTATTTTATGTGCCACAAATAAGCTCAGTCGAACCGTGTGCTTTTCAAACTGCTGGACGGTACGTTTCGTATAAAAACTTTCTATATAAAAGTTTATATCAAATAAATTTATTTTTTAAATTTATAATAGTTAATACTTAATTAATCATATACTAATTAACATATTACGGATAAGCTTAACTGAACCGCTGAAACAAACGCAGCCTAAATTAGATTATCCGAACGAACGCAGCCTAAATTAGATCATCCTCAGTGGATGAGCAACCCAAAGTAGTAGAAACGACCCATTGCATGAAGCATCTATTCTGTGGTGTCCCATCCGATCTAGTACACACTACACAAGCGTCTTGCAAAATGCTTGGCTAATCATTTTTCTTCAAAATAATTAAAGAAAAAGAAAAGGCGCTGGCGAATTAAGCGTCGACAACCTCGCAGCCGCACAAAAGTCGTTCCTTTTTCCACGGCTAGCTAAGGGTGCGTTCCCATCTACCGAGAAAAAAGTTTTTCTCGTTTTTCGTAAGTACCTTTTCTAAATTAAATAGTGTATTTTTTAAAAATTTTCTATATAAAAATTATTTTTTAAAAATTATATTAATCTATTTAAGTTTAAAATAATTAATATTTAATTAATTATATGCTAATGACTCATCTTGTTTTGTGTGGTGTACTCACGAACAATTAATATTCAATCCATTTGTAGTTTGGGAAACGTGCTTACAAAAAATGATAAGTTTTTTCACTTTAACGTGTAGATGATGTGAACGGAGCCTAAGATGGTATTTGAATTAGCTTGGGTGTGACTTATAAGCTATACACAAAACGAGAAATATCATTAGCATGTAATTAATTAAATATTAACTATTAAAAATTTAAAAATAAATCTATTTATTTTTTAAAATAATTTTATATATAAAGTTTTTAAAAAACATATCGTTTTACGTTTAAAAAGTGTATTAAGGAAGTAGAAACTAGAAGATAAAAAAAGAACACTACCTAAGTCTGACCTCCCACCCCAAAACGAGCGGCCAGGAGAAACCCACCAAATATCTCCCCAAATCACCCCCAAAAAAAAGTCAAAATCGCCCAAATCACAACTACCAATTCAAAATATCTCGGATTAATTTTGGATTACTAGTTACAGAGGTAGGGGCACTACTAATTCGGAAGAAAAAGAATATCAGAAAACACGAGGAGCTCGTCCTGGCCACACAGTGTGTGTATTTGTTGGCTCGTTTGGTTTCCACGCCCTCTCTCCCTTCGATTTGATCCTCGCTGACGTGGCACCCACCGCGTAAAAAAAATTGCAGATATTTTTCCCACCTCCCCTTCCCTTCTTCCCCCCCCCCCCCCCCCCCACACCCTCTTCCCCCCCTCTCTCTCGTCCTCTTCCTCCTCTTCCCAAATGTCTCCCGACGCCGACGCAGCGGCGGCCGGCGGCGAGGGTGCGGCTGGGGCGGAGCCTGCTGCTGCGGTGGGGACGGAGGGTGAGGCGCGCGGGGTGATCCGGTGGGACCAGATCCTGCCGCGGCAGTCCCTCCGCGTGCTGCTCGTCGAGCACGACGACTCCACCCGGCAGGTTGTCACCGCGCTCCTCCGCAAGTGCGGCTACCGCGGTGAGTATCCCGCTCTCCCGGATAATTTCTCTCCTCGCGATTGGTTGCTTCCATGCGGGATTGAGTTCTGAGGGGGGAATTGGGGGTTCCCTGTTTGCTCTCTGTGTGTGTGTTTTTTGCTTCTTCCCGTCGGAGGTGGCAGTGGCGGCGGTGGCGGACGGGATGAAGGCGTGGGAGGTGATGCGGGAGCGGGCGTACGCCTTCGACCTCGTGCTCACGGAGGTCACCATGCCCACGCTCTCCGGGATCGAGCTGCTCTCCAGGATCGTTGCCGCCGACGAGTGCAAGAACATCCCCGTCATAAGTAAGCTGCCGTACCACCAGTCCCTGCCTATGATTTGTTTTGCCCCACGTTCCGTAGGAGTTGATTTAGCTGAAATTTTTGTGGCGTGCGGCTCAAACCGAAGCTGCCAAACGGACTAGACCTCACTATCTAACGGGTGCTTTGAGCAAGGAATTCTGTGCTAGTTTTTAATGATATATGCTTAGTTTTGGCGGGCATTTTTATCTATGAATGCACAGCCAAGTTATTACTACTGGATAACTAGTGCTGATCTCAGACGAATCAGGACCGTGATGTAGTTTTGTATCGTTTTCTAATAATAGCTTTATCAAAATTAAATGGCTGTTGTTAAATTCCATTTCTGCTATTGCATGAGATATTGACAAATATTGTTTCTTACAAGATTAGTCCTGTGTAAGCATCACTGGATTGACAATTGCTCACCTTAATTTTATTTGGCGCTATTTATTACAGGATATTAGTTATGGGATTGGAGGTAGTTTATTCACAAAATTCAACGGTAACCATGTATGTTTTGTATGGAATTTGACATTCAGGCCTTTTTTGGATAGCCCTAAATCCCAGCCCTTCCACATCTGTGGGCCTGGATTTTAGTTCAAAATCCCTGTCCGTACATGTGAATGGGCCAGGATTTAGAACCATTCAAACGTGACCTAAAAATATGATTGAATGTGAAATTTTACATTAACGTAGTTTTATATTTAAGGTTCTAATCCCATAGCTCCATTGAGGAAATACACTATTTCGAGGTTGTACCTAACTGCGTATGAGTATGAACCGAACAGTCACACACACAGGACTTGAATTCTTCCAAATATGAATTGCCGCTACTTTTGGAAATTAGATTAGGAAATTATTGAGTTTTGATGTTCTTAATAGTGCTTAAGAATAAGGAGAGCAAGGACATCCTTGCAAAGCGCTTAAAAACTAGTGCCTATTTTAGTGTAAATCTATGTGCTAAATACTGGATTTCTATAAATCAAAATTGGTTCTAGGCACTAAATATGTTATCGTCAATGCATGCTTCAATGAGAGAGACAGATATGCACCATGTGAGCAATGCATTTAGGGAAATCCAATCACTATGCCTAATATGGCAAACATGTAAACAGCGGAGTGGCATAGTGGAGGGATGGACCTATCTCTGGCATTAGCAAGGATGTTGATGGAGCTTGAGAAGCTGTGATCTAGAGAATTGTTAAAATTATTATTTGCTAAATTTATTATGGGATTTTCATGATGGTTCACTTGGTTGTCTGTTGCAGTGATGTCGTCCCAAGATTCTATTGGCACAGTGCTCAGGTGCATGCAGAAGGGAGCGGTGGATTTCCTTGTGAAACCAGTGAGAAAGAATGAGTTGCGTAACTTATGGCAACATGTATGGAGGCGACACTCAGTAAGTCCTCTTTCTGCTGGTCTTTTAAGACTTTCTTTTTCAGTCACTCTTTTGATCCATAGGGAAATATAATCTTCCTCGGTTGTATTATCTGGTTTATATTGGTCAACCTAATTCCAGATTCAATTTTTGATTCCTCTTATTTAAAAAAATTGAACTGAATTATAGTTTAGCTGTACCCTAATGTGGTGTGCAGTAATTTTGGTTGTCAATATTTTGAATGCTATATTGTTGATGTTATAATGTAAGCATTTAGTAAATATCAATAATTGTGAGCACTTTACTTCTCTGAGCCCTCTGGAAATTCCAATGCAGATGAATAGCCAAACAAATGCATCGGAAAACAATGCGGCTAGCAATCATTTAAGTGCCAATGGTGATAATGGGTCAAAGACAGGAGAAAGCAGCGATGAGGAAAGTGATGCTCAGGTGAGCATCTGTGCCAGTTTATACCTTGTCTGTCTTATGATATCAGCACATGCCAAAATGCTTCATTCCTAAGGTCATTGAAGCCAAACAGAAAAAAAGAAGTTTGAAAGCTGAACGGTTATTTGAACACACTCGTTTTCTATCATATTTTTTGTCAGGACTTTATCCAATAAATGTAATCAGCACTGTTTACTAAAGCAAGTTGGAGTTCATCATAACTGATCTTCTATGAAGTTCTGATGTCTGTTTTAAATTCATTATTGGAATTCTTCTGCACCTAACATTATGGTGGCTCTTTTACCTTGATCAGAGCTATGGTAGCAAAAGGGAGGTTGAAATTCAGAGTGCTGAAAAGTTACCAGAGGTGGTTGAAGATGGTGGGGCAGGCTCATCCGGAGAACATAAAATGCAGAATAGTTTTATTGATGGAATGAACACGAAATCACATGCATTAAAGGGTAATGATGGTAAGGAATTTGGATATGGTTATCTGATCTTTGATTTTCATGTGCCTCTCGGAGTCTCGGTCATTGTGTGTCAATTTTGCACATGGGACATGTGATAGTTATTGCTATTTAACCTTTTCTAGATGCTCCAAGTGGAAATGCATGCGGTGATAGTGAAGTACAAGTGCTTTCAACTGAGAAGAATGTGCGTTCCAAATTCCTTAATGGTATTACTTCTGCGAAGGTTGCTGGACAGATAATGGATAATGCCTTGAGGTTTGCTGATGCAAGTTCACTTTGTTCAAGTGATCCTGTAAAAGATTTTTCAGCTGTTGCCCAGACCTCAGTTGACAGAAAATGCAAATCTTCAGCACTGGAAAACAATGTTGTCATGGAAAATAACCTTAGTGAAAATTCAAAGGGGCCTGCAACAGGCCATGCTGAATCTTGTCCGTTGCACTTTGTGGAGATTAATTTAGAAAAACAACATCTCAATGGTTATGCAAACCACAAGTTCAAGGAGAAAGATATCTTCAATCACTCAAATTCCTCTGCCTTTTCGAGGTACTAGTTTTTCAAGTTTGATTTTTCATCCAAATAAATTATGGTTTAAATAATGTTGGTTTCTGAGTGGCCTTTGTTTTGCATGCCCATTTGTTTCTTTATGCTGTTATACTATTTTGCTAGTTCTGGTCCATTCTCTCTTGGGTTGGTATAAGTAGTTGCTTACATATATATGGTTTTGTAACTCTTGCTAGCTTTATTTTGCATGTTCATCACATGGTTTGCAACCTGTCACAGGTATGGTTATAAGAGGATAGAATCATCAGCTCAACGGCCATTTTCCCCTTCCTTCTGCGTGGTTCACCAACAACCTGTTTACGACAAGAATCCCCAATCCAGCCAGGTCTTACTTTCCTGTGAACATAATACACACGAGAGTACAGTGCAAGTTAAGGTTCCTTTGGACAGAAGCACAGAGGGTGCTGCCATCCTGTGTTCCAGTAGTGTAAGAGAAGATGCTGGTACAAACAGTTCCTCTCCTAGAAAGGATGGTTCAACTCATCCTTCTTATGGGTTTATACCTGTTCCGATTCCTATTGGTGCTGCTATACCCTACCACTATGGTGCAATTATGCAGCCAATGTATTATCCACAGGCTGCTTTTATGCAATGTGATTCAGCTGCCATCAACAAGACAGCAATTCAGCATGCCTCCTGCCAATCTAACTACCATGACAATCTTAGTAAACTGTCACAGATTGATGAGCACAAGCAGCCAGAAGAAAATCATCAGTTGCATCATTCAAGACAAATTCTCCGAGAATCAGGAGAACCGGTTGACTTGGTGAAGGCTCATATGGAGCGTATTAACCAGAGTGCTAGCTGTAGCCAGGATATCCGCAAAGGAAGTGGATGCACTGGGAGTGGTGAAACTGATGCAAATACAAATACGGTAATTGCGCTAGAAAGCGGCAATGAGAGCGGCGTCCAGAACTGTAGTAATAATGTATTGGATGGTGACCGGTCTCGCCGTGAAGCTGCCTTGTTGAAATTCCGCATGAAAAGAAAAGATAGATGTTTCGAGAAAAAGGTACTTAGTTTGACAAACCTATATTTAGTTATTGCATATTAGGCCGAGCATTCATAGATGTTTGCAAATAGTGAACGAATATGCCTACTATTCTTTAGATCGTCGATCATTCTTCTGAATCTGTATCTCAGTGTTTGTCCATCTCTCGTCTGTGCAGGTCAGGTATCATAGCAGGAAGAAGCTTGCAGAACAAAGACCCAGGGTTAAGGGGCAGTTTATGAGCCAAAAACTGAAGTCAGCTATAACAACAGAGGCGGAAACTGACTAGTAACACTGTTAACTCAATACTGTACTTTTGATACTTCCCTTCTCCACGAAGGGCATTCCAAGTAACCCGTAAGAGTTAAAGGCTGGCAACAGTTTTCCTTCCATAGTTAGCCTTTTGTACAAGTGCTCTCTTTTTTTGTCGGTTGTTTATTGGCTTCCATGCCATACCTTTTAAAGACCTCACACTGATAAATGTTCAGGGGTAAAGAAATTTTCAATCCAGGTATCCATATTCTCTTATTTACTTCACATCTACATATGAGAAGCAGCACATTTTGTAGCATTCTGTAGCAGGTACAGTATTGCAAATAGTAAACCATTATTGCACAGCATTGCAACAGCATTTTTTTTCGATAATCATAGTTTTACCAGTTGAACCAAACCATGCACATATATATAGTTCACTGGCGTGACACAGAAATATAATTCCAATTCTGGTTTCTTGAGATTAATTAATAATTAACTCATCTGTGGTCGAAGAATCCTCAATTCCTTGCTGCCAATCAAGGGGAATCTGCCCTTTACACCCTGCTGGCTGCTGCTCATATTCTGTTGGAGCTTGCAACACAAGTTTGGCACAACTTTTGCATCACTCTGCGTGTGAGCTTATAAACCTGGAGGTCCACAAGCTCGCCGGAATCTCACCCGAGCAAGCAAATCACCACGCAGCTGATACATGAGAATTCTTGCTGCAAGCTAGCTAAGCAGCATCGGCAATGGTGGGAGGAGCAGTGGGGCCGGCCGTGCTGGCCGTGTCCGTGATCATCTTGCTGTCGGTGGCGTGCTCCGGCGCCGATCAGGTTGCCGGCGAGGGGACGGCGGCGGCTGGAGGACCGGACGCGAGCCTGCTGTGCGTCAGCGAGTGCGGGACGTGCCCGACGATATGCACGTCGCCGCCGCCTCCGCCGTCTCCGCTTACGCTGCACTCGGCGCCTCCGCCGCCGTACCTGACGCTGCTGCTCCCGCCCCCATCGCCGGCGGACGAGAGCGACCTGTTCCCGCCGCCGGCTCCGGCGAACCCGCCACCGCCTCCACCGTCGTCACCACCGCCGGCGACGAAGAGCAGCAGCGGGTCGACGGCTTCGCCCCCGGCGGCTCCCTCCCACTTCTCGTCGCCACCGTCTCCGCCATCATCGTCCAACCCGTACTACTACTTCTACCTCTCCGGGGGCGGCAGGCGCTGCGGCGGCGCGGCGAGCGTTTACACGGCGCTGATCCTCGCAGCGTTGCTAGCCATCGCCACCATCCTGACGTGACGTGACAACGTGCACGCATATTAGTGCATAATATGATCGGAATTAAGCTCCTAATAATCCCTAATTAGTCGTCTACTGCTACGTGTACCTAATTACTGTACTTTCCTAGAAGTTGTGATTCTTTTCTTCGTGTTCCATCGACTAGAACATTATCACAGGCTTTCCATTTTTTTTCGTCTTCTTTTGTAGTGACATCTGTTCTCTGTTGTTTTGGAGTATCAGATTCTGTCTATACATAATTCGTTGCTTGTGCAATTGATGTTGCTACTTTAATTGTTGATTAAGGTGAAGCGAATGTGTGCGACACTTTGTTTTGGGCAATTTCTTTCCTCTCATTATGCAATATGCATGCGACTATGGCCCGGCTCGATTGTGCTTTTTTGGAAGCTATTAACTCGGTTTTTTATAAGCACATTTCCTGAATTATTAAACAACGTACTTTTTAAGTAAAGTTTCTTATAAAATTTAAATAAATATATTTTTTAGTTTGTAATAGTTAATAGTTAATTTTTTTACGGTAATAACTTTCTCGTTTTGTGTGCAACTGAATATGCTCAGCTCAAAAGCTGATTCAAACAAAGCCCTAAGCTGGTGACTGGTGTTATGTTGTTTGTGTGTGACATGGGAGAGGCCTCCCATAGTACACCAGTAGGAGGGTCAGTGTTCTTGTATAGAGTGATTCTATTAAAAGAAGTAAAATAGGTACATGGATTTATGAGATATGAATAGAAATAATAACTTGCACTGTTTGTGAGTAGCAAAATGAAATCAGTTCTCTTTATGAATGTTGGGTGGCTTATAGATCAGGATCTTTGGAGTATTGGAGTCTACTGTATGTTTTTCTGAGCTAGACTAGGATTTACAAAAGCGATAACGGTCGGTAATCGGGCACTGGCGAGTTAATAATAGCTGGGCGGTTATTGTGATAACATCACTCGAATTTTTACTGAATTCTATCGAATTCCATCGATTTTTGCTGATGCATACACTGTTAGTAAAGGCCGATAACCGTGATAACTGAGCGATTATCGTCGGTATTACAAACCCTAAGCTAAACTTCTTATATTAGATATATATGGCTTGCCCAATAATTTCGAAGTCCTCGATCTTAACGCCAAATCTGTGATGCCTCCACCTTCCCTAAGGCCCTATTTTAGATATGACCCAGGGCCAGGCTTTTAGAAGATTTTGGGCTCTCAAAATTGGCATTTTTTTTTAACCACATCAAACCATGCAGAGCGTTGGATTGGAGATGGACAACTTAGGCCTGTTTAGACTACCAAAACCCTAACTCATTTGAGTCCTAAAATCACTCCACGTGCCACAATCGCCCTTCCAACACATCTCTATCGTCATCTTCTTGACGCCGCC
Organism: Oryza meyeriana var. granulata; assembly: GCA_003991445.1. Classification (NCBI taxonomy): domain Eukaryota; kingdom Viridiplantae; phylum Streptophyta; class Magnoliopsida; order Poales; family Poaceae; genus Oryza; species Oryza meyeriana. The sequence continues at coordinate 78,892 of RYFJ01001039.1, read as the reverse complement.
ATCTCCTTAAACTCTTTCCGTCCCGTCCATGCGCCTTTTCTCTCTCTCATTTCCTCCACTTCATATCTGCATATATAGTTGGTGATTTCTCTCGCTTGTGCAGCACGGTGCACCAACTCGCAATGCACCAACTAGGGCTGATGACCATCGGCGAGGTGTTATTAGTGTTGCTACTGATTATATACCCATGGTTTCTCCATTAGCTTTTTGGTGAGTCTTTTTCTTATATTGAGATTTATGTTTCTTTATTCTTTTTATTAAGGTTTGACTTCTATTTTTCTCATTCTCTATTGGGTTTGAGATTTTCTGGTTGGATTGAAGCAAATCCATAGAAACAAGGCTAGATTAACTCTAACATGTACAGAAATAGCGTTGACCTCCATAAATTTATATCTTCTAGATCTATATGTATCGATGGTGAGTACCCTATTTTTGTTTCGCCGCCGTCTCTTCCCTCCTCTTCGATCATCCCCTTCCCCTCCCATCGTCTTTGTTTCTTCGGTTCCATTCTCTCAACTGTATACGGCTAACTTCTCTCGCTTCTGCAGCAGTGCAACAACTAGGGCCAATAACTGTTGGTGGGACACTCTGGTGCTGCTAGTGATTGTGTGTACCCATAATCCCTCCCTTTCTGGTGAGTTGTCCTTCCTTGTGTTCACATTTATGATTTGTTTCCTTTGTTTTTTAATTCATATTTAATTTTTATCCTTGTCTTGGGTTTGTGGTCTTGTAACTAAATTGAAAAAAAGTCCACACGTGCAGGGCTATACTCACTCCAATTGTCAATAGAGATGCTGTGTTGACCTCTGGTGAGTCATCGTGGTCTTCTTGTCTACATCAACGATTGTTTTAGGAAACATGCATACATATAGAAGGGCAGCGTATTCTGCATATAGATTTTTTCGTATACACATCGTGTATACTAGCTAAAAAAATATCACAAAAAATTCTAGAAAAATTTATACATATACGTCCAATAGTACATCTATATATAAAATCTCATCTTCAAATTCATTATACATAGAGAGTAACAAAAGATAAAATTCTAATAGATTTATACTATTAAAATTGTCAAATTTTTTGTTTTTTGGTTACAGTTAAAATATTATGAATTTGAAGATGAGATTTTATACATATGTATAATATAATTAGAAGTAGATTTACAAATTTTTCTAGAAATTTTGGTGATATTTATTAGTTAGTGTGCATGGTGTGTACACGAAAAGCTTGTGTGCATAGGATATGTTTTCATATATAAATAAAAAATGCAGTAGTGATAATGTCATATAGTACCAAAAGAATCGCATATTAATGTACATTAATACGTGATTTTTTTAAAAAAATATATACAGGAATATAAAAAATGTTAATTCCGAATACTTCATATGCATATGCAGTGTATTTGGATTGTGTGGATCACACTTCTATAAGAGAGTATTGATCACACTTTTATTTTCTTACTATAGGATTAAGGGGTCAGGAATGAAACTTATAGACACTATGGCCTGATGCAATTCATATTCCAAAAGACTGTCAGAAAAATCCCTGAGATTTGGAATCATAAAATCGATAGAAAATTACTGCAATCTAACCGCGAATGGTTACTGTAGGATCCCTACGTGCTGTCCATATGTATAGTTTCTACTGATGTCATTTTAGATTCAAAGGTGTAGAAGACACTTCATGCATCTATTCTCAAAACTTATTATCCATCGCCGTTTATTCATGTTTACTTGTCTAGCAAGTAGCAACTACAGAAATTAAAACAGGTCCATGCAGCAACAGTATCTTATTCATCATCAGTGATCATACTCCCATTCTTCCGGCAGCATCACCAGCTCCGGGATGTCGTCCACCGTAGGAGCGGTTGCCTCCTCCTCTGGCGCCGGCGCCGCCGCCGTGGCAGCCATGGCCGTCCTCTTCTTCTGCCGTGAGAACTTGTTTCCCTGCTGGCTTGGACCTGCCTCCATTGCTGCACCTGCATGGCTAGAGCCTCTCCTCACAGCTGCAGCATAGCTCATCTGTATCTCCTTGCCATTGCCTGCATCAGTCTTCAATTCAGGGTTCCTGTAGTTGCCACCTGCACTTGGTGCCTTCACATCTGGACATGACAGTGTACAAAACATTAGTAGCATTCTATTGAAAACTCGTCACGTGTCAGTTGTCACGTCGTCTGCACAAGCATAACAATGCATTAGTACAACAGTAATCTATGAACACAAATATTTTCACTTGCCAGAGTGCAGTAATTAATTAGTACTGCTTAACCAGTACATGTGCACTAATTAAATTATGTAGGGTAGTATTTGCTAGCTATTATGTAGGAGTAAATATGTAGAGGTGTTGCATGCATACGTAATCAGCAATTTTTTTTCTGCGAGGATAAGTAATCAGCATATATAGTAAGTTGTTGGCTTTGTTTCTGATTTTCCAGAGAGTATACTAATTAATTATTAGATGGACTAATCTGGATAGTAATGCTGTAGCGTTAATGTACACTAAGATATACTCCCTCCAGTTCCATTTTTCTTGACGGTGCAGGCTTAGGGTCTTTGGATGCAAATTGGTGACGTTTTGGCTATTGAGATGTCACTTTGTACTAATATACCCCTTATGTATGCAAACTCATTAAATGAGCATCGCTTCGTCTTCAACTCATCTCGCCTCTCGTCACTGTTGCTCGCTAGTCGCATCTCGCTGCTTGCCGGCGCCATGAAGGCCAAGAAGTTGCGTGACGGCGTCGCGCAAGAGGGCGAGATGACTATCGGCGTTGTGGGATCAGGTTGCGCTAGAGGATGACATGACGACAAGAGTCACCAATCAGCTCGCACAACAGGACAAGATGACCGGCGGCGTCGTGGAGCACCTCACGCAAGAGGTTGACGCCGCCGGCGCCATGGAGCAGCTCGTGTAGGCGTGCGATCGCTGCGGCCGAGTCCACGACATCAAGGATCTTGAGGACTCCTTGGCCGATGTCGAAGATTCCTACGAGGTTCGTCCCGTGAAAGCAAAACACGAAACTGAAGCAAACTACTCTCTATATGCACGCCAACCGCTACATGCAAAAATTAGTGTGCTACATGTCAAACCCAACACCACCTCATGGTTCGGGGCTGGCAGACATAACCAAGCGAGCTATGAGGGACTACTGATTACAAGTGCAGTGTGGCTGTATTTAATATGGACAAAACAGGGAATAGGCACCAAAATTATTCACTCCTTGGTATGTGAGATCCTGTCCAAAGTGTTAAGAAAAAAATAGAACCGTAGGGCGAGATGAGAAGAGATGTCCATCTCAAGAGCACGAGATGAGATGGAGATGAAGCGATGCTTGTTTAATGAGTTTGCATGCATACAGGGGTATATCAGTTCAAAGTGACTTCTCAATAGCCAAAACATCAATAATTTGCATCCAAAGAGGCCAGTGGCGAACACATAACTAAATTTTAGAGGGTGCCAATGAAATAAAGCAGGCAATATAATCGAACTAAAAACAAGACAAATCTAAAAAAACATACATAAATATATTATAAGTGCCTATTAAAACTAGGAAAAACTAACTATCCTTCAATTATCTAGCCCTTTCTTCTATCTAGCAAGTAATAACATGTGTGGTAGAAATGAAGAGTCTACATTGGTTGGCCAGCCACCCATACCTCCCTGTTGAAATCGCCCCTGAAATAATCTAAGCCTCCAACGTCGAGAAAAATAAAACCAGAGAGAGTACCCTACTAAGGATGCATCTTTATGATTTAATATTATTTTTTTAGTGAAATATAGACCCATTATTCATATTTGAGTGGCACACTAGACTAAGCTTCAGTTCGCAAGTCCAACTACCAGTAGCTTATTTTTTTTTTCTGTGCGCACGTTTTTCAAAATATTAAACGGTGTATTTTTTGTAAAAATTTTCTATATGAAAGTATCTCTAAAAAAGTAAATAGATCTATTTATCAAGTTTTTAATAATTAATACTTAATTAATTATATGCTAATAACGTTTCTCATTTTAAGTACGGCTTATAAGCTGGGACATATAAGCTAGAAAGAACACCACCTAAATCTGCTACCTTACTATGTATATAATTGAACCCCCCAAATGAAGGTTTGTATATATGCATTTAAGTCTGAAATGATTCATGGTTTTTTAATTTTTATGCCCCTACATTGATCGATAGAGGCCTAATCTCTTGTAATTCAGATATGCATTTACGCATTAAAAACATTTAAACTATTTCCAAATCTGCGTATTAAATGGCCACATATATATATACCTCTCTGAGGCACCAAGGTGGGCCAGTTGGTTGCAATTGGCTGCTGCACCGTGGGAACTGTGCGGATGCGAGTCTCCGGCAAGAACACGCCGGTGCCGGCTCTCTCCGTCGCAGTGCCGCCGGTGGCGCCGCCGCCCGCCGCCGCAGAACTGACGAGCAGGATAGCGCCGCCGGACTGTAAGGGAGAGAAATTAGTACACATGCATGTACATATATACACAGAATTATGGATACTATTACTAGGGTTTAGTGTCAATATATCCAAGATAAGAAGTAAAATGGAAATGAAAAAACTTGAAAATAATATAATATACTCCCTCTATTTCAAAAATATAAGACACATTTTGAAGGTCCCAGGACAAGCTTGACCGTAAATTTCGCTTATCTCACTTTGTTTACGGTTACAAATCGTAGTTATAAAAATACTTTTAAACATGAGTACAATAATAGCAATTTTTATGGCGAAATCTAAATATTTTTGGATCAATCATTGGTCAAAGCTTAAATTGATGATCAAAATAAGTCTTATATTTCTGAGAGAGTGGTCATGGATTAATTGCTCTATGATGTTTCTTTAAAAAAATATCATCATAGAGCAATTAATATATACATGGCTATTCTCAACCTAGTTAGCTAGAATGTTTCCAGCTTTCTTCATTTTCATTTTACTTCTAATCTTGGATTTATTCGCACTCAACCTAGCTAATAATTTATTCTTATTCTTATCTTTACTCATCATTGAAAATCTAGTTACAGATTTGCATTGCATCACCTAATAATTAACGGATTCGCTATCACTTAAAAAAAGATTTTCAAAAAAATTTTAAATGTTATATAGCTACTCCCATAATTAATAGTTATGATGGAATTTCTTATCGCTGGTGTGTTCATACTTATCATATTAATGAAATTCTCAAATGTTCACACTTATTATATTAAAAATTAGATCAAGTTATTTCATTGCATCAGCTACAATAATTCAGGTTACCACGATAGTTGCATTGATACATAACGATCCATGTGAAAGTGCTATATTTAAAAACAAGTTTTGTTCTTCAGGGAGCAAAAACAGAATAATATAAATTAAATCATTTCTAGAACTATTGCCTCCGGCCACAAATATAACCAACGGTACAATTCAAATTTTATCCACAAATATAAAAGATCATAAAGTGCTATTTGACTATCCAACCACCCCCCATTTAATTTCCTTGCTATGTTAATTCAATCCAATTTCCTTCCTATGTTAATTCAATCCACCATTCTACTCACGACATATTTCATATTTAATAAGGACAATTATAGTCTTTTGGCTTCATCTTTAATCTAGAACTTCAGCTCATGAAGAGAACATCACACAAAGAATCAACTAAAAATGAATTAATAATGCGATGGTTTCTACCGGCCATCCGGCAGCAACATACATACCTCTACCGACGGTGGCACGTAGAACCATTTCCCCGTCTCGGCGACCCTCGCCCACACCACATCGTTCTCCGGCGCCGCTCCGCCGCTCACCGTGACGAGAAGCTCGCCGCAAGCTCCCATTCCGTAGGTCTGACCATACACAGCAGCAGAAGCAACAACAACAAATCCATAGTTAAATACTACCTAGCTTAATCACCAGATCATTGGAATGGCTAAGTGATTGAGCTAAGATAGAATAGAGTTTGATCTATATAATATATACCGGCGGCGGGGAGCCGGCGGGGTTGTAGCTGGGATAGCCGACGAAGGACGGCGGTGGGGATGAGTTATCGGCCATGGCTTCCGGCGAGAGACCTTGCTAGCTAGCTGATGATCTGACGAATGTGTTTGTCCGGAGAGGAGGAGACGAGTGAAGAAGGGGGTTTGTATTTACAGCTGGGTAGATACGTATGAACTGGTGCAGAGCCTTTTAATTTGGTTTTGGTTCATGTTATCAATTGAATTTAATTACTCGCTTCCAATTTTGTATAGCCTAGTTTGGTCCGTAGCTTTTAAGATTGTCCATTAAATTCCACCAAAAATGTATTTATTTTGTTTCAAATATACGTTATACGTCCATTGGCCCTACTATGGAGAGCCACGTGGACACGTCCAGAAGTCAGCGGTGAATCAATGGACATGAGGCAGTTCATGCATTTTGTGTGTCATTGCCTACTGCTGTGCCCACATTTTTACTGAAAAGGAAATAAACGGGATCTAAAATCTACAAATAGAAATTAAATTAAAGCTGATTTATTAAATGAATGCTATTTGGCGTGTGCTTGTTGGCTATGAATGGATTCCGACAAACCCAGGTTTGTCGGGACGCGCACACGTGGTGTACCGTTGCTGCCTAAGCTCTGATAGATTAGGGTTCCGGGGTAGGGGTGGGAGGGGGGCGGCTGGAGGGAGAGAGAACTAGGGCCACGGAGGGGGCTGGGCTTAGAGGGATGTCCAGGGAAGTGGCCGACTGGCAATAAGTTGTGGCTGGCGATTGGTGACGGCGAGGTGTGGTGGTGGCGCCACCAGCTGTGGGCCAAGAGAGGGTGATGGGCAGTGTTGGCGACAGGGAAACTGACGCTAACCAGTTAGGTAGGGCAGGTGGATGGTAGTGGCGGGAAAAGGGGTGGTGTGGTGAGGAAGCACTAAAAGGCGACGGAGTACATGGTTGGGGGCATCTGGGGCAAATAACTAACCTGGTGAATGGAACGAGCTCGCCGATGGAAAGCCCATTGTGGGGCTTGTTAGCGTTGAGCTCACGGACATCGAGTTCGCCAACGTCTTACTAGAGAGGAGGAAGCGGGCAGGCGCTGGAGGATGAGGGAGGAAGCTTGTGGCGGAGGTGGTGCTGGAGGCTAGGAGCGGCGAGTGTTGATGGATTGGTATTCGAACGCAGTATCCATATATATACAGTGTATTTTGAGGACGTAAGGTAAGGCTGGTATGAAGATGCAAGGAGATAAGGATTTTTATATAGGTTCGGACCCCATAGAGGTAATAGCTCTACTCCTGTTTGGCCGGGAGGCCGGTGTTTTCCACTATATAAATCTCATGGGTACAAAGTATGGAGAGAGAAACCCTAATCTAGTATGGGTATGGTGGTCGATGGCTAGTTGTTGTTGGGTTCTTCCAATGTTAACTCAATGAGATTGACAGGTATCTTATGTTGTTTCTTCTTGGATTCTGTTGGCTTATCTTAGCTTGTCTTGACTTATCTTCGTTTATCTTTACCCTATGGGGGGTCTTCTATTTATGCTCTCAGGTGCCCTCTTGTCCAAGTAGAACTATGAAGGCATATTATGATAGGAATCCAAACAGTCCTAGTAGGATCTGAGTAGGACTCTGTATTTCTTTTCTTATCGGGGACTCCTTCTTTATCTGCTTCAAACTCTATCCATATGTATAGGGTTTGTTCCCATATAGAAATTGGTATGTTGTACTCTATCGAGTTATGTGTATATCTATATGATATCCTATATTTAATACACTGAGAGCGAGCTTCTCACATCAATGCCATTGCCATCTTGGTCGCAACTCGTGGATCGAGGACGTCGTCTCGAGGAATAGGACACATGACTTGTTTAGCTCATGCTTGTTCACATATTAGCATCATCCAATTTATTATTAAAAAATAAAAGTGATTTGGTATATTGTTTATGAAGTAACATTAAACACCTGTTACCGATGAAACATCAACAATTTTTTAAAAATAATGGGAAAATCCATTCCTGGAATCATCAACACATGAAAATTATATTAAATGGAAAACTCATGCAGGAATTATCAAAAATTTGCAAATTAGTCAATAGCTCATAGTTAGCGTTCTAAATCGATTATTCACAGATGAAATCTAATGGATTATATCGACTTAATTATAAAAATAGTTAATTATAAATATAACAGATAGCTTATAACAAGTGGTCTAATGCCATGCCCCAAACTGGCTTTCCGAGAAGGACGAGTCTAAGCTATAGAATTATCCTGTATATCCGTACCAGTCCTAGGAATATAATGCTGGTACAAGAGGTGGTGGAACCGTCATGCCACAACTTGTATTTATTATTAGACATAGTTTTACAACCATGTTAGAATTGCGGACATAACTGTAACAGTCTGCCCTCCAGAACCACGCAGCCCAGCCTATCCGACGGGCGGGCCCACTTACACATAGCACCCTACTTATACTTTCGTCCTCGCTTCATGTAAAAGGGTTAACCCGAAAGTGCTATGGTTGGAGGGACAATGCCTTATAAGTTGGTTCAACTCTTGTTCAACTAGTAAGGTGGTACTAATTAAGTGCACACAACACTCATGGGCCATATGGGCCATATCCTAATTGGGCCATGATATCACACACACCCTCCCTCAAAGGACCTGGCGTCCCCGCCAGTCCAACTTACCCGCATAACCACACAGGCACATAGGCAAATGTCCAGGAACGCGCCCCCTCTTAGCGCACATCCGTACGTCCAGTGCCGGCGCCATATGCCATGCCATGTGCCTCACACAGAGCCCACATGCGTCATGCGCCATATGCTGGACTTGCACGCCACATCCCCTCCTCTCCACTCTAGGCCGACGACACCATTGCATTGCCCCATCTCTTGTCGGTCTCGGCTCGCTAACGCATCGCCATCGTGGCACCATCAATCGTCGTCTCTGTGATTCAGTGCCGCCGGTGAGCCCAAAGTCCGTCGCCATCGCCATGTCCCTCCGGCTCGTCTTGGCCGCGCCGTCCCCGGTCCGTCGTCCTCGTCGCCTCTGTGTGCCGCGGGACGCCGTCATCACATCATCGGACATCCTCTCAGCCGAGCCTACCTTTCCCCATGGGCCACCAACCAGTGGGCCTGATCAATAGTATTCTCCTTTGTGACATGTGGGCCCCGATATTTTTCCTAGTGCATGACTAGGGGACTCGAGGCACAGTGCCCCAATAAATCCCAATCGTCCTATAATCTGAAGTCGATCCGAGCCACCTTGGCCATCCAACCCTTTTAATCGATCATAGCCATTCGATTTTCGTAGAAGCCCTGATCCAAATCCCAGCCATCCGATCTATTCCAATCAAATCCGAACCATCGGCTTCCAATAACTCAATTCGGATGCTACCTCAACCTTAACAGCCATCTCATCGCCACATGTCGTCAAGTCATCAGTCCACCACAGCCATTTGCCCTTCGACCCCGTGGACTTAGTCTATCCTAAACCTAGTCTATGACAGTGGGTCCTACCTCAATTTCCTATACAAAAGTAATTCCTTCAATAATCAATTTCTGAGAGAATATTCTTGAGAATATTCTTTTCCAATTCTTTTCGGATTCATTCTAAATTCAATCTTCCAAAAGCCATATCTTTTCCGTTTGAAGTCCGTTTCGACCCTTTATTCTTTCTAAATTTATCTAAAATCATAATTTATTTGTTTATGTATTTTTATGTATTGTTTATTTGGAGTTTCTTAGGATTTATTATCGTTTTACGTGTAGTTACGTACAATAGCTAATTCGGAAGACTACGGAGTCTACGGAAGAATTCGGAAGATTATTCGAAGACTTTTGCGATTGTAAGGCAAGTCACACGACAATCTCCTTGAGCATGTTGATCCCATTTGTGAAATCTAGTTTATTTTAAAGTTATTGCATGAAATGCTTTTGAATGTCATTATATGGGTATTTATTTATTATCCTATGATCCTTGATAATTATGGCCATTTTGATGTTGATTCCTATACCTTGATACCCCGGGTAATAATACTGACTAGCTCGATGTTTAATTATTTGTCTGGCTAGATTATTTAGGAGTTGCTTAGCCATGCCTAGAAACTATATTGACATTTTTATGTGGGAAATTATTCATTCAATCTGATTAATTAATGGATACTGGCTATATTTTCACGACAGTGAGTCGTGGCTGGTTAATTAATGGTGTCAACTAAAATATGGATGAATGGTGAGTTGTGAGCACCAGGTTGGAATGTTGCTAGCGGTGCTCATGACAGTTAAGGACTGGTTCGCGGACTACCCGTTGCGAAGCAATACTCGTGCTAACCACAAGCTAGTATGGGTAATGGTGGGATCTAAAGTGTAGTACGTTCAACCGGGGTCCACCATGGTGTGTTGTGGCTGTGTCAATAAGACCACCATGGCTGCGTCAATAAGTCCATATCTTGGGCGTTAGATCGTTTCCCTGACTCAGAACCCGATCAGTTCTGGCCAGAAACTGGTGGTCCAGCGGATGGCTTCCTTGTTGTGCGGATTACATGAAGGGTCCTATCACAATCTCTATTTAGGTACTTTCGAGTATCGCGACGCATGGCTAACATGATGTTGAGATTGTGTCTTGTGGGTAAATGGGTACACCTCTGGCCAGAGTAAAACTATTCGAATAGCCGTGCCCACGGTTAAGGGCGGCCTAGCAATGTTTCTGTGATTAGTCCATGGTACACGCTTTCTCAGAGCCAAACTTGACTATAGGATAAGCCAAACGGTCAGACCTTAAGGACATCTTTTCTAAAAGAAAAAACTATTTGTGAAAATCTTCTGGCTCTCTCTCTTCTATGTTTGATTTTCTCTCCTTACCCCTAATTAGAGGCAACAGAAGAAGGATTACTGACTTAGAATTTTCAACTTTGTTTTAGATGGCCAACAGAGAAAGCGTGTACCATGGAGACAGTGGTTTTTCGGTAGAGCTTCGCCGCATGGCTGCCGAAATCGGATATGAGTCTTTGCCATTGTACCACCACACAATTGCCAACAATGGGACGGATTTCTGCTGCAAGATCACGGTGACACTCGACTCCAACCGCGAAGACCTTCCTCGACTCGTTTACGCCACAGGAAGCCGCCGCCGCCCTCTGCATCTATAGTGCCGCCGCCCTGCTCTGATCTCCTGCTGTTGTCCCAGCGCCGCTGTGCCTGCACTGCTCCCCACCCAGCATCGTTGCCGTCCCGTTGCCATCGTCTCCCGACCTCCCCTGTCTCACCGCGTGCCGGCAATGCACCATGGCAGGGACTGGTCTTCCTCCTATGATTGACATGCGAGGCCCTCGTGCAGCCTCCTCTTCTCCGTCAACGATGTGTGTACCCCAATAATCAGACGCCTAACCAATCTCGGCTGATTCCTGGATGAGAATTTATTGCACAAATTAGCTTTGGAAATTCTGGTGAATTTCTGGTGAATTGGTTAGGCGTTTGATTATTGGGGTACACACGTCGTTGACGGAGAAGAGGAGGTTGCACGAGGGCCTCGCATGTCAATCACAGGAGGAAGACCAGTCCCTTCCATGGTGCATTACCGGCACGCGGCGAGACAGGGGAGGTCGGGAGACGACGGCAATGGGATGACGACGATGCTGGGCAGGGAGCAGTGCAGCGCCCGGTCGGAGAAGATGGAGGCTGTGCTAATGTGCTCACTGGCGACGGCGACGACTGGGCATAGCGGCGTCCCCGACTGGGGAGCAGAGCAGGCACAGCGGTGCTGGGAGTCGAGCAACGGTGGGAGTCGAGCGACGGCGATGCCGACAGTCAGAGGAGGAGGCGGCGGCCTGGGCGGCGGCGGAGGACGGCTTGATGCAGGGACGGCGGCAGGCGGCGAAACCGACGAAGAGGGAACGGTGACGGCGGCTGGAGGAGGACGGTAGCTCGACGGCGACGCTCGACGGAGACACCAGGGACGACGCGACGACGATAGGCAGCTTCCCGATCCGAGGCGTCGAAGGAGGAAAAGAAGATGGGGGCATTGGGGACGACGGGGTGGATGCTCACCGACGATGGATGGTAGCCGGGGATGACGATGACCACGGTGACCTCTGTCGGCCGCAAGGCAGAGACAGCCAGTAGGGCGGCGGCTGAGGCAGTTGGCAACGGCAGACCGGCGCTAGCAGCGCGGCACATGGCAGAGGAGGAGCGGCGGCGAACGGGATGGAGCGGCCAAAGGCGAGCAGGGCGGTGGCGCTGGTAGATCCAAGACAAAGATGCTTAGCTTCTGCTGGTTGAGGGGCATCAGCTTCTTCTTTCAATTCCTTGAGCTCTTTTTCCAACTCTCGGATCCTTTTATGACGTAGCTCTTGGTTCTGTTGCGTCAGTTGGTCCACTTGTCTCTGCAACCTGTCGATCTTCATCTGTTGCGCATGAATTTGGATTCTGGTTCTTTCCTGGTAATTAACGTGAAGGTCATCCAAGTAATGTAGCATAGTCCTCATGTGCACTATCACCATGTTGTGTTCATACCAGGTATTCTCACAACCATTCTGCAGACCTGACCAACTGTGAGAGGGATGATAGTGATACACTGTATTTGCCAGAGCAATATTGAAGTGATGACGGAGCTGGCATAATGCTTCATAAGATACTTCCTCTCGAGCAGACAGGTAATGATCAGCTTCAGCGGCGTAAACGAGTCGAGGAAGGTCTTCGCGGTTGGAGTCGAGTGTCACCGTGATCTTGCAGCAGAAATCCGTCCCATTGTTGGCAATTGTGTGGTGGTACAATGGCAAAGACTCATATCCGATTTCGGCAGCCATGCGGCGAAGCTCTGCCGAAAAACCACTGTCTCCATGGTACACGCTTTCTCTGTTGGCCATCTAAAACAAAGTTAAAAATTCTAAGTCAGTAATCCTTCTTCTGTTGCCTCTAATTAGGGGTAAGGAGAGAAAATCAAACATAGAAGAGAGAGAGCCAGAAGATTTTCACAAATAGTTTTTTTTTAGAAAAGATGTTCTTAAGGTCTGACCGTTTGGCTTATCCTACAATCAAATTTGGCTCTGATACCAACTTGTCATAAGGTCTAACCGTCGTCACGTCATGCGTCACTTCCTGTCCGCACAATGAAGAATATTTTCTCAAGGAATATTTGGGGAATAAAATATCGGAATATTCGAGAAATATTTGGGGAATAAAACATCAGATTATTCTTCGGGTTGGGAACTGAAGGGGATTTTCTAGGAAATATTTATATATCCAAAATAGATGAATATTTTGGGGAATTCAAGAAGGAGAATATTTGGCGGGATTCGAAAAAGAAGGGTATTTCATCAAAGAATATTTGAGGAAACCGGATCTCAGAATAATTCGGGAATCCGATAAAATTGGAAATTATTTTGCAGAGATCAATAGTTCAGAATATTCCAGCATAATTGAACTTCCCAAAATATGTGGATATTTTGGAGATGCAGGAAATTAGAATATTTTCCCGGGAACAGGAGATAGGGTATTCCGAATATAATATTTCGGGATTAGGGAATTGATGAGGGTGTTTTATTTGGACCGGAATTTGAAGAAATCTCAGACGATTGGAGATCTGGATTTATTTTGACAGGAAAGAGGTTTAAGACAATATCTGGAAATTATCTCAAAGGGAAATATAGATATTTCGAATATAAAGGATCTCGGATTGGGAGTCCAAAAGAGTTATAGGGTTTCAGAAATGAATAAATCCGGTAACTCCGAATTTAGGTTTTTGAGGTGACTTTAGGGTTTTGGGAACGACACAAAACCCTAGAGAAAAAGGGAGTCGAAGTTCACGATGAACGGGGAGACTTCAAAGGACTGAATCAGGAACGACCCAAATAGGGGAAAGGAAAAGGAATTTATTTATATTTATTTAATTACTTTAGTGATATTTGTAGTATTAAAATTAATTCTGTAGCTCCGAAAAATCCGAGAAAATTTCAGAGAGTTTATTAAATCACGGGGAATTTACCAGAAGTAAATACCACCACGAAACACGAAGAATTTATTATTATAAATACTCAAATGCTTAAAATACTCCGACAAAATCCCTGGAATATAAAAGCATCCAAGTATTTATTTTAAAGATTTAAACTCGGGATTTTTAATATTGGAAATTTCAAAATTTTATTCAAACTCTTTTCTCAAACAAAATTTCTAGTGTATTCTTGTATTTCCATTTACCCATGATAATTTTTAATTAAGACGATTTTCAGGGCGTTACAATAACCTGAGTTCACAACGATACATTTGCAAAAGAGCGGAAACGAAAACTAGCCCAAAGCCACAAGCACAACTCGAGAACTAAGCTGAAACCCTAAAACTCCTCGAAGCTAGCTTGCTCCTGGAAGAACTCCTCGTCTGTTGGATCTATCTCGTCTTCCAGCATTGGGGGGAAATAGAGGTATATAGAGCAAGGGTTAGTACTAGTGTACTCAACAAGCCATGAGAACTTAAGTGGTTAATGCAAGCTTCAAAAAGTGGCTGGTCATTTGTAATTCCTTTTGTTTGAACTTCCTTTTTAAATGGTCTAAGTGTGTGCTTCTCAACAATCTGAGCGACGTGTGGTCTCGCTCGGATCGGAGTGAATTGTATCAGTCTTTGATTCAGCACAACTCTCAAGAGTTGACTTCAGGGATCCAGCTGATCCATCAACCTTGGGCCTACAACCCTGCTATCCTTGACAGCTCACAACATTTTCAAAAATGGATTCCCGATCTACAACATCCTTTCACAAGCAGTAGTCAAACAAAACTACTAAGGAATCACCTCACATCCACCCATGACCATGGGCACAGCTGTTCAAATAGTTTAAACCTCTGCAGAGGGGGTACACTTTACCCACATGACATGACTTACTCTATCACCCTGCTTGCGAACGAACGGACACGACTGGTGACTAGGGATTTTTGCGACAAGGCATTTCTGAAGTCGACACCAGGTTACCCCATGCCTACAGAAGGGGTCCACGACCAACGACAGGGTAGATCCTCGACCATACTGTGCCAGGAACTAGGAAGCATCCCCGTCGCCCTCGTGCACGATCCACAGTCCAATGACATGCAAGGCGTCCCTGGACAGCTAGTTACTCCGCAGGGGCTGTCCTATATCACCCATGTGGTTGTACTGTTGTATGCTCGGATGAAATTTCAAAGGAATCGGTCCTTAGTTGCAATGCGGGACCCTACTGGCATGATCCCTGCATCGCGGTTTTTGTAAAATCATTTTTATTTTCAAGGCACCGACCCAGATGTTGGGTTTTTCATGGTTTTTATAAACCCAAGTTTTACCCATCGTAGTCCTTTTCAAATTTGGTAGGCGATCACCGTACCATGCCCGTCGGCACCGGTACCGGGATCTGTTAAGGGAGGTGACAAGGATGTTAAGGGGATCACAAACAGTTAAGAAGGCAATGCAGCAAATGGGTTTGGTAGCCCGTCGGTCGTCTCACGACCGCGGCCGAGAAAACATTTCAGTGTAACCTAGTTTAATGCAATCTTGGCAAATAAATTACTTAGTTCTGCAAATATGGGCTCAACATGTTCAAAGGTGACTTGTGTTGCTCAAGGCCTGAAGCTTCGCCTTTGAGGTCCGCGTCCTGAGGCTTCTCCGACTCCGATGCTACACACGAAACGAAATAACTCAACGAAAAGACTATATTAATAGCCCTAATAGTGACTTCTAAGCGTGCCATCGGATAGATCTCATTTTTAGAAAAACTCTGGAAGTAGAACAGGGTCAATCGGACGAACAGTTGGAAAGATATTGATTTTGAAGATTTATGGAATTTCTGGAATATTGGAAAAGGTTTAGAAGGAAATTCTCTAATTTAAATCCCCCTTGGGCCACTGACAGTGGAGCCCAGAGGTCAGGAGGCCAGGATAGTGGGCGTGCGGGGTTGGGCCCGTTCGGCAGAGGTGGCCCATGTGGCTAGGAGGCGGGGACGGGTTGGGCCGTGCGGCCTCATGGCCCGACCGAAAGAGAGGTTCGGACAGGACCAGACAGATGGGACCTATCCGATAGGCGGGGTCTACTGTTAGCCCCACAATCTACGGGAAGGCGGGTTCACGGTGGAGCGGTGCTCGGGAGACAGTAGGCGGGGCGCAACGTTCGGTTCACGGTGCTTTAAAATGAGGCGGCCCTATGTGCAGCTGCACAGTCATTGACAGGCCAAGTGCGCGTAGGACCGGGGGAGATCCTTGGCCTTCGGTGTCACGCCCAGAAATTTAGCCAATTTCCAGACTATTTTGTGTATTAAAATCCCTGTCCAGGAATCAAGCCAGGGTACACAAAACGACAAATCAATAAACAGTTCCAAACATAAATAAGGCGTAAATAGTTACAGAAGAGGCACTTAGTCCTCACACGGAAGAAAACAGCAGCGGAAAGACGAAACTAGCGTGACTTCAGCTCCACGCCACAGGCAAGCTCAACTGGGATATAAGCCAAGGTCCACACTTCTGAAAAGGGGGGAAGAGCAAGGCTGAGTACCACCCACCGTACTCAACAAGCCACACCAATGATGCATTTGTGCACGGGATTTCAAAGGGAGGCTGGTGGCTCATTTGCGTAAAAGCAGTTGTAAACAGTAGTAGTTCGTAAACAGTAAAATGTTGATAAATTTAACAAGATTAATTTTCCACCGATTAACGTTACACCACGTTAACCAGGCCCAACCATTCCCAACTAATTGACGCTAAACCACGTCAACCAGTCTCCACTGATGAACGCTACACCACGTTCACCAGACACCTCCGGGTACCGTTACACCACGTTACCCGGACTCCACTGATTAACGCTACACCACGTTAACCAGTCACCACCGGACAACGTAACACGCTGACCAGCTTTTCCCGACCAACGCTAAACCACGTTGACCAGGCCGCGCTGATGGAAGTTACACCACGACCACCAGGCGAAACTGATGAGAGTTAAACCACACTCACCAGTCTCCATCGACTAGCGTTACACCACGCTAACCGGTCACCCCCGGTCAGCTCAACCACGCCGACCGGACACACACCTTCCACAACACCAGTTTGATAAAACCAGATTAATTATCTAGGGTGAGACTAATCACGGTGAGTCTTGGCCAATGTGCCCATTACCGCGGGCGCGGCTATTCGAATAGTTTTACTCTGATCAGAGGTGTACAACTGTACCCACAAGACACAGCCCCCACACACGTTCCCGTGTGCCAGTACATCACCACGATGTCCTGTGCGAGGCTGTGACAGGACCGTTCACGCAACCCCTCCCTAACCATCCACACCACGCTGAGGTTGCACCTGCCGACAGGGCACGCCATATTGGCCAGGCTACCCCCCTTGCGCCACGGTGAATCCGGCAGCCGATCAACCCTACCCCGGGCCGACCCAACTCCATCACGCCCACCCTCTTCTTCGGTGCCTAGGAGAGGGAGAAGAAACGCTTCAAGCCCAGCCGTTGCCCACGCTGGCTTGTGGCAAGTACGGGAAGTTGCCCAAGTGGTTCCCGCGAACCGGTCCTTAATTGCCATGGGTGTGACAAGCAAAACCATACACCCACAGCCCACCATTTAGGTCAAATTTTTGGAGTTTAACAACAGCCTATCCAAGGTTCCATTTTTCCGACATTGAGTCGAATCATATAAAAAGTTAATATTTAATTCCCAGGTGAGGTATGTTGCTAAGCATGGCTAAGCAGGTCCTATCTCTAGCCAGGTCCTCCAATGAGACCTAAGCTAGTCAAATTATCACCCAAGGTTATCAAAGAATGGATAACAAATGAACCGGGTCTCAGGTATGTGGATAGGTTATTCCATATTCCATGTAATTGGCAAAACATGCAATTTATTTATAAATCATAAAATATTTCACAAAGTAGGTTCAACATGCTCAAGGATGAATGTGTGACTTGCCTTGCAACCAAACATCTTCGATCGCTCGTCCGAACTCTTCCGTAGACTCCGCGGTCCTCCGAAACAGCGATTACGGTATACTACACGCAAAATGATAAAAAGCCTAAGAAACTCCAAATAAACAGTACATAAAAATTATACAAACAAGTAGATTATAATTTTAGATGAAATTAGGAAGAAGAACGGGTCAATTCGGAGTTCGGACGGGAAAGATATAGCTTTTGGAAGATTGAATTCGGAATACATCCGAAATGGATTGAAAAAGAATATTCTCAAGAATATTCTCTCGGGATTACACTAAAATAATTATTTTTGGCACTGGAGAAAGAGAGTGAGGCCTACTGTCATGGACACAGATCCTGTGGACTAGATTCATAGAGGGGAAAAGGTGAGGCGGTGGACTGGACTGATGTGTTTGCCTCACGGACAAGGAAACGATGTCATGACTGAGGTGGATGCCGATGTGGCACGAAAGGTGAGATGGTGATGAGGTAGATCGATGGCGAGGAGATCAGGGCTGAGGTGGCAGACGAGATGGTCTGGCTAGGATTGACGTGACGATTGGATTTAGACGTGTGGAGGTGACTGGATTTAGGGAGGTCCAATGACCCAAATTGGACTCGAAAGGATAGGACGGATGAGATCCGATCAACGGTTTATGAAGATTGAATGATTTGGAGACATATACGTCTGGATCACAAAGGAGGGGGAGACGCTAGGGTCCGTGCAACAGTGACACGCCGAGGGGCCAAATCGAGCTCGGCCGTCTAAGGCGCAGCACAGGAGACACGCCGGCGCAGCGGCCGGGGAGAGCGACGACGACGGTAGCGATTGACGATGGCACGGTAGCGATGTGTCGGCGAGCCGAGACCGAGGAGAGATGAGAAATGCGATGACGACGACGACGGCTCAAGACGGCGACGCAGTGCAGCGGAGGAGGATGGCGACGATGGACGGCCGCCGAATTAGGGGAGGGGAACAGGTGCGGGTGTAGATGGCAACGGTAATGCCGACGACGGCGATGGGGAAAGGACAGAGGTGCCAGTGCTGAGGACGGCGAGACCCGGCGACGGCTGGTGGATTAGGGAAGGAAGACAGGGACCGACACCGAAGGAGTGCTCACCGGCAGCGGGCTGTTGGGCGGTGCGGCAGGCGCTCGGGGCGAGGGCGACGCGTGCAGGAGATGGGGCGGTAGCGCTGGATGCGGACGGCGGCGACGACGGATGGGAAGAGAGGCGGCGACGCTGGTCCAGCGGTGGCAGGCGGCGAAGCCGGCGGAGAAAAGACGAGGAGGAGGAGGAGGAGGAGCAGGGGAGGAACTTCGGCCGTGGCTCACCAGCGGCGGCGTGGGCACAGAGGACGATGTCATCCGGCGACGGCCTGGGGAACAGGACGACGGCGGCGATGGTCTGAGGCGGGGGCGGTGGTAGCGCGACAGGAAGGATGCAGCGATGACGGTGACAAGACAGCGACGGGGAAGAGGAGTTGGGCACTGGGACAAACGACAACGGCGACAACCAACAAAAGGGAGGGCAGGCAGGGAGGCGTGGTGCTCACCAGCGGCGGGCGAAAACGACGACGCCGACGGCAGCGACGATGACCTTCGATGGCTACGGGCCGTGGTGGCCGGGGTGAGGAGCAGCGGAGGCGGCGGCTGGAGGCGCAGAAGACGACGACGAGGTTGACGACGCAGAGACCGTCAGTTGGAGAGCAGGCGACGGCAACGGTGGCTCGGGGCAGAGCCGGGCGGCGGCAGCACGGCCCAAAGGGCTATAGACGCCGGCGGTGACGACTGGAGGCGTGGCCGGCCGAGGCAGGCGACGGGAGCAGCAGAGGGGCGGCGGCGACGGCAGGGAGGAGGCGCAGGCGACGGCGCACCGGCGGTGACGGCCGGGGCGAGGGGCAGGGCGGCGGCTTCGGCGTGCAGGGGCAGGAAGCGGCGCGGCAGAGAGCCGGCGACGCTGCGTGTGGCGAGGAGGCACAGGCGACGGCGGCCTTGAGGGAAAAACAGGAGAGGGAGTGGGGAAGTGGATGGCGACATCGGCTCGCGCGGTTATGGCGGCGTCGTGGGGGCGTGTGGCGCGACGTGCCGAAAAACGCGGCGGCAGGCAGTTGCGGGGCAGCGGACCGAGTCCGGGGCGGCACTCGGCGGGCGAGCTCGGCGCGGAGGCCGGGGCGGCGCGGGCTGGCGCAGGCCGGGGCCGGGGCGGCACAGGCCGGGCGAGCGAGGCCGAGGGCCGGGGCGGCACAGGCGACGGCAGCGGCTCGGTTTGCTACAGGCCTGAGCAGAGAGAGAAACGGAAGAGATGAACAAGAGGGAGGAAACAGACTTCGAGAAAAATAAAAGGACAGATGGAGGATTGGAAGAAAAATAAAGAAAAGAGAAAAGGTGGGGATTTTGGGGATTTTTCTGGAATTCTAAATTTAGAATTTAAATTCAGAATTTCAAGAAGTATTAGGAATATCGGAAATTGGGGGGGAGATTGTTTGGAATTTTGGAGGGTCGCGAATGTTGGCGTATATATATATATGGAAAATCAAAAGCGTCGAAACACCTTTGGGACTGAAATATTTTTTTCGGAATCAAGGAAATTCGCCGGAATTTTTGGAACTCTCAAAGCATAAGAATATTTCGGGAATTTTGAGAATATTGGAATGGGGAATATTTTGGGAGTCGAGGACGGAGGAGGAAATAGTTTAGGAAACATGCGATCGATTGAAATATCGGTGTATTTTGAGAATTGGAACGTTGAGGAGGTTTTAGGGTTCCGGGAGCGACACGAAACCCTAGAAGACAAAGGATGTCAGAGTTCACGATGAACGGGGAGAGTTCAAAGGACTGAACCGAAATGACCCGGATAGGAGAAAAGATAGGGATTTTATTATAGATTTATCTAATTATAGAAATAATCTTTGTCCTATTAAAATTAATTCTGGAGCTCTAAAAATTCCAAGAAAATTTCAGAGAGTTTATTAAATCGTGGGGAATTTACCAGAAATAAATACCACCACGAAACACATAGAGTTTTATCATCATAAATACTTAAACGCTTAAAATATTCCGACCAAAACCCCAGGAATATAAAAGCATCCAAGCATTTATTGAAAATTTAAACTTGGGATTTTTAATATTGGAAATTTCAAAATTTTATTCAAACGCGTTTCTCAAACAAATTTTTTTTAGCGTATTCTTGTATTTCAATTTACCCCAAAAACAATTTTTAATTAAAGTGATTTTTAGGGCGTGACATTCGGCCATGCGAGCCAAGAGAAAGAAGAGAAACAGTGTCACTATCAGACGGGCGGTCTCTCGGGAGATGAACGACGGCGGGGACACCGGCGGAGAGGAACGATCTCAAGGAAGTTGCCTATCGGTTCGGATTTGCCAGGATGACCGGAGATGGAGTATCGAGGTGACACACTGAGGCGACGAAGATTTGGGCGTTTCCCAGACGATGAACCAGAGCTTGATTCCAAGCGTTTGGAGATTCCTAGGTGATTCTGGGGTTGGTTCCTAGGATGAGGATGGACGGTGGGCGGTGCTACACGCCGGGTGGTGGCGAACAGAGGAGCAGCGGCACAGCGGTCATGGCGCGACGTCTACAACAAGCAGTTGAGCCCCTAGGGGGCGATGGCGGCTACCACACATACTAGGGAGGGAGACAGAGAGAAGGCGAGGGAGAATAGGCTACCGAGGCGGCGGGGTGCTATGATGAACGGCCGGTGGCACGAACGAGGTGGAGAAGAGGAAGCCGACGGCGTCAACAGCGGTCTCCGGATATGCGCCGTCTGTCTAGCGCGAGCAGAGGGAGTGCCGAGGTCGTTCGGCACGGGGGCGGTCCAAGGTGGTACGGCGGAGGAGGATTTTCGGGAGGTGGAGAGCAGAGGCGACGGCAGGGGTTTTATAGCCTGGCTAGGTCATCCGCGGCAGAGGCTGCGAGGGGATTTCCCGTGGCGAGGGAGGACGAGCTGGCTCGGTTGCACAAGGACAGCGAGATGGCAAGGGCGGCGTCAGCCGGTCTCTGTCCGTTGCGCGAGGGGACGAGGGGCGGAGGGGACTCGGTGGCGCTTTGGCACAAAAGTGTGGGTGGGAGGAGGAAAAGCGAGGGACGTTGGGGGCAGTGAGGCAGGCAAGCTTGGGGGGAGGCGTCCACCTCTTGGCGGCTAGCGGCAGGACACCGTGATGCGAGGTGGTGATGGCATAACGTGGCCGGGCAGTTTGGCAGCGAGCGGGGACATGGCGGTCGCCGGTGCAGGGGGGTGACGGCGACGGTACTGGTGGTCGGAGATGCGGGAAGCGGAGGCATCGGAGGCGTGTCCGGCGTGGATTCAAATCGGCGACGGGGGCTAGCTAGCGGTGGGACAAAGAGCGAGGAAGAGACAGAGCGAGAGAGAGAAGGAGAGGATCTTTCTCGCGGTCGTGGCACGTGCCCGCGCGGGGATGGGGAGAGAGGCCGAATGGGCCGGGGCACATGAATGGGTCGAGGTGGCTTGGTGGCTATAGGGAGAAGAAGGGAAAGAATAGATTGAGGCCCATCCAGAAAATTTAATTGGTATTTATTTGAAGGACTAATGGGAGGGAGATTATTTGAATGGTATTTGATTTGGAATTTGAGAAGATTTCAGGGATGGATGAAGTTTGGATTTTGGAGTTGATTCACATGGATGGATCTGGATTTTTCTTTTTAAGAGGGAGGATAGAGATCTCGGCACACACAAGACGACCACCAAATGAAACTGATTTCGCAATTAGGTTTTTACGCCTAACGCTAGGGCATTACATCTAAATAATACGATAGAAGGAATTTTTTGGCCCTACTATGGAGAGCCGCGTGGACACGTCCAGTAGTCAACGGTGAATCGATAAGGAAAGAAACAGGACCTAAACTCTTCAAATACAAACCAAATTAAAGATGGTTTATTACATGAATGCTATTTGGCACGTGCTTGTTGGCTGCGAATGGATTCCGACAAAGTCCAGCTTTGTCGGGATGTGCACGAGCGCTGCCACGGTGTAGCCTCTGCTGCCTAAGCACCGACAGATTAGGGTTCCAGGGTAGGGGTGGGGAGGGGTGGCTAGAGGGAGAGGGAAGTAGAGGGGTAGGAGGCTGGGCTTAGAGGGATGCCCAGGGAAGTGCCAACTGGCGGTAGGTGGTGGTTGGCGATTGGTGACAGTGAGGTGGCGGTGGCGCCACCAGCTACGGTTTAGGGGAGGATGGTAGGCTGTGTTGGCGACAGGGAAAACAAATGCTAACCAATTAAGTAGGGCGGGGCAGAGGATGGTGCGGCGAGGCGGTGGTGCGGTCGCCGTCTGCTAAAAGGTGGCGGAGAGGGTGGGGGCGTCACAAGTCAAATAACTAATTTGGTCAATGGAATGAGCTCACCGGAAGGAAGCCCGTTGTGGGGCTTGTTAGGGTTGAGCTCATTGACATTTGTCAAGTTTGCCAACGTCTCAATGGAGAGGAGGAAGAAAGGTAAGCGCTGGAGGATGAAGGAGGAAGCTTGTGGCGGACGTGGTGCAGGAGGTTGGAGAGAGGCAAGCTTCTCGCATCGACGCCATTGCCATCTTGGTCATGACATATAGGGGACATTGTCTTGGGGAAGAGGATAAGGAGAGGGAGTGCACACGACTTGTTTAGCTTACGCTCATTTGCATACTAGCATCACCTGATTTATCATCTACAAAACAATGTTTCAACTAAGCCCATCAGTCATGTTTTTTTTTTCAAAGTAGACTGGGCTTTTTATCTCTGTCCTTAAAGCTGATTTGGAAAAAAAATATTGTTCATGAAGTAACATTGAACACTGTTGCTGATGAAACATCAACATTTTTTTTAAATAATGGGAAATGCCATTCCTGGAGTCATCAACAAATGAAACTTATATTAAATGGAAAACTCCTGCAGAAATTATCAAAATTTGCAATTTGGTGGATAGCTCATAGTTAGCGTTCTAAATAGATTATTCGTAGATGAAAGCTAATGGACTATATCTACTTAATTATAGAGAAGAATTAATTATAAACATAACAAATAGTTTATAACAAATAGCTTATAACAAGTGGTCTCAATAAGATTTTGGAGAAATTATATGTTTTAAGAAGTATGAAGCAAATAATTTACGGCAATAATTAGGTAAATAAGTGGAAAAGAACGGGGCTCTAAGCGATGTGAATGAAGTCTGAGCCGGCCCGGAGCCTAGCCAGATCATCTTGTTCTGCACTTCTGCTCTCCGTCGTCGTCGTCGTCCATGGAGACATCAAGCTTCAGATCCCTTCAATTTTATTGATGCATTTGAGAACGATGTATAACAATCTGGACACAAACACATCACAAAAATTTCCGTTTATTGAGCTGCATGCGGCCCAGAGCACAGCGTGGCTGATGACGTGTTACACTGGATGAATTGTTTGTATAATTGTACTGATTGGTATTTGAATACAATGGATGATTATTACATATTGATCAATGGTTTAAAAAAAATGAATTCATCAAAACATATATTTATAACTGAGTTATATAAATTTATAATTAAAATTATGCATAATCGACAAGCAGTGGTGTATATATTTATAACTAAGTTGCATAAATTTATAACTAAAGTTACGCGTGATCGATAATGACAATTACAACAAGTTTGTAATTTAGAATTCGTTTTCACTATCCCGAATCTTAAAGTTCATCTAACAGCTAGCGTTATTGTTTGACAGAATCTAAAAAATCAGATGTTTGATCAATAGATGTGTTACATATTTATTATTGGTTTGGGACATGAACATGGCTGTTGCATCTTTCTAACCATTGTCTATTCATCCCTAGCAACTTCTAATGGATCATTAACTGTTCATCTTATTTCTAACCGTCTCCATGGCCGCCTCCTTCCTCAGCAGACGGGGCGGTTTCGTACCTGCTTGCAAGCAACGCCATGTCAGTTCAGAGTTCAGACTTGGACTAATTGGATCGTCATATGCACCAACGGCAATGAAACTATGGCGATTGAGAGCGCGGATCAAGTGCTTACCGTTAATCCTGGGAGGATTGGAGGCTCTGGTGGGGTACACGTCGGCGCGCGGCAAGAACACGCCGGTGCCGCCGCACGACGCCGGCGGCGGCACAAACGTCGTCGGCCTCGGCGGCCGCAGCCACTGTTTCGTCCCGAATCCCGGCGCGTGGTAGTGGTGGTACTGAACCGTTCCTCCGCTGCGGCCATTGCCGCCGGCGCCGCCGGCGAGAAGCTGCTCGCGCACTACGTGTGAGCGGTACTCCGCGTCTGGATGGCTGTACGGTGTGGCACTCGCCGGAGGAGGAGGAGACGTAGCCGCGGCACGTTTGTCTCCCACGCCGCCGTGGCCCGTGAGGCCTAGGATGCCGACGAGGCGCGCGGCGAGTTCTTCGACGACGGCGTGGCTACGACACTGTCGGGCGGTGGCGGTGGCGGCGGCGGCGTGATCGGCGATGCCGATTTCCACCAAGATCTCCAGCGGCAGAAGCCGGTGGACGTCGACGGGGTCTTCCAGCTGCTCGCACACGTAGTAGCAGTCAGCCGTAGCCATTGCTGGTTTTAGTGGTGGGGAGGTGGTGGAGATGGAAGAAGCACACGGTTGCACGGCGAGGTGGAGGATGTGGACGCCGGCGAATTTATAGGGGAAGCACACGGGGTGGGGTTGGAGACGACGGCGAAGCACACAGTTGCATGCATGCGTGCATGGTAGTAGTGGGGAACGTGGAATGAGCCCGGCGAGTGCTTTAATTTTCACACGTTTTCTCCTTTTTCACATTTTACTTTTGGCCTTCTAGGGTTTTTTTGTTGGTAAAAATGTGATTGGGTTATATTTATAATCCATCTTAATTTAGGTTTTCCGTGTGCTATCAAAATAGTGGTACCGTACCTTCTGTGTCAATATAAGCATAAGTCAAATATTTTTTACTTTAAGTATCAATAAAAAAAATCACAGAGATTGACGATGTAAAAATGATATTACTAGATTTATCGTGAAACAAATTATCAGAATATGTAACTCTTTCTATTTGAAATAATTTATCTTTATAGAAATGATTGGTCAAAGTAGCGCATTGGAGATCGTGTCAATGTTTCAAAATGTTTATATTTATAGACGGAGAAAATAACTTATATATACTGTTTGTTTCAAAGTTTGTTGACATTATCAGGAAACAAACTATCAGTGTAACTCTTATTATTTAAAATAATTTATTTTTATAGATATGATTAGTCCAAGTAGTGTATTGGAGATCGTGTCGACGTTCCAAAATGTTTATATTTGTGGACGGAGAAAGCTTATATATACTAGTTGTTTCAAAGTTTATTGACATTCAGATTATCTATAGTTCATGATTTTCTTGGGGTTAATTATCTGCAAATTTTTGCTGTTCCACCTCATAGATGTGGTGGAACTGCCTTTTTAGTAACTAGAATAATCTTGAAGAAATTCGATGGTTCAAGAAATCATTCTCTTCTCTACTCACTGGTCCATGCAAATTGTTTCATACTGAAAAACTCAGAAGAGGACCAACACTATTTCATCAGATTTTCCAGACTCGCGAGTCAATGGAAAACCCAGTTTTGGGCTTTTGGCCCGTACTAGCCCAGATAGGATATGGACCCAAATTTCTTCCGCGATCCAGTTCCGGCCCAACCCGAACGGGCCTCACGTACTTACGTTCTGGCCCAATTAAAAATAGACGCGCGGCAGCCGGACGCACACGACACGCACAACCTACCCACAGGAACACACAATTTCTTTATCGAAATGAAGTCTTGCATGTTTAACTACACATCAACGTTAATTCTTTTACATAATGAATGAATGAATACATCAATGTTGATGATCAGTATAAGTATGTTTACTACCTGCAGAAACAATTAATTTCACTGATACAGCTACTCTCTCCATTGTTCCAGAAAAAATCGAACCCTCACATATTAAAGTAGCTTTAGAGGTGAAGAAAAAAAAAAGACTATATTGTTCCTTCTAAATTGAAGTATACTATTATGGGTGGATTGATGAGGGGTATTAAAAGGATAAAATTTTTTAATTTATGGACCAAGGACAGATAAAAAGATAGAAATTGGTTTATTTTAAGGTTAAGTTTAAATTGTAGGGGTTAATTTATTTTAGAACGGATGGAGTGCAATCACACAAAGCAGAAAAACTTCAACTCGCAAAGCCGATCAATCGATGGGAATGGATTTTAATCCCTCGAGGGGATGCCCCTTTATGTACTTTTTTTCTCTCAAATTCAATACAAATAGTTATGAGAAATTCTAAAAAAAATTTGACAACGTAAATTATAGTGACATTTATCACTGCACCAAAAATCAAGTTTAAATTCGAACTACACATTGAGAAACAAAAAAGACAAATTCGGATGTGAGTAATACCATTACTATTTATATACAAAATTTGTTTTTTTATATCTCAATATGTGAGTTGATTTTGGACCTAATATTTTGCGAAGTGATATATATATGTTATATAAGTGTTATCAAATTTTTCAAGAATTTTTTATAATTATTTGATAAGTTTTAAAACAAACGAGAAAACATCCCCTCGATCAAAACAGTTTCCCTCAATCGACTCGATCCAAAACTTCTACTCGCTAATCTCTGTCTACTTGATCGTCGTCTCCATGCACCCACTCCAGCCACGCTGATCTTGCACCGGCGAAGGTCCTCCTCCTCGCCTCGCCGCCGACCATGCTCACCGCCTCCAAGTTCTTGCAGTCATGCACCTGTTGGAGAAAATAAAATTACAGTGTTGACTAAAATTGATTCATTGAGTTTATCCCCTTAGAAATACAATCACCTATGTGGAAAATTTAATTCTAATCACTGACCTGCTTGTGAAGCCATCTTGACTTGATTTCTTCTTCTTCTCTGCTTCCTCTTCTTCTTGATGCTTCTCTGCGTGTGTGCGCCGACGGACGGATTGATGAAGACGTAGAAGGACCTCACGAACCCCTTCTAGTGCGTTTTGTGGATCGGGCACAATTAGGGTTTGTAGTTGGAGACCGAGCGGCGTCCCGTTCTTCTCCAATTTCTCTTTTATATGTGCACTAGTGGGGCTCGGGGGTTTCCTTCGGTTTAGGAGGATCGGTTGAATCCACCGATCACGGATTCTATTCGTTATCTTATCTCTAAGCCGATAAAACAACCAACATTCTCCCCTTGATTTAGAGGCTTAATTAATTTCTAAGTCTATTAAGTAAAATAGCTCTCCAAGGCAATGTGTCATAACAACTTTAAACGTCATTAAGACTACAAGACCTATAGTTCACTATAATACTTAAATAAACTCACATCTTAACTTAGCGGGTGTTGATTGAAAAATTAATCCCCTATTTCCAGGATCTTAGTCAAAGGCAATCACTTAATCCCATGCCGGCTACATGTTCTTTAAATAAGTTGGAAGGTAAGCCTTTGGTTAGCGGATCCGCAAGCATAAATTTAGTATTTATGTACTCAATCTTAATTGTTTGATCCTGGACTCTATCTTTCACAACATGATATTTAATGTCAATGTGTTTGGCAGCTTCACTTGACTTGTTGTTACTCGTATAGAATACTGCAGCTTCATTATCGCAGTATATAACAAGTGGTCTTTCAATGCTGTCAACCACTTTTAATCTTGGGATGAAATTCTTAAGCCATACGGCCTGCCCCGTCGCATGGTAACATGCTACAAATTCCGCTTGCATTGTCGACGACGCAGTAAGCGTTTGTTTAGAGTTTTTCCACGAAATAGCTCCTCCCGCAAGGGTGAAAATATATCCTGAAGTGGATTTCTTTGTGTCTACGCACCCCGCGAAATCAGCGTCTGAATAGCCAAGGGCTTCAAGCTTATCAGACTTTCTGTATGTAAGCATGTAATGTTTAGTTCCTTGTAAATAACGCAGAACTTTCTTTACTGCCTTCCAGTGGTCCATTCCTGGTTTAGACAGAAATCTGCCAAGCATCCCTGTGACGAATGCTAAGTCCGGTCGCGTACAGACTTGTGCATACATCAAGCTTTCGACAGCTGAAGCATAAGGTACCTTGTCCATTTCTTTAGATTCTAACTCATTTCTTGGACTTTGGAATAATCCGAATTTATCGCCCTTCATTATTGGAGCAGGTGAAGAGGCGCATTTACTCATATTATATCTTTCTAAGATTCTTGAGATGTAAGCTTTCTGAGATAGTCCTAGCACTCCTTTGGACCTGTCTCGGTGAATCTCAATGCCCAAAACATAAGATGCTTCACCGAGATCTTTCATATCAAACTTTGATGACAAGAATTCTTTAGTTTCTCGCAGCAGGTTCTTATCGCTGCTTGCTAATAAAATGTCATCAACATAGAGTACTAGGATGATGAATTTACCACATTTATATTTAACATAAATACAGTTGTCCACCTCATTCTCCTTAAATCCGAATTGTCTAATGATCTGATCGAATTTAAGGTTCCATTGCCTGGACGCTTGTTTAAGTCCATAGATGGATTTATTAAGCTTGCATGCTAAATGGCCTTTTTCTTCCATAACAAAACCTTCCGGTTGTGTCATGTAAACATTTTCTTTTAGGTCACCATTTAGAAATGCAGTCTTTACATCCATCTGATGGAGTTCTAAGTCAAAGTGAGCCACTAGCGCCATGACAATTCTGAATGAGTCTTTCTTAGAGACAGGAGAAAAAGTTTCATTATAGTCAATTCCTTCTCTGTGAAAAACCCTTGGAACTAGCCTTGCTTTGAATCGTTCGATGTTCCCTCTAGAGTCAAGCTTGGTTTTGTAGACCCACTTACAGCCTACGGTCTTGACTCCTTTAGGAACTTCTACTAAATCCATACTTTATTATGGCTCATTGATTTTAGTTCATCTTCCATAGCCTGAAGCCACTTAGATGAATCTGCTGTTTATTGCTTCTTTAAATGAGGTGGGATCGTCTACCTTCCCATGTCTTTCTTCATTCATGTATACTTCATAATAATCAGGGATGGCAGATCTCCTCACCCGCTGTGACCTTCTTAATTCTTGAGTTTCATTGTTTGTCACTTGAGGTTGAGGATCTTCATGTGGAGGTTTCTTCTTTTATTATGTGTCACTTCAATCTGTTGAGGCTCATCATCATTATTACTCTCAATGTTTTCCTCAACAGAAGGTGTAGTACCAGACGGTCCAGAATTACCGTTGGCGGTGCTACATCACGTGGCACATTAGAAATTATGGGGATGTTCTGAATAATTGGAATATCAGTCTCTCGGATTTCCGAGTTTGAATATTAGCCCGAATTTCCTCAAGATTAATTTCCCTTGTCTGTGAGCTCCCATTTATTGTCCTCAAGAAAGACAGCATGTCTAGTCTCCACAAATTAGTAACCCGATCTGGGCAATAAAATCGGTATCCTTTGGATCTCTCGGGATAACCGATAAAATGACAGCTCACAGTCTTAGGATCTAATTTCTTTATTATGGATTAAATATTCTAGCTTCTCGCACGACAGCCCCACACACGTAATAATTGAGTGTCGGTTTTCTTCGTCCATAATTCATAAGGGGTCTTAGGCACTGATTTACTAGGCACTCTGTTGATTATGTGTGCAGCTGTTTTAAGTGCTTCAATCCACAGCTTAGGTGACAGATAGAGTGATTCAGCATACTGCGCACCATATCCATGAGTGTGCGGTTGCGTCGTTCTGCTACCTCCGTTTTGCTGAGGTTCTCCAGGCATGGAATATTGGGCAATAATTCCCATGTTGCTGGAGATACAAGGCAAATGGACCAGGAATTTGCCCAAATGGAGCGTGTTTCCCGTAGTATTCACCACCGCGGTCCGATCTCACAATTTTAAATTTTAGCATTATGCTGGTTCTCCACTTCAGCTTTAAATATCTTAAATTTCTCAAGAGATTCGGAACGGTCGCTTATGGGGTAAATGTAACCATAACGGGAATATCATCTGTGAATGTTATAAATGAATCAAATCCATCCACAGATGTCATCCGGGAACGGTCCACAATATCAGTGTGAATATTTCTAGTGGACTTGAGCTCCTAGTGGCTCTTTCTTTATTGTTTTAGTGAATTTTCCTTAATGCAATCTATGCAATGATCCGCGTCAGAAAAGTCTAGGAAGGAGTTATCTCTTATGAGACGTTCAATTCTCCCCCTGAAATATGGCCTAAGCGACAGTGCCATAATTTCGACGACGTCTCATTTCTCACATTCATTACTTTATCATTGCAGGCATTATTAACATTCAGGACCATATCATCCAAAGAGAGCAAGAATAGCTTATCTCGCACGAAGGCGAAGCCAATCACTTTATTATCTAATTTAATGTAACATATTCTCTTTGAAAAATGACAGTCATAACCAGTTTCTGTCAACACTCGAACAGAAATGAGGTTTCTCTTAATTGAGGGAGCAAATAAAACATTATTCAGAATTAAATTGTAGCCACTAGGGAGTCTAAGTGCTAGGTCTCCAACGGCCTTCACTTCGATCTCCGCTGCATCAGCTACTCTTAGGATTCGCTCCCCCTTTGCTACCGCCTGGACAGTAGTCAATCCCTGCAATGAGTTACAGACGTGCACAGTGGCACCTGAGTCAACCCACCAGGTATTAATGGAGAATTCAGAGTAAAATAACTCATTAACATTTGATATTTCATCAATCTCATTTATACCTTTCTTAGCTAGCCACTCTCGGAAGCGTGGACAATCCCTCTGCCAATGTCCATCTTTACTGCAAAACTTGCAATATGGACTTGCAGTGGTGGAGGCAGCTAAAGCTTGAGACTGAGGATGCGGCTTGGCTTGAGCAGTGTTACTCCCTCCAGACTTATGAGGGTGATATGGCTTCTTTCTGCCACTACCCGAGCTTTGGCCTTGATTTGTTTTCCTCTTGCCTTTAGCATGGATGAGGTTGAGCTGATCTTTAAGTTTCTGCTTGTCAGCCTTTTGTCGCTCTTCCTCTTCCACTAAGTGGGAGATCAATTCTGCTACGGTCCACTTCTCTTTCTGAGTATTATAATTAATCTTGAAGGGACTATAGTCAGGACCAAGAGAGTTTAATATGAAATGCACTAAAAAACCTTCAGACAATTCCATGTCCATGGTCTTTAGTGTATGTGCCATATGAGTCATCTCAAGGATATGCTTTCTTACACCACCTTTACCATCATACTGGCTGGTGATCAGCTTACTTATTAAGGTACTGGCATGGCTCTTAGATGAAGTCTTAAAGTTCTCTTCAATGTTTGCCAAGTACGTCTTAACATCGTTTGAGTTCGTAATCCCTCCAATAATTCCTGGAGCGATAGTACTCTTGATGTACATGAGAGACATTCTGTTGGACTTTTCCCAAGAGGCTACTTTTTCTTCGTAACTCCACTTGGTATTATCATAATCTTCCTGACTCATTTCGTCAGTGTACTTGGGCTCCACAGGGGAGTCCTCTCTTAGTGCTAAGTCATAGTCCAACATGCCAAGATTCAGTAGCACATCGTTCTTCCACTCAGCGAAATTTGTTCCATCAAGGGGTGTCACAATTTTAAGCTGCCCCAATGCTGAAAATAACCAATGAAAAAAAAATATTAGTAAAATATTGCATATGATTAATTTGCGTTGGCTCAATTAATCACATGCGATGATAGGCTCCTTTTCTAAATTTAATCACCGTTGGGCAGAAAAAATTTAGAAAATATATGAAGTGACAAAAAAAATAAAAATAATAATCCTTAATTACATCACCGTTGGGCAGAAATAATTAAGGAAATAATATTATTAATTTATTTGACATGAAATTATAATTAACGTTGGTCAAAAATAATTTCACATCATAAATATTCTCTAGCAAAACTTCCCGTTGGTTCCATTCAGCTAGAAATAATTTTCAGAGTGCTTAGAATAATTTTCCATAATTTTTCAGCATTTTTAATGGCCAAGAAAGCATATAAAGGGATTTCTGTAAATAACAAATGAATAAAACAGTGGGAATTGATTTAATTTCAAGCGCGGGCGCGGGCGCGGGCGCGAGGCCCGGGGGCGCGGGCGCGCGCGCGGGGCCCGGGCGCAATGCGCGAGCGCGGGGGCGCGGGCGCAAGAGCGGGCACGGGCGCGAGCGCGGGGGCCCGGGCGCGATGCGCGAGCGCGGGGGCGCGGGCGCGAGGCGCGGGGGGCGCGGGGCGCGGTCCCGGTCCCGGTCCCGGGCGCGAGGCGCGAGCGCGAGCGCGCGGGCGCGATGTCGGCCGTTCCGTTCGATCCAGATCGAATGGCTACGGTCATCCCCGCATCTGATTTTGTTAGCGCCGTCCGATTCAATCCGACGGCTGAGATCATTTTTCACCGGGTCAAAGCCATCGGCTGTCGGCGGCCGAACCCTAACCCGAGCACCGGCCGATCCCCTTTTGTCTCCTCGTCTTCTTCCCGACGCGCTTGACGAGCAAGCGGCGGCGGTGATGGCGACGGCTATGGCGACGTCGCGCCGAGCGAAGCAACGGCGACGACGGCCAATCCCGTCTTTCCTCTTCCCCCTCCATCCCTAGTTCTCCTCCCCGTGCGCTACAGCAACACTGAGGCGAGCCTCGGTCTCGCGCGGCCGAGCGACGGCGCGAGACCGGTCTGGGGCAGCGGGATGGCTTAGCGGCGAGGCGAGGAGGTAGTTCCCGAGGCACGGATGCGAGCATATCGGCAGCGAAGAAGACGAACCGGGTAAAATAATCCCGATTTCATTGTATTCGCGTTGATTTTGAGTCTTATTCAAATTAGGGTTCTTCGAATTTGGGGATTTTGATCTTTGCCGAGTTAATTGATGATGACTTCACCAAGGGATGAAGATTTTGGGATTAAATTCTAAGGGGTTTGGCTCTGATACCACAATGTTGGAGAAAATAAAATTACAGTGTTGACTAAAATTGATTCATTGAGTTTATCCCCTTAGAAATACAATCACCTATGCGAAAAATTTAATTCTAATCACTGACCTGCTTGTGAAGCCATCTTGACTTGATTTCTTCTTCTTCTCTGCTTCCTCTTCTTCTTGATGCTTCTCTGCGTGTGTGCGCCGACGGACGGATTGATGAAGACGTAGAAGGACCTCACGAACCCCTTCTAGTGCGTTTTGTGGATCGGGCACAATTAGGGTTTGTAGTTGGAGACCGAGCGGCGTCCCATTCTTCTCCAATTTCTCTTTTATATGTGCACTAGTGGGGCTCGGGGGTTTCCTTCGGTTTAGGAGGATCGGTTGAATCCACCGATCACGGATTCTATTCGTTATCTTATCTCTAAGCCGATAAAACAACCAACAGCACCAAGCAGCACCTCTTGCGTCTCCAAGAAGCTCTCGTACGTCACGCGCGCGGCTTGCGGAGACGCTCATGCACCACGCCGCGGCGGTCGTCGTCGACCTTGGCCCAGACGGCGGCCGGCATCACGACCCTCTCCGTCCACGTCCCGGGGCGCTCGTAGGCTGGCGGCAGAGCAGATGTTCCGCACCTCGTACTCGATCGGCGAAGCAGCTGAGCAGGCCGATGATCTCCTCCTGCATCGCCGCCGGATCCTCGTCTGCGTCTCCTCGCCGCGCAGCATGCAGCTGCACCAGCACCAGGTCGTCGCCCTCGACGACGATCCTCTCGACGGAGCACGCCAGCACGAGTCGCAGGCCGTGGATGAGCGCCCTGGCCTCCACGACGTCGACCGTGCAGTGCTCCGTCCTCTCGGCGAAGGCGACCACGACGCGGTCGTCGCAGCCGCAGATGATGCCCGTTGGCCGTTTCGTTCCATTTCTGATAGGCCCAAACGTCAGGCAGTCGCAGCCGCGCGTAAACCACATACTCGTGCCGGCCTAATTTAAATGAGGGATACTAAGAAACAATATACTGGTTTAACGATATAGATCTGATATCTTAGTATCTACGTGTATCAGTATTGATATTTAGAAATTATATTTATACCGTTCCAACGGTATATTATTTTTTAGTATTTCTAAATTTAAATAAACCCATAGCGCCACGTAGTAGGTAGGTTCGGTGAATTGATTTCTAGGAAAATGGACTAGGGTGGTTTTGGACCCAGTTCAGCCCCATTTGCTTCAGCCCCATTAGCAAAGCATAGGATAAAATCACTGTTCAAACCGCTTAGAAAAGCAAAATGAATTGGTTTTAATTAATAGTTAAAGGAGCTTTCGTATCTGATTTTACGGTTGATTGATAAAAATTAGACTAGGTCTCTAGGTAAAATAGATTTTTTTTCCGTAAGAATACCCTTTGGGCCCACTAAAATGGACCCGCTCGTGAGCTGCTGTGCCGTTCTGGCCCAAATGAAATATCCCGCTGCGCCAACACGCACTCGCGACTTTAATATAGCCACCTCAAGGAGGACAGTTTCTTAATTGAAAAGAGTAAATAATCTTGCAACTTTAACAATACATCAATTGTGGCTAGTTTTTCGAAAGGAGAATAGATCAATGTCGATGATCATTGATCAGTACATGTATGTTTACAAATTACAACAGGCTTTCTTAGTTCGATTGTATGTTTACAAAGTACATGTAGCCTGGTCTGAATCAACTATGGGCAACTGAAGGAAACCGACATTGTCACGGGACTAGTGTCCAAAATAGTCCAATCAAACTGTTTCTTAGTTCGATTGGAACCGAAATAATTCTCGGCTAACATGTGAAGACGACTACGTGGAAACATAAGGTAGAGAGAAAAGAAAGGAGGCCATCCACTCCGTGCATCCGAGCGTCGTCGTCTACTGGACTGCACGCGAAAGAGAATAAAAATTGCTCAATACCATATATACTATCATACTCCGATTTATCATATATTAATTTACTAATATCGTTAAAAGTCTCACAAATGCTATTATGCTAATGTCAATTCGTTCTTTTTCCAAAGTATTGCCTGAAATTCGAAATTCGAGCACATATTTATCCCCATTTTTCATCTTCTTTGTGTTCGCACTCTTTTTTATCTTCAATAATGATAAGGATACGGGTAATCATTTTCTAATGCCTCCGTCCCATAATATTACAATTATTACTATATTTATAGTTCAATATTATGGAATGGAGGTAGTATATAATATATCAATAATATATAATTATGTATATAGTATAGTACATTCTCCGATCCAAAATATAGCTACCTTTATATTCAAATTTTATTCTAAATATAACTACTTAGGACATGTAAAATATGATTTTTACCTTATTACTCCCAATACTACCTATAGTGGGCCCATCATCTCGAGATCCTAAATCCTCTTAACCAACCATATATTAATGATGGGTATTTTAGATTTTTCGCTACAATCCTTAATTTCTCCAACACTTCTAAATATCTATGAGGGAGTAGGTAAACATCTATCAGTGTATTAAATATGGGTGTCGCACAGACATCCACATGCCTCGGTGGAGTATAACTGTTGACGCCGAAAATCACCGGCAGCGTCGGGAATGAGCTGATGATCTGGTTTGACGCCTAGAGACACGCGAAGGCCTGGGAGATCTGCTTAGCTCCAGCGCAGGTCCTAAATAGTTGAGGTTCGCGGGCGTGCTAGTCAATTTGACCCAGCAATTGACAAGGAGATAGAAAAGTTAGATCATTGATCCAATCGGTCGACAGGCCGATACAGACTTCCTCCAGCCGATTGCCGATAGTAGTTGTACATCGGCTAGAAGCCGATGATGATATAAGCAAATAATAGGCCAGCCGACTGCCGAAAAACATTTGGACATCGGCTCGAAGCCAATAATAAAATAGATAGGCAGAATAATAATCAATAGACAATGCAGTCGGCTTTATCTAGTAAAAGATAACTTATCGGCTAAGCACTCCGATAAAACATCGCATTAAAACATATCGACTCAACAAGGATAAATCTATCACTATGAATCTAATAGTTCAAACTTAACTGATGCAGCACAGATTAATAATGATAAAAGAACCTCGATGAGCCGATAGATCTAATGCAATCGTGATGTATATGATAACTTATCGGCTATACATTCCGATAAGACGCCTGCATAAAACGATCGACTAGCAGGAATAAATTATCACGCAGTTTAGTAGGTCGGACCTAACCGATGCAGCACAAACTGATGATAAGTTACACCCAGTAAGCCAATAAGCCTATGCACGCGTGATGTGATATATCCACTCGGCCTAAGAGATCAAACTTAACTGATGCAGCCGTAAACAGAATAAATACACCGTGGTAAGGGGTGACAAGTCTTACCCTTTCGCAGGAGTTTGAACCTAACCGATGCAGCCCGGTTCGAGAAGCAAGAACTCGTCGAAAAGGGTGGCGATGCGCCGAAGTTGTATTGATCTGAGAGATAGTTTACATGGTCCCCGAGCATACGTATTTATACCCCGAGTTGATACAGTCCTGATCGGATACGAAACAGGAGTTTCTTAACTATAAAAGAAAAATTAACAAGCCCTGATTGGACACGAGATCAGGTTTTCCTAAAAATCATTAAAACTACCTAATTTATAGATAAACTAATTAACTGCCATGCTGTGGTCTTCACGATTCCTTCCTGAATTCGGCTTCTTCTGGATTAACTTCCATTGGTTGATATAACCTCTTTCCTTAACCGAAGTCTAATATGGATCATGCCAAATTTTGGCGTTAACAATAACATATCAATTTATATATGAAAACAAATTCCATATATATGGATAGAGTGTCACAACTTGAAAATCACCCTAATTAAAAATCATTTTGGGGTAAATGGAAATATAAGAATACATTGAAAAATTTATTTGGGAAAGTGTTTAAATAAAATTTTGAAATTTCTAATATTAAAAATCCCAAGTTTAAATTTTAAATAAATGCTTAGATGTTTTTATGTTCCTGGGGTTTTGTCGGAATATTTTAAGTATTTATAATAATAAATTTTTCGTGTTTCATGGTTGCATTTACTTCTATTAAATTCCCCATGATTTAATAAACTCTCTAAAATTTTCTTGCATTTTTTAGAGCTTCAGAATTAATTTTAATGTAATAAAGATTACTTTAGTAATTAAATAAATAGAAGAAAATAAATTCATTTTCTCTTCCCTTGAATGGGTTGTTCCTATTTCCGTCCTTTGGCATCTCTGTGTTCAACTGGAACTCTAGTTTCCCCTCCTCCTCCTCCTATGTTGTATCGATCCCGGACCTTTGAATCCCCAAAAAGGTCTGATTCTGAAAATCTCGAAATCCAGAATCCGAATCTTCGGATATATCCGACTCCTTTATGAAATACCCCTTCTCGTTTTATTTAAATCCCCTCGTTTCCACCTAACCCAACTCCTGACGAAATATTTGGATTCTCCAAATATTATTATATTCTAAGTTTCGCCCTACTTTAGTCTTCATAAAATATTTTCGTCAACTCCTTGATCCCTAGAATATTTACACTATTCCGGATACCTCTGTAATCGATCGGTGAAATATTCGTCTGTCGGAGGATAAACCCTCGACGGCGGGAAGTCTGGAGACCCCCCTTTGAGATTCGGCCAGGGGAGTAGTTCTCAGGCAAGCCGGCGTCAGGTGTAGCAGAAAGATACGCGAAGAAGACGATGAACAGCACACTCAGAGAGACACGAGGATTATACAGGTTCGGGCCGCTCGGAAGCGTAATACCCTACTCCTGTGTGTATGCTATCTGTGGTGGACGAATGTAGTACGGTAGTTACAAGGTAAGCTAGCTCACAGCCGGAGCCGGAGAAGAGGAACAGGGGCTAGAGAAGGAGCACGGGAGCAGAAGACAGGGAAGGCTCTGTCCGGTTCGGCCTCCTCCCCCCGTGCCTGTGGCTTGGATCCCCCTTTATAGATGAGGGGAGTCCACAACGCCGGATGCACGTGAGAGAGCTAGGTATGATCTGTCTTGTCAAAGTCTTGTCGCCGTCTTGTCTTGCACGTCCGCCTGCTGGGTCCACGCCGGGTAGGTCGGCTGCGGAGGACGGCTGGAACGTGGAGACGTGATGGCGTACGCCTCAAGTCAAGGGTCTCTGACTCTCTTGACTTCAGCGCACACTCTTCCTCAGAAGTCAAAAGGTTTCTGACAGCAGTCGGGGTGTCCACGGGGGGCCATTGGGAGACGCCCACACGTGGCAGAGTAGTTGGTCCAGAGCCTGCCGGGGACCGACATTGGGCCCCGGCAGGCAGTGAATTGTGCCGGAGGCAAGGCTCGGGCCCGAGGCCAAAGAGGACCCGGGGCCGAGCTGATATATACGATGCCCCGGGGCGTGCCCGGGCCGATGGCGATAGTGCCCCGGGCACGAGCCCGGGCCGTCGGCGGTCGCGCCCCAGGCACGAGCCCGGGGCCGTCAGCGACCGAAGGCGTAGCGCCCGGGCACGAGCCCGGGGCCGTGGAAGGGTGCCCCCGGGATCCACGTGGCCGAAGACCCACGCGTCCCCAGGGCATGTGGGACCCCTGTCCTACTTCGCCGACAGTGGCCCCTGGCCCTGTTGCTCGGCTGGGGTCTGCCCCGGCCAGGAACAGGCCACGTCTTGAAGAAAGGAGGGGACGCTGGGTCCGCCTGGTTCGTCATGCACTGACGTAGCTTGACGATTTGTTGATTTAGATGCGATACGTACCCGGGACCCGGGCTGGAATCATGGAACGAAGTGTTGAGGAAGGCCGGCGGCAGCGGTCGTGATGGCGAGGCGGCAGCTTGCCGCCCGTACTGTCGCCACCGAGATTCTTCGTGGTGACCGCTGGTCGGAGGCCGCGGCAAAAAAAAAAAAAAAAAAAAAAATAAAGCAATGAGGCGCGTCGTCCATTTGGAGGCTGCCACCTAATCCGCCGCCGATGAGTTCTCCCGCGCCTGGCCCGAGATGGAGGCGCGGAGAAGGAAACACTCTCCCGGGAAAGAACGCGTCCAGGCCCAAGAGGCTGGGCTCGCGTCCTGGGGGTGTGAGTTCGCGTGCGCGAGGGAGTCGCGGGTTGTTCGCGAGAAAGTCGCGGTGGTTCGCGAGGTGTTCGCGGCAGATCGGCCACCCGCGAGGACGTCGCGGCGGTTCGCGAGGAAGTCTCGGGAGGCCGTGGTCGAGCCCGCTGCCCGGAGGCAGGGTTCTTCGACCGCGGCGACCATCTCGTAGAGCTGATGCCTGACGAGGAGGTTGAGGAGACGCCGGTTTCCTTCTGACGCTATGCGCGGGCGCCTTCGGGTCCGGGGGCCCTCCATGCCCCCGGGCGCCTTCTTCTGTCGTCGTCCGGGGTCCGGTCCGAAGGAGGCCAGCGACCTCTCCGTGCGACGGCGTCTCCGGCCTCGCTCGTGCTTGCGCTCCGGTTTTGCCTGTCTTGTAAAGAGAGATGTTTGCATATGTATATGGTCATGTTTATACTTTTCGTACCTTGGTTTATTGTGTTGTTCGGAGGTCGCTTGTACTCGGGGGTCCCCGTGTCTGGGGACGTCGAGTATCCGGGCGCGCCGTTCCGACATCGAGGGCCAGCAACTGCGAACAGCCGTAGGGTGTGAGACCCCTGTCCGGGCCCCGGCGCAGCCGCTTGCCCCGGGAGTTCGGGCTCCTGCCCATCTTCCGGGTCCCGGGGCCCTCCCGCGCCCCGGAACCTAGCTGACCATGCAAATAGAGGAAGAATACAAGTTGAGTGGTATGTAAAGTTGGATAAGGTTACGTATCTGGGTATTGCGAAGGGCGGCATGGCTTCGCGAGCACCATCCCGGGCGGGGTGTTGTTCTCCCTCGGAGCGCCGAGCATCGGGCCGATCCGCTGTGAATCGCCCGTCGCGCCCAGGTCCCGGGGCCCGGGGCCTGGCACAAAGTGCCGCGGGCCCCGAGCGCGAGAACTTGCGGAATTGGTTGAGGCTCGGTCCCTTCCGTCTTCCGGATTCGGGGGTCCTTCGTGCCCCAGCCCCGTTGGCCTAGGGAGCACAGCGATGCCGCGACGACAGGCTCTACATGATGAACCGTGAGAGCACTTGGCTCGTTCCCTTATCCATTCCATGTGCGAGCCGTTGCGTCTACCACCTCTTAGGGCTCTTCGCGGTCGCGACGAGCGGAGGAAAGGATTGCGCATAAGGAATCTACCCCCTAGCAGCGGAAAAAACCGAGCCGAAGCCAACCAGACGGGGCATGCCGCAAGCCGGGGCTTAGACGATGTCCGGGTTTAGCAGATGGGATACGGTAGCTCGCTGGTAAGGAACAAATGCTTAGGTGGGGCGCAATAACCCAGCCCCGCTATGGGCGCGACCCGATTATGCCCCCGGGGGAGATTCGCACGATCGCGACACAAAGAAAGATAAGGGCACGAGCCCGGAAACGATAATAAAGCATTACTATGGAAAGCGATATACCTGGGGCCGGCCTCGGTCAGTGCTGAGGTTTAGAGGCACTTACAGGATGTGTCTTCAGATAACATTTGTGGAGATGCTCCCAGGCTTACCGAGCCCGGTTGGGAAGTTCCGATCACCAGGGAGGGGCCTTCCCACGGGGGGAAGATTTCATTCCGACCCGTATGAAATACGGCGGAGATTCGAACCCCAAACTGAAAGTGATTCGGGCCCGAACTTGACGCCAAGGATAGCGCTTGAGTCCGTGCTGGTAACGAGCGACGCGGAGCGGAGCGCGCCACCTTCGTTCCTCGAGGAAGTCGAGGTTGCCGAACTGCATATTGTCGTGGTTGATGTTTGTCGATGTAGCGCTGTACCCGAGGGCCGAAGGAGAGGTCTGGCGATGGAACGGCTTCGGCCCGATACACCAGGAAGAAACTAGGTCTCCCCGGGCGCCCAGCTTGGTGTGGTATGAATCGTCCCCGGGACCGCCGGGGAAAGGTGTACTCTACGCATAGTGAACTGTGAGAGCATCTGGTTCGTTCCCCTGTCCATCCCATGCTACGAACGCAACACATGGGAAACGACGAAAGGAACGAGGCCGGGAAGGATATAAAAAAAACATTGCTTATGTAAAATGTATATACATGGGGCCCCGGCCAGTGCTGAGATCTTGGAGAAATCTGACGCTGGCCCGGGCTTACCGCAACTTACAGGATGTTTTATACATGTAGGTTTTGGAGAAACTTGTTGTGCCTAAGGATGGAGCTCGGACTCGCTTCCCTCGTGAGCCCGAGTCCGGCATGTGCTCGGGACCCGGGGGCCGCGGCAAGCGCTAAGGATATACGTCCGGGACCCGGGGGCCCCGGACTGGGATACGGTTTGATATAAGCCGGGTTCCGGGGGCCCGGGCTTGAATATGGGATGTGAGACGACCTTCCGGACGCATTCTCGCCGGAGCGGTGCTATCCGGGCTATCGCGCCCTATTCCGGGTGTCGCGTTCCTAGGCTTGCACTCGCCTTGGCGATGCCGCCCTGGTTCGGCTCCTCGGTGTCGGACCCGGGGCGCGGATTCGGGAATCCGAGCCTCGGCTCAAATATGTGCCGGGACCAAGGGGCCCGGACTGAAATACAACTTGATGTGTATGGTCGACATGAGCCTGGGCACGGAGGCCTGGGCAAGGACAGGGACCACGTCGGACGACTTCCCGGACACGCCCATGCCGAGGCGATGTTGTCCGGGTACTCGCGCCCTGTGAGGGTCATTCCGGGCGCCATGTTCCTAGGCGCGCATTCGCCTGGGCGAGGGGTGCTCTACGACGAGCGCCGTGCTTGCTGCCTGCAGAATATCATTGGTGCACGCCCAACCATCGACTCGCGCGTCACGGCCTGAGGCCACGGCGCGAGGAGTGGGCACGAGCCCCGCTACCGAGGGTAGCGAGGACGCTCTCGAGTTCTGGCCTGTCAGGGGCAGTGTTTTGGCTCAGCTTCCTTTCGAGGGTGCGAGCTCTCGACACCGGGGGGAGGTCCTCAACCGGGAGCGGCCTGCCGACTCGCGCTCGACAGGGCGGCGTGGTCCGGACTATCACGCCGGACCCGGAGGCCCCGGACTGGGTCGGGACGAACCCCGGACTTGCCACCTAATCCGATGGAGTCCGAGCAGCCGTTCCCTATGTACCTGGGCGCCCAGGAGCCAAGGGCTCCAACCGGGGCCAGTTACACGCGCCCGGGAGCCAAGCTCCGACCGGGGCGAGCATGTGCCCGGGAGCTAAGCTCCCACCGGGCTAAGTACGCAAGTACGCGCCCGGGAGCCGAGCTCTGACCGGGGCGAAGTACGCGCCCGGGAGCCGAGCTCCGACCGGGGCGACCATGTGCCCGGGAGCTAAGCTCCCACCGGGCTAAGTAAGTACGCGCCCGGGAGCCAAGCTCCGACCGGGGCGAGCTACGCGCCCGGGGCCAAAGGCTCCGACCGGGGCAGACAAGGGTTCCTAACTGAAAAGCTGATTGACAAGTGCCGGGTAAGGATATGTACCGTATTAGGACGAGTTCCCCTGGTCCGCCCTTGCCGAGGCGGTACTGTCCGGGTACTCGT
The DNA here is from genome assembly GCA_003991445.1 of Oryza meyeriana var. granulata. Classification (NCBI taxonomy): domain Eukaryota; kingdom Viridiplantae; phylum Streptophyta; class Magnoliopsida; order Poales; family Poaceae; genus Oryza; species Oryza meyeriana. The sequence continues at coordinate 35,648 of RYFJ01001039.1, read as the reverse complement.
GCCCCGTCGAAGTCGTTCCGGCTCGGGAGCAGGACTCGGACCGTCCGCCAAGGGTTCGGATCATCCGAACCGCCTCGGTCGGGCTCGGGCCCGCTACTGCTCCTGCCGGAGCTTCTTGACGCGCTCGGCCAGCTTTTGGACGGCGCGGCATTCCACGAGGTCATGCGAATCCGTCTCGTGGACGGCGCACCACCTCCGGGCTTCGACCGGCTCGAGGCGCTCGGCCAAGCGCTGGACGGCACGACACTTCGTGATGTCGTGCCGGTCCGTGTCGTGGAAGGCGCACCACCCACGGGCTGCGGCCGGCTTGAGACGCTCGGCCATCCCCTGGACGGCGCGGCACTCCGTGATGTCATGCCAGTCCGTCTGGTGGAGAGGGCACCACCTCTGGGCTGTTGCCGGCGGTGGGGCGCGCGTGCGGCCTTTCGCCGCTTGCTGCGACCATCGCTCCGCGGGCATCATAGCTCCGGGAGCTGCCCGTAGTCGCCATGGCGTAGCTCTCGGCTGCCGCCTTGGCCTTCTGGCGCTTCCTCTGTTCCGCCGCAGCGCGGAACGTGAAAGCTTGCCAATCTTCTTCAGGACCCTGGTCGGGGGGCCCAGGACTTGCGGCAGCGTTCCGCGCGCCGCTCGCGCTGCGCTCGTCGTGACCCGGGCGTCCTCCTGAACCTGCGTCCGGTCCAACCAATCGTGGAGGTCGCCGTGGCCATTGTTGGAGTCCCGCGGACGATGGCCTTCCTCCATGGAGTGCGTTGGTGTTGGAGGCGCCGGCGTACCACCTGAAAAGGAAACTCCCCCTACCTGGCGCGCCAGCTGTCGGAGGATAAACCCTCGACGGCGGGAAGTCTGGAGACCCCCCTTTGAGATTCGGCCAGGGGAGTAGTTCTCAGGCAAGCCGGCGTCAGGTGTAGCAGAAAGATACGCGAAGAAGACGATGAACAGCACACTCAGAGGAGACACGAGGATTTATACAGGTTCGGGCCGCTCGGAAGCGTAATACCCTACTCCTGTGTGTATGCTATCTGTGGTGGACGAATGTAGTACGGTAGTTACAAGGTAAGCTAGCTCACAGCCGGAGCCGGAGAAGAGGAACAGGGGCTAGAGAAGGAGCACGGGAGCAGAAGACAGGGAAGGCTCTGTCCGGTTCGGCCTCCTCCCCCCGTGCCTGTGGCTTGGATCCCCCTTTATAGATGAGGGGAGTCCACAACGCCGGATGCACGTGAGAGAGCTAGGTATGATCTGTCTTGTCAAAGTCTTGTCGCCGTCTTGTCTTGCACGTCCGCCTGCTGGGTCCACGCCGGGTAGGTCGGCTGCGGAGGACGGCTGGAACGTGGAGACGTGATGGCGTACGCCTCCAAGTCAAGGGTCTCTGACTCTTCTTGACTTCAGCGCACACTCTTCCCTCAGAAGTCAAAAGGTTTCTGACAGCAGTCGGGTGTCCACGGGGGGCCATTGGGAGACGCCCACACGTGGCAGAGTAGTTGGTCCAGAGCCTGCCGGGGACCGACATGTGGGCCCCGGGCAGGCAGTGAATTGTGCCCGGAGGCAAGGCTCGGGCCCGAGGCCAAAGAGGACCCGGGGCCGAGCTGATATATACGATGCCCCGGGGGCGTGCCCGGGGCCGATGGCGATAGTGCCCCGGGCACGAGCCCGGGGCCGTCGGCGGTCGCGCCCCAGGCACGAGCCCGGGGCCGTCAGCGACCGAAGGCGGTAGCGCCCCGGGCACGAGCCCGGGGCCGGTGGAAGGGTGCCCCCGGGGATCCACGTGGCCGAAGACCCACGCGTCCCCAGGGCATGTGGGACCCCCTGTCCTACTTCGCCGACAGTGGCCCCTGGCCCTGTTGCTCGGCTGGGGTCTGCCCCGGCCAGGAACAGGGCCACGTCTTGAAGAAAGGAGGGGACGCTGGGTCCGCCTGGTTCGTCATGCACTGACGTAGCTTGACGATTTGTTGATTTAGATGCGATACGTACCCGGGACCCGGGCTGGAATCATGGAACGAAGTGTTGAGGAAGGCCGGCGGCAGCGGTCGTGATGGCGAGGCGGCAGCTTGCCGCCCGTACTGTCGCCACCGAGTTCTTCGTGGTGACCGCTGGTCGGAGGCCGCGGCAGCAATGAGGCGCGTCGTCCATTTGGAGGCTGCCACCTAATCCGCCGCCGATGAGTTCTCCCGCGCCTGGCCCGAGATGGAGGCGCGGGAGAAGGAAACACTCTCCCGGGAAGAACGCGTCCAGGCCCAAGAGGCTGGGCTCGCGTCCTGGGGGTGTGAGTTCGGCGTGCGCGAGGGAGTCGCGGTTGTTCGCGAGAAAGTCGCGGTGGTTCGCGAGGTGTTCGCGGCAGATCGCGAGGACGTCGCGGCGGTTCGCGAGGAAGTCTCGGGAGGCCGTGGTCGAGCCCGCTGCCCCGGAGGCAGGGTTCTTCGACCGCGGCGACCATCTCGTAGAGCTGATGCCTGACGAGGAGGTTGAGGAAGACGCCGGTTTCCTTCTGACGCTATGCGCGGGCGCCTTCGGGGTCCGGGGGCCCTCCATGCCCCCGGGCGCCCTTCTTCTGTCGTCGTCCGGGGTCCGGTCCGAAGGAGGCCAGCGACCTCTCCCCGTGCGACGGCGTCTCCGGGCCTCGCTCGTGCTTGCGCTCCGGTTTTGCCTGTCTTGTAAAAAGAGAGATGTTTGCATATGTATATGGTCATGTTTATACTTTTCGTACCTTGGTTTATTGTGTTGTTCGGAGGTCGCTTGTACTCGGGGTCCCGTGTCTGGGGACGTCGAGTATCGGGCGCCGTCCGACATCGAGGGCCAGCAACTGCGAACAGCCGTAGGGTGTGAGACCCCTGTCCGGGCCCCGGCGCAGCCGCTTGCCCCGGGAGTTCGGGCTCCTGCCCATCTTCCGGGTCCCGGGGGCCCTCCGCGCCCCCGGGAACCTAGGCTGACCATGCAAATAGAGGAAGAATACAAGTTGAGTGGTATGTAAAGTTGGATAAGGTTACGTATCTGGGTATTGCGAAGGGCGGCATGGCTTCGCGAGCACCATCCCGGGACCGGGGGTGTTGTTCTCCCTCGGGAGCGCCGAGCATCGGGCCGATCCGCTGTGAATCGCCGTCGCGCCCAGGTCCCCGGGGGCCCGGGGCCTGGCACCAAAGTGCCGCGGGCGCCCGAGCGCGAGACTTGCGGAATTGGTTGAGGCTCGGTCCCTTCCGTCTTCCGGATTCGGGGGTCCTTCGTGCCCCCAGGCCCCGTTGGCCTAGGGAGCACAGCGATGCCGCGACGACAGGCTCTACATGATGAACCGTGAGAGCACTTGGCTCGTTCCCTTATCCATTCCATGTTGCGAGCCGTTGCGTCTACCACCTCTTAGGGGCCTCTTCGCGGTCGCGACCGAGCGGAGGAAAGGATTGCGCATAAGGAATCTACCCCCTAGCAGCGGAAAAAACCGAGCCCGAAGCCAACCAGAGCGGGGCACCGCAAGCCGGGGCTTAGACGATGTCCGGGGTTTAGCAGATGGGATACGGTAGCTCGCTGGTAAGGAACAAATGCTTAGGCGCAATACCCAGCCACCGCATGGGCGCGACCCGATTATGCCCCCGGGGGGAGATCGCCACGATCGCGACACAAAGAAAGGATAAGGGCACGAGCCCGGAAACGATAATAAAAGCATTACTATGGAAAGCGAATATACCTGGGGCCCGGCCTCGGTCAGTGCTGAGGTTTAGAGGCACTTACAGGATGTGTCTTCAGATAACATTTGTGGAGATGCTCCCAGGCTTACCGAGCCCGGTTGGGAAGTTCCGATCACCAGGGAGGGGCCTTCCCACGGGGGGAAGATTTCATTCCGACCCGTATGAAATACGGCGGAGATTCGAACCCCAAACCTGAAGTGATCGGGCCCGAACTTGACGCCAAGGATAGCGCTTGAGTCCGTGCTGGTAACGAGCGACGCGGAGCGGAGCGCGCCACCTTCGTTCCTCGAGGAAGTCGAGGTTGCCGAACTGCATATTGTCGTGGTTGATGTTTGTCGATGTAGCGCTGTACCCGAGGGCCGAAGGAGAGGTCTGGCGATGGAACGGCTTCGGCCCGATACACCAGGAAGAAACTAGGTCTCCCCGGGCGCCCAGCTTGGTGTGGTATGAATCGTCCCCGGGACCGCCGGGGAAAGGTGTACTCTACGCATAGTGAACTGTGAGAGCATCTGGTTCGTTCCCCTGTCCATCCCATGCTACGAACGCAACACATGGGAAACGACGAAAGGAACGGTGTGTTGTGGCTATGTTAATAAGACCACCATGGCTGCGTCAATAAATTCATGTTCTGGGTGTTGAACCGTCTTCCTGTCTAGGAACCTGATTAGTTCCTGCCAGAGACTGGTGGTTCAGCGGGTGGCTCTTTTGTTGAGCGAGTTGCATGAAAGGTTTTGTCACAATCTCTATTCGGGTACTTTTGAGTATCACGATGCATAGCTGAAATGATGTTGAGATTGTGTCTTATGGGTAAAGTTGCACATCTCTAGACAGAGTAAAATTATTCGAATGGCCGTGCCTGCGGTCAATGGACGGGCCTAGCAATGTTTTCTGTGATTAGTCCCACACTACTCATTAATTATGATAAATGATGAAAGTTGATAGCTCCAGTTTGGAGAGTTATGGTTTAGGCCTAAATTGCGTTGGAGTATTGTTCAGAGATTGATTCAATGTTCATAATAATTAAAATATATCGTTTTTCAATAATTTTAAAATGCAAATGTTTGAAATGTTGTTTATGCAAATAAATCATAGTATGTCTTTTCTTTGAATATTACGGTCAGGTACCAACCCATCGACAACATCAGAACTCCTTTTCTACTCCCTCCATTTGATTTTATAAGACGATTTAACTTTTTTTAAGTCAATTTTTTAAGTTTAACTAAGTTTATCGAAAAATATAGCAAAATGTTTAACACAAATAAATATACTATTAAAATATATTTAATGTTGAATTTAATAAAACTAATTTGGTGTCGTAGGATAGGAGAAAACCTCGCTGGTTGAATAGCTCCATTAGACCATTACCACCATCTCTAAAGTCTGACTTTGCTCCAATAATCATCTCCCGTAGTCCCTACGTCCTCCCGCTGAAGTAGATAGGGTAAATGGCTAATTAGTACTCCTATCTGGAGGGCAAAAATTAGTATTCCTATTTCCAGTATATTCATTGACAGGTGGGTCCATCTCCTTTCCTGACAGTTAGCCACTCCATGGAAAGCCCAAATCAAGAAGACGAAGAGCTCGTCCATTGATCGATAAATTTGCCTAATTGCTTCGGCGCCATTCCGAACGATCGATCTGATCTCATATGCGCACAGCCACCTCTCGGTGTAATTAACCAGGGCCGGCTCAATCCAGCAGCCATGCTGCGGTGCGGCGGCGACCGCGTGGTCATCGTCGGCGGCGGCATCGCTGGCGCACTCCTCGCCAGGACGCTCCAGAACCACGCCGACGTCGTCCTCATCGACCCGTACGTGGCCGCCATTGTCGCAAAAATCGAATTTTTTTCCCGATCCCCTCGACAAATTATGTTCCATGCAAGATCGATGCAATGATCAATGGTGGCATGCAGGAAGGAGTACTTCGAGATCCCGTGGGCGAACCTGCGCGCCAAGATGGACCCGGCGGCGGTGGAGCGCACGGTGATCCCGCACTCGGAGTACCTCACGCACGCCAAGGTGGTGACGGCGTCGGCGGTCGGCGTCGACGACTCCGTTGTGCTCACCTCCGTCGGCCGCGCCGTCGCCTACGACTTCCTCGTCATCGCCACGGGCCGCATGTGCAACCGGCCGGAGAAGCGGGAGGACCGGCTGCGGATGTTCGAGCACGACAAGGCGCGGATCGCCGCGGCGGAGTCCGTCCTCATCGTCGGCGGAGGGCCCATCGGCGTGGAGCTCGCGGCGGAGATCGTGATGGGGAGCCCGGATAAGCGCGTCACCATCGTCCACGGCGGGCCGCGGCTGCTGATGGTGATGGGCGAGAAGGCGTCGGCCAAGGCGCTGGAGTGGCTCCGCTCCAAGAACGTCACCGTGCTGCTCGACCAGACCGTCGACCTCGACGCCGGCTCCGGCGTCTCCCCCGACGACAAGGTCTTCACGACGTCCGCCGGGGAGACGGTCACCGCCGACTGCCACTTCGTGTGCACGGGCCGCCCCGTGGCGTCGGGGTGGCTGAGGGAGTCGTTCCTCGGCGACCACGTCGACGGGGACGGTAGGCTGGCGGTGGACGAGCACCTCCGGGTGGGCAGGCTGAGGAACGTGTTCGCCATCGGCGACATCACCGACGTGCCGGAGGCGAAGCAGGGGTACCTGGCTCAGCGGCACGCCATGGTGGTGTCCCGGAACCTGCGGCTGCTGGTGAAGGGCGGCGACGGCAGCAGCAGGGAGCACAAGCTGCACCGGTACAAGGCGTCCAAGGCGGCCATCACCGTCACGCTCGGCCGCCGCGACGCGCTGTCTGAGCTGCCGTTCATGACGGTCATCGGCCACCTTCCCGGCGCCGTCAAGCCCCGGGACCTTTTCATCTCGCGGACGCGCAGGATGATGGGGCTCAAGCTAAGTGCACGCCATGATCAATCCATGTTTCGCATCTGAATCCATGTTCCTTGTTGATCGATCGGCTTTGTTTTCGCCAATCGGTGATGCGTCCAGTATGTGTCACCGACACACTGAACAGGCTTGGGTTATACGAGTTTTGGCTAACAAACTTGCTCAATTTTGATCATCAGATCGGCTGATATGTATGGGTTGATTTGTATTATTCTCTTAAAATTTTGGTAGTAACAAAGAAGAGTTGCACATGATAGTATTGATGCTCAAGAATAGGATTTGTAGACCACAAGCAAAGGAAGAAACATCTACTGTTTGGGTGGGGGTTGGACTAGTTTGGGGGTTAAAGGGGAAGGGACGGGGCCAAGTTGTATAAACCGAGAAACGAACATAGTGATACCGATGAGAGAGGCAAATTGTCTAATTTAGCTATGGGAAGAGATGTTGTCAAAACAAAGGAGTGGAGAGGGAGAGGGGGAGGATCTATGGAGCTATTGGACATGGCAGGAAGATGGTTACATATAGAGGAGGATACAAAGGAGGCAACGATGGTGATGGAGCTAGGCCAATTGAGGGAGGCCGGGAGGTGGAGAGATGAGAGCACAAGTGTGATAGGAAGTACATGCAACAGCTTGAGGAAGGAGAGAAGAGACACCAATTAATGGTGGGGAGCACAAAGGGAGAAGTAAAAGACGAGAAGGTGACGAGAGATTTAGAAGATAGCAAATGTATTATATGGCAAGGAGGTGATGGAAAGAGAGAAAACAAATAAAGAAGGGGAATGCTAACTTTTTAAAGATAGTTCACTCTTTACCCTTGGATAGGCTAACTTTTTACTAAAATTATATTGAGATTTATTATATACCCATGGTAAAAAAGTGCAAGATGTGTGTTGGCATGTGTGCAAGAGTACAATCACAAAACAATGAGATCTTTTGTTACAATCTAAGCTTATTATTCATTAGCAGTAACAAACTTTTATTTCTAAATGGAACAAGCTTATAACAACACGGTGCATAGACAAAACATAGTGGGATATGATCAGTATTCCCATTCATCTGGCAGCAATGCAAGCTCAGGAAAGTAGTCTTCCTCCGCAGTGGAAGTTGCCAACTCCTTATCCTTATGTAATGGCTTTATTTCCTGCTTCTTGCTAGGACTAGCCTTCGTCACCGTATCATCATGCTTCCTTATCTCCATGTCTGCAGAAGTTGCATTGAATTCAACCGTCTGATCAGCAGGCGCTCTCACATCTACATATGAGAATGAGCATTTATGTTAATAGTAGTGTTTTCATCAATAATAAATTACTACATATTAGATGTGATCTATGGATTTAACACAATAAGGTAATATACATAATTGTATGAACATATATAAATACTCCATTGTATCTGTTAATTCTAACATTATTTGGATAGAGAGTTGCATGCAATACCTTCCTCGGTGGCCAATGGGGCCATGGGCAGGACGGATATGGGTGCTTGCTCCATTGAGTAATCCATATGGTGTGAAGGCATCGGCGAAAACATACCGGTGCCACCATTCATTCTAGCCACCACCTCTTCTTCGATCGCTACTGCACCAAATGGCTGTTCCAAAAAAGAAGGGTTGCATCATTCTGTTTTTTTTTCTGAGTCACCATTGACTTGAAAACCGAGTAACGCATCTCAAAATGCCAAAAAAAATGCATCAATTCAAGGGAAAGTTAGAAAAAGATAAGGATATTTTATTGAGAATAAAAATTAGAAAAAAATAAACAATATGGTTTCTTTTAACAAGCTGTTCACCTGCATCTCTGATGGTGGGAGGGTGAACCACTGTCCCGGTTTGGCGATTAGCTGCACCACTGGGTTCTCTTCTCCGATGAACACCAAGATAAGAAGCTCACCACGCGTGCCGAATCCATGTGACTACACAAAAGAATAGTCCAATATGAGTAAAATCTAGACACTAGTGCAGCATCGACATCTTGAGGCATAAGTAAATCATAATAGAAGGGCGCAAGGAAAACTAAATCTTTTTTATTACCGGTGCCGACAGGTAGTGGTAGAAGAAGGGGTAGGCGGTAAACAGGGGAAAGAAAACGAGCATGTCCATGGCTTCAACGACTTTGTTCTTTTCTTGGAGAGAGATTGAGTCGAGCAGGCCAGTTATTTATAGACATATAAGCACACAATTGTTTATGTTTTTCAATTTGGGTGCATTATTTATTGTGTGTATGGATAGATAAGGAATTAAATGCTTCCAATATTTGCTAGGGGCAAATGAATTTATTGTTTTAAGTATTGGTTGATTTGAGTAGTCCTTGTATATACAATTTCGGTCATTCCCTCCCCACCTCTTTTCACTGGATGATCATGGATGCCCAAGAAATTGAACGCAAACAACAGAGAAATGTTTGACTGTAAAGCAATTCATTAAAAAAAAGGTGTTATTCACCTTGTAATGAAAACTTAGGTTTAGTATCTTGTTTGTGTCATATCCACTTACTAACATTTTCTCTACTAACTCCGTCTTCAACGTTGTAAATATATATTTCTTGGATCCTACTCCAAGTGTGGTTATATTATTCTCGTTTCATAGTTCAATTGAGCATGTAGTCTTGCAGATTTATTTATCTAAACACTAAATATACTCAATTTTTACACGGTTCACCGAGGAATTTATAGATACTAATGTGTGGTGTCAACATCATCTGCAAATTCCAATCTCATGAAGAAACAACAATTAATATGTCCTCACCACACGCTCACACTTTCCTTCTTCATTTGTTCCCACCACCAAACTCACCTCTTCAAAACCATATATGGTTCAAGGTAAAAAAATACTCCTTATATGGTTCATTAATTAGAATTTTGGTTGTGTGTTTCCCATAATACCGCACAACCACTTCAGAGTTACAGTAACATATAAATATTAATATTGGGCTAACACATGCATAACTATGGTGATAAGGTTCCAAGTGTGTACTTAACCATCTATAGGGAGGTTTTGGCACCCCAACCCTTGATTAAATACCATACTAATGTATATCTATGCCTTGATTACACATGACCATTACCCACGGGTAAATCAATAGATCGCTTTTCAATAATGGCAGCGACTGAGAGCAGCAGTAGCAATGAGAATCATACTTTGATAATTTGAGAGGAGATTGACCAAAATTTATTACCGGGACATCTAACAATGAACGATTAGTTTTATCTGGTCCATCCAAAATAAGGTTCAGCCAACTTAGACCTTAAGTGGTACAAACTTACGTCACTGGTATATAAGTTTTGTCGGCTAGTTGACAGTTTTGGTACAGGACGACAAAATCCTTAGAGCATGGGCAACATGGGGGCAAACAATATCTTAGCCTCCTATGTTAAACAGGGAAGGAGATAGCAAATTTTTTTATTGGGATAAGTTCATATCGCAAACCCCCCACCCGCCGCAATCAGTTTTGCTAAAAAACACTCCTCATCTATGAAACCGGATATTTTACACCCCTCAAATATTAAAACTGACCAAAATACCACCCTAAGGGCAATACAACCTAAAGGTGCATCTAGGCCCTTAAGTGGGTTTTGGTGAGTTGAATGACAAAACGATTAAAAGACTAACTTGTTTGCTAAGTGTTGAGCAGAAATTTATTCTTATGATTATATCATGATATTATTGGCCCATAAGAATATGCTTTTATTGATGACTCATATTAATATATGCAAGCAAGTGTGTGATCCCATGAAGCAAATTGTGACTAACAACAAGCAAGTGTTGTTATTGAAAGAGATATGGTGATATGCATATCGGATGGTCTCTTTAGTGAAAAAGCTTGCTGGCCAACTTGGGATATTTGATTAAAAGGAAATTTGTAATTTCTTTTGACTTGATCCTAGCTAGTGCACAAATCAAGAGACATGGTTTCATGCATTGTTGATGGTCTCATATTTGGATAGCATTAGACAAATCATAGTACATGAATTTTATTGAGTATTTATTGTTGATGTAAAGCAAAGCTTAACTTAAAGTCGACAAGAGTGTGTGAAGATGTCAAGCAAAGGGACAAGTAACGAGGGAATAAGCAAGGGGGAACCAAGTGACAACTTGGGACTAGTAACCCATGCTAGGATGAAGTGAACGTGTGCTTGGAGTTCACCTCGAGTCTTATCTAGTGAAGCAATGTAAAGTATCGAATCATTGTTGGATCTTTTAATGAAGTGGCTTATGGATGGATGATGGTATGTTGATCATATTTGTTGAAAGATCCTAAGTCACTAGCTCAAGATGGATATGCTCAGTCATGTTCAATGTTGAAAGACCTCAAGTTAATAATGATCAAGTATTGGCATGTTGAAGATATACAAGCTCAAGTGGATGAAATATTGTAAATGTTAATCTTAAGTATAGGAATGCCGTACTATCAAGAGGGATGCAACATTGACTGCATGAAAACACCAAAAGTGCTCATAGATCAACCCATGTGGGAGAGCCTTGAGAGTTAACTTGAGTATGCTGACCAGAACAAAACCGGTTTGGCTGGTTTTTCAAACCGGTCTGGCCGGTTTCCTCTAAGTCAGCCTCTAACGGCTAGTTGGGTTGAAAAACCGGCTTGGCCGGTTTTGTAAATCGGCCTGACCGGTTTTCGCCTGACAGTAACGGCTAGTTTTGGTGAGTGGGTATTTATACCCTTTAGTCCTCTCCTTTGAGGGCTGCTGGTTGATTCTGGTTTTTGCACGTTCCAAAGGCTTTCTAACACCAGCAAGGCTCTCCCCAACCTCTCTTTGTGAGATAGGCTTGATTTGGTTGAAATTCTTGAGTTGGGTTGAGAGAGAGTTTTAGTGTGAGCTTTAGTGAGAAATCCATAGTCTTGAGCACTTGAAGGTGAAGTCTCGCAGCTTCTGAAGCATTTGTTACTCTTGGAGGTGAAGCCTCCTTCGCCGGTGAGCTCCCAAGTTTGTGGTGAGCCACGGATCGTTTGTGCAGGTTTGATCTTGCCTCCGGAAGGGAAAAGATCGCTATAGTGGAATCGAGGACATAGCTTGACCTTGGAGGTCACCAAAAGCTTCCTCAACGAAGATGTAGGGTTCACGGTGATGAATCTGAACTTCGGGAAACAAACTCCTTGTGTCTCCACTGCAGTTTGTCTCACATTTGATCTCTAGCACATTTACTTTGCTTCTGCTTGATCTACTTTGGTGTGATTGTATTTTGTGCAAGGACTAAGTGGACCTGCTGTGCTACATCAGCAAAGGCACATCTTCAAGTTTGGTTTGTGCTAGAACTCATCGGAAGCGTGTATTCTACTTGTGTAGGTTCTGCAGTAGCAAACCGGCCTGACCGGTTTGGGAAACCGGCCTGACCGGTTTTGGGCTTTGAGTCAGCTTCCTCTCTCAAACCGGCCTGGCCGGTTTTGGTACTGACTTTGGATTAAGTTTTGATAAGTGCAGCTTTCGCCTATTCACCCCCCCTCTAGACGACATCTCGGTCCTTTCACAACCAAGTTTTAACGGTGGTTTATGATTTTGAAATACAAATAGTAATTTTACTTGTATGGCACCTAGTTACCAAATATTTAAGTAGTTAGATGTAAGTTAAAAAACATATATTTGGATATCAAAATCATGAAAATCATTATTTAAACAAGGAGATATTTTGGCTGGTTTTGATGGTTCAGGGGTGTGAAATGTTAGGTTTCATAGTAGGGATGTTTTTTTAAATAGCAAAATTCTCTATAGGACACTATAAAAGTGTGATCTTTGCTGAATGACATCTTAAAACCGTAGCTTTGCTCATGGATTCCACCACCTATAATATTTTGTGTGGCTATTTCGAGAGAGAAACAATATGAAATGACTAGAATGCCCCAAGACAAAAAGGCTGATGTATCCAGTTTGACCAAACCATGCCTCAGCGCTGCCACCTCCCTCTTGAACTGTAAACATGAAGCGGCGGCAATGCTAACGGCTACCACAACAGCATAACCAGATGTATGATCAGCTAGTTTGGTCCTAGGGACATTCTGGTCATTTGCGGAATTTCTCTCTCTGAACTAGTCAAAAATGACAAAATATTCTAGGCAGTCTCTTAAAGCCAAAACAAAATACATTTTTAAGTTGTCCATAGGCAAAGTCACATTTGTTGGATTTCCTCCAGCAAATACCATATTTTTAGATTTTCATATAGCAAATTTTGCCCTTTTAGATAAACCAAATAGTTGGTGGGTGTAATATGGCCTAGTAATCTAACAACAGTGACATTGGTTAATCCTTTTATGCAAGTCAAGGACAAAATCCAAATACTTTGGTGTACTCCAAATAAGGTTCAATCAATTTGGACTTTGAAGAGCTATGAGTTTCATCATTAGTATATAAATTTTGCTGGCTAGTTAACCATTTTGGTGAAAGAGGAGAAAAATCCTTAGAGCATGTTCAGTAAAAAGAGAAGATAAGAATTCTTAGCCTCTCTAACTTCGCTGTTCAACAGGGAAGGTGATTATAAAATTTTTCTTAGACTTGAGGCATGTTGAGGGGTTGGATTCAAGCAAATAAAGAAACAGGAGGAGAGAGAAATAGAGAGTAGTAACTTTTGCTTATTTGAAGGAGGGGGGAGGGGGGGGGGGTTACAGTTGTTCTTTTGTTTTTTTTAACTGCAAAATGCCTGTGCATTGTAACGGATGAAAATGATTTCAATTGTACATGTATACTTTGTACATATATACCGGTCTCTGTTATCCCACCATGGAAGAACTTTAGTTGCCCATGCATTGCAACTAGTGATGGCAACCTTTCCGTTTGTTTATCTCCTTGTACATTGCAATGAGAAAAGCTAAAAATATGATAAAACATTAGGTGATTATGTTTCAATTTTCGATATCCATGATACCCTCAATTTTGAAGATGATGCAATGTGAACGGTGAATTTGGCGGTTTGAGGGTAGTGACCGGAATTAGGGTTCCTCTAGTTTTTCTTCTATGATAGTGAAATAGACGGAGCAGCAGTGAAATAGACAAAGGAGGGTGCGGCGGATTTGAGCAGGTGATGGAGGAGATGATGTGGTCCGAATGGGCATATGTTTATGATTGCTTAACATAGACGAACAACAAATCATGCGTTACTTGTTATTTTTAAATGGAATTAAACACAATGATGCATTCTAGCTTGGGATTCATTTCTACATAGGAAACAAACACAACCTAATATTGCAAGCCTACGATAGCCCTATCATACAATCCCAAACAAAGTAATAATCAAATCTAACGATCAAAATTTGTTTTCTCATAGTGAAATTTCTATGCACCGTTTGTAAAATAGCCAGTTGTCGGCGAAACGGGATAGGGGGTCCCACATATGCCGGGGACGCGTGGGTCATCGGCCACGTCAACTCCCCCAGGGCCACATTCTGCATCGACGACGACTGGCTCTCCTGCTTAGTGCCCGGGCAGTCCCCGGGCCCGGGAGCGCCACCCCGTGCCCGGGTGCGTCTTCCCCGGGCCCGGGTGCGCCTCGCTCGGGTGTATCTTCCTCGGGTCCTGAGATCCAGGGATACTCCCCGGTCCCGGGACCCACACGCACAGTCCCGAGGCACGTCCTCCAGAAGCTGACCAGCTCCCCAACTACCTACATTAATGACGAGGCGACAGGGCCTGTCGCCCCTGTCGCCTGCTCTGCCACGTGTGGGCGCCTCGTGATGGCCCCCCGTGGACACCCGACTGTGTTGTCAGAAGCCTTTTGACTTCGGTGGTGAGGGCGTGCGCCGAAGTCCAAGCAGCAGACGACCAGATGACCTGACACGCCGTCACATCTCCACGACTTCACCGCCCGCTGCATACCAACTCCGGCGTGGGCGCAGTAGGCGGGCGTGTCCAGGACATGGGCGCGGCAGGCGGACGGGTGTGACAAGACGCATCAAACCGAGAGAGGCTCTCTCTCTGCAAGTATACCCGGCACTGTGGACTCCCCTTACACGATAAAAGGAGGATCCATGCCCCAGGCTCAGTAGGTTCAGCTCCGGCATTAGACCACTCAGGCAGCCCTGGCTCTAGCCTTAGACAACGAAGCTTCCTCTCCGGACTCTCCCCGGAGGACTTTGGTTGGACCTCTTCCCGGACCTCTAACTCTCTGGCTCTATAGCTCACTCTCTAGCCACTGTTCTTCTTCCTTAGCTCCGGCGAGTGGGCTGAGTTCACCTTGTAACAAACATACCATATTCACCTCCACATAGCATACACACAGGAGTAGGATATTGCGCTTCCGAGCGGCCCGAACCTGTATAAATCCTCCTGTCTCCTTTGTGCGCCGATCCATTCTTCCAACCATCCACCGATCATCGACCCACCGGACGCCGCATTCGCCTGAGAACTACTCCCCTGGCCGAATCTCAAAGGGGGGTCTCCGGACTTCCCGCAGTCGAGGTTTCATCCTCCGACACCAGTAGTTGAGTCATTTATTCTATAGTGTCAATTTATTTATGATACTCCCTCTATATAAAATATAACTATTTCTAGAGTTTAAATTTGTTCAAAAATATAGCTATTTCTCTACCTACCTTCTTATCTCAACTAATCACAATCATCTCCCATTTAATTTCTTCACCTACTTTACATTTTGGGACAAAGGGAGTATAAATTATGTGAGCCTCTGATTATATATTGCTATTAGTCGCTTATGTCAAATTTGTAAATATATACTCACTTATTAGTTGACAAAACTGTAAATTAGATTCAGGAATCGATCTGCACCGAATAGCACCAAGAGGGAGTGTTGAGTATTTGCTCTGCTCAATACAACTAGAGAACTTATAAAAAACAGATCATATCAAATACACAAACAAATTGGCTGGAGGATTAGACTTACCAAAAACTGATCATATTAGGTACACAAACAAAATCGACAAGTAGATTATTGGTAGATGGATTATCAACAAAGAGAGGTGAACCAAATTGGGAGGTCATTACATACTGCTCCTTCCGTTCCAAAATATAAGGATTTCTAACATTCAAATCTTATTCCACAATATAAGGATTTCTAGCACTATTTACAATACTACTTATCATATCAATCACTTCCTATTTAAATTTATTCCTTTCTTACCCCCATCTACCTTTCCACCTCCATTCATTCCATATTTATTGAGAGGCACCAAAGTCTTTTTCTCTTAATCTTAATCTCTGATAAACAATCTAGAAATCCTTATATTTTAGAACGGAGGGAGTATGAAAGAAGATGCATGAGGGATTAAATTAAGTCTCCAAGATGGGGATATGGGAAACGTATCCTATACACACAACCTTTTCTGTGTACACATAGTGCACACCAACTAATAAATATCAAAAAAAATCTAGAAAAATTTATACATGTACTTCCAATAGTACTACACCTATATATAAAGTCACATCTTTAAATTTATTATACATAAAAAGCAAAAAAAAGACAAAATTCTGATAGATTTGTGCTCTTAAAACCATTAGATTTTTTAGGCTAAAATATAATGAATTTGAAAATAAGACTTTGTGCATAGGTGTAATACTATTGTAAGTACATGTGTAATTTTTTCTAGAATTATATTTGTTAGTTGTTGTGTACGATGTGTATATGGAAAACTCTTGTGCATAGGATATGTTCCCTATATCTCAGGGTTGAACTGATAGCAATGACGGCGATGCATTGAAGCAACACATGCCAAACTTATTAGGACTAGACCGGACCGGCGGTTGGACCGTTAAAAGACTAAACCAGAGACTACACCGGCTTGGTTCACTTAAAAGACCGTCCGTGCAATCGAACCGCTAAAAACCGGTTGAATCAGGCGGTTTTTTAGGAACCAGTGAACCGGCCGGTTCCGACTGAACTGGACTGTTTTTGATTGTTCATATATTTACCCCTCTGTCTACTCAGTGCAACCTTATCTACACAAGGGCATAAATGGAAATGCTTCATCTTTTCACGTTTAGATCAAAAGCGCACAGTTTGGGACTCATGGCCTCACGGGAGGCTCTTTGGCCGACGGCGCACACGCCAAATCCCGATGGCAGCCGCAGGTTCTCCTGCTTCATTGCCGTCCTCCCCGTCTCAGAAGCCAGATCCTAGCCGCCGTCTACTGCTTCGGTGCTCCCCCTCGTCCCCTGCTCATTCTTTGCTCTGTTGGCGCGCGGGCAGCTACTCGCCAAGTTGCCGGGCGAGGCTTGCGGTGCGGGACGCAGAGCAAGAGCAGGCGAGCAGCTGCCAGCAAGGCGGGCGCAGGGCGGCAACCAGCAGGGCGCAGCCGGCACGGCCACACAGCAGCAGAAGCCACCTTGACTGACGCTGAACGGCGCGCCATCTCCCATCTACCATGGCTAACGGTAGACTTCTCAATCTCAAGTTCTCAGATCCTTAAAATCGATTGATTCCCAGATGCTTGCAGATTAAATCATTAAATCATTGTTGGCTACTCCTGAATTGGTAGATGCTTGTTGCTAAAAAGATTCAGATTCAATATTTTAGAAACTTAGAATACGATTGATACTATTGATTTGTATCCTTACTATTGATTATTTTTTTCACTTCACAGTAGGTTCTTCAGACACTCCCAATAGCGCAGACCCAGCACCTAGCCAAGAGGTTGCAACAGAAGCAAGGACAAGAAGAAAAACTGATCCAGCATGGGGGTATTGTACACAAATTACTGAGTAAAGAAAAAAGAAGATCAAGTGCATGTACTGTGACATGGTTTTTTTAGGAGGAGGAATCCACCGATTCAAGGAACATCTAGCTAAATATCCAGGAAATGTGGCTGGATGTCCAAAGGTTGATCCTGAGGTTGAGCATGCAATGAATCAAAACATTGAAGATTGGAAAAATAAGAAAATGAAGGCACAAGAGAACTATGAGGAAGAAAGCCCATATGGGCTAGAACTTGGAGAAGATTCAGAAGAGGCATCCTATGAGGTCTCTAATACTGAAACAGCCCCAACCCGGCGTGTTCCTACTGTAGCAAATAGAGGAAGAAAAAGAGGCACTACTACTCCTAGTATTGGCAAGTATTTCAAGCCTAGAACTGGCTCAGTGGATCAACCTACAATAAAGAGTGTGCTCCAAGGAGAAGCAGTCAAATTAAAGAATAATTTGTGTGTGGAAAGATGGTTTATTGATGCATCTATTCCATTTAATGCAAGTAATTCAATCTTGTATCAGCCAATGCTTGATGCTGTGTGTGCATATGGTTAAGGATACAAGGGGCCAAATTTCAATAATTTGCGTGGTCCATTACTTGCAAAGTGTGTTGAGGAAACTAGGAATTTTGTTAATGGATTTCGTAAAACTTGGAGGAAAACTGGTTGCACAATTATGGCTGATGGATGGACTGATAGGAACTGAAGGATCCTCATCAACTTCTTGGTCTACTGTCCCAAAGGTACTGTCTTTCTCAAGTCAGTTAATGCCACTGAAAGTTCTAAAACTGCAGAGTTCTTGTTCAGATTATTTAGAGATGTAGTGAACTTTGTTGATCCTGAACATGTTGTTCATTTTGTCACCGATAACGCCTCAAACAAGGTTGCTGCTGGTAGAAGATTAGAAGATAAGTTCCCATCTATTTATTGGTCCCCTTGTGCTGCCCATTGTTTGAATTTAATATTGTCTGACTTTGACAAGGAAAATTTAGTGAAGACCACTATAGCTCATGCATCATCTATTACAAAATATATCTATAACCATTGCTATCCATTATATCTAATGAGGAAGTTCACTAAGGGTCATGAAATTCTTCGGCCAACACAAACTCATTTTGCTACAAATTTTGTTGCTTTGCAAAGCATATACAAGCACAAGGCTGATCTTCATGCAATGGTTATCTCCAGTGAGTGGACTATCTCTGCATATTATAAGGAATCACAAGGAAAAAAGTTTACTAAAGCTGTGCTAGATCAGAACTTTTGAAAAGATTGTGCTATTGTTTATCAATTATCAGAACCAATTGTTAGGGTGTTGAGAATCGTGGACAGTGATGAGAGACCTGCAATGGGCTATCTATTTGCAGCCTTCCATGCTTCTAGAGAGGAAATTATGAAGAGGTTTCAGAGAAAGAAGGAGTTAGTTAAGCCCTTTTTGGAATACATAGATGCACGGTGGGATAAACACTTTGATAAGAATCTTCATGCTGCCGGCTTTTGGTTTAATCCTAATAATCAGTATAATGATGAGCTAAGAGAGAAGTATAACTTCACTACTTCTGGAGTTCTTGATGTCATTGAAAAATATGCTGGGAAAGATGTAGCTCTTCGAAGTTCTTTGACAAGAGAGATGAGAATTTTTAGAAAGGGAGAAGGTGACTTTGGACGTTCAACTGCTATAAATGATCGACAACACATGCTTGCTGGTAACTCCCCTTTTGTTAGATTGTTGTCTTGTAATTTTCCATTACATTTCAGCAACATTAATTTCTGTTTTTTTCACATAGATGAGTGGTGGCAAACCTATGGCTGCAGCACTCTGAATTTACAAAAGCTAGCCTTGCGTGTGTTAAGCCAAACTTGTAGTGCTTCAGGATGTGAGAGGAACTGGAGCTATTTTGAGCATGTGCACTCTAAGAAAAGGAACAGACTTAAGCATCAAAGGCTTAATGATATTGTCTATGTTCATTGCAACTTGAGATTGCAGTGAAGGTACCCTTTTCTTGACTTCTTAACTTCCATTACCTGACTATTGTATTTGTTCCAAGAAATAATACATGGATGTATTTCAAAATATTCGACATTAGGTTTAAAATCTCCACTAGAAATTATGACCTAATCAGCTTGGAGGAAATTGGGAAGGAAAATGAAGCATGAATTTTAGAAGACAATCCACCTCGCCTTAACTTAGAAGAATTGAACAGCTTCCGCACTGAAGTGGCTACATTGAGTATACAATGCGCAGATGGTAATGTCTTCTAAATTTCTAATCTTGTGAAATCAGTTCAGCATACATGGTACATGTAAGTTTTTGCTTATGTTAGCATTTAACTTAATAAAAATTTTTAGATCTGGAGCTAAATTTGGATGAGGTTGAGGCTGATGCTATGGAAGAAAGTGAGGAGATGGTGGCTAACCAAGAAAATGAATTTAATTGTCATGATCTTGATATGTCCAATGAACATGGTGAAGATGAAACAAGTCCTCATAATACTCCACCTGGAGCTGAGAATGATTGGGATCCAATTAGTTTTTATTGAGTACCATTTTTCTTATTATTGTGTATCTCGCTGTCCTGTTTGGTACTTTGGTTGTGAACTTGTGCATCTTCAGATATTTCCTTGTGTGGCTGTCCTGTTGTCGGATTGTGAAGTTATAGTTCTTATGGTCTTGTGAGTTGTGATTGTGGGTGTCGATCTGTACTATTTATTTGGTACTTTGGTAAGTTATGTCTTGTGGGAGTGTAAAACTATTTGTTGAATTTAAATTATGAAGTAAGAACTTATGTACTATGTCTATGATTTCAAATGTCACAATAATTTTTGAGTGCAGCTGCTGTGATTATATAATTAAAATATTTATATGCTTATTTTTCCTATAAATCGACTGTGTGTGTGTGTATATATATATATATATATATATATATATATATATATATATATATATATTGCTCCGGTTCAATATATTTCATGACCGGTTCAATTCATCCGATCTAAAACTATCGAACCAGCGATTCAACCAGTTCTTAACAATTAGACCAGTAAACCAGCGAACCGATAGCCTCATCGGTTCAATATCCGGTCCGGTCCTAATAACTTTGACACATGTTGTTTCTGCAAGCTGAACTGCGGCACGTTCATCTCCAGTAGTTATCTGAATGGCATGGCAAGCACCTGTGCCTCTAAGATCATAGATGAGCAGAAAATCAACGAAGCCATCGTCACAACCGAGCAACCCCGCGCGTTGGCCGGCGACCACCCACTAAGCCACCTCAAGCTGACGGGATCGCTAATAGCCCCAAATCCTAGTGAACCTTGGTGCTCAAATCCCTTGCAACTCCTACACCCTGCTTCCTACGATGCATATGCATCGGACATGTCTGCTTCCTGCATTGGACCTTCCGTCTGGGAAGAGCGAGGCAGGGAGGAGCATGGCAGACATCTGACGAAGGAGGCGCTTGGCAAGGGTGGCGTGACCTTCGGTCGGCGGGGATAGAGAGAGAGAGAAGCAAGACGGTGCTCCAGTTCCTCAAGACTCCGATGTGCCGCCCGCGGCTGCCGGACAAGACCAAACAGGGTGTGGACACAATGGCGGCTGGAATCGGACGCGGACTGCGTACTCAACATATGAGGTCGGACGACGTAATAAAATTTAAGACATATCAAAATTTTAAAATTTTAATAGAAACAATTTTAATTTTTATAATAAGTAAAGATTCGTGATATAGGCTCACTCTTGAAAGAAAAACTCTACGCGAGGTGACAGGTTTGCGTGTTTTCTTAGTGCCCAAGATAAAAGAAATCCAAAGCACACAACATTGCAACAAAATTAGCAAGACTCTCAAGCTAAGCTCCTCCCAACCGAAAGCACCGAAAGCACTGATCTGAGGGGAAAAAGTAATGTTTCCTTCTTGGCATGGTAGCACCAAAAGGATATTGCTTATGCACTGTGAAAGAACACGGGACAGAAAATATACATTTGGTACTTGTGTGATGTGGCATTTGCTAGTATCGGTGAGGATTTTGTTGGAGAAATTAAAATTACAGTGTTGAATAAAATTGATTCACTGAGTTTATCCCCTTAGAAATTCAATCATCTATGCGAAAATTTAATTCTAATCACTGACCTGCTTGTGAAGCCATCTTGACTTGATTTCTTCTTCTTCTCTGCTTCCTCTTCTTCTTGATGCTTCTCTGCGTGTGTGCGCCGACGGATGGATTGATGAAGACCTCACGAACCCCTTCTAGTGTGTTTGTGGATCGGACACAATTAGGGTTTGTAGTCGGAGACCGAGCGGCGTCCCGTTCTTCTCCAATTTCTCTTTTATATGTGCACTAGTGGGGCTCGGGGTTTCCTTCGGTTTAGGAGTTCAGTTGAATCCACCGATCACGGATTTTCGTTATCTTATTCTAAGCCGATAAAACAACTAACATTCTCCCTTGATTTAGAGGCTTTATTAATTTCTAAGTCTATTAAGTAAAAGCTCCCCAAGGCAATGTGTCATAACAACTTTAAACGTCATTAAGACTACAAGACCTATAGTTCACTATAATACTTAAAATAACTCACATCTTAACTTAGCGGGTGTTGATTGAAAAATTAATCCCCTATTTCCAGGATCTTAGTCAAGGCAATCACTTAATCCCATGCCGGCTACATGTTCTTTAAATAAGTTGGGAGGTAGCTTTGGTTAGCGGATCCGCAAGCATAAATTTAGTATTTATGTACTCAATCTTAATTGTTTGATCCTGGACTCTAATCTTTCACACATGATATTTAATGTCAATGTGTTTGGCAGCTTCACTTGACTTGTTGTTACTCGTATAGAATACTGCAGCTTCATTATCGCAGTATATAACAAGTGGTCTCTCAATGCTGTCAACCACTTTTAATCTTGGGATGAAATTCTTAAGCCATATGGCCTGCCCCGTCGCATGTTAACATGCTACAAATTCCGCTTGCATTGTCGAAGATGCAGTAAGCGTTTGTTTAGAGCTTTTCCACGAAATAGCTCCTCCCCAAGGGTGAAAAATATATCCTGAAGTGGATTCTTTGTGTCTACGTACCCCGCGAAATCAGCGTCTGAATAGCCAAGGACTTCAAGCTTATCAGACTTTCTGTATGTAAGCATGTAATGTTTAGTTCCTTGTAAATAACGCAGAACTTTCTTTACTGCCTTCCAGTGGTCCATTCCTGGTTTAGACAGAAATCTGCCAAGCATCCCTGTGACGAATGCTAAGTCTGGTCGGCGTACAGACTTGTGCATACATCAAGCTTCCGACAGCTGAAGCATAAGGTACCTTGTCCATTTCTTTAGATTCTAACTCATTTCTTGGACTTTGGAATAATCCGAATTTATCGCCCTTCATTATTGGAGCAGGTGAAGAGACGCATTTACTCATATTATATCTTTCTAAGATTTCTTGAGATGTAAGCTTTCTGAGATAGTCCTAGCACTCCTTTGGACCTGTCTCGGTGAATCTCAATGCTCCAAAACATAAGATGCTTCACGCGAGATCTTTCATATCAAACTTTTATGACAAGAATTCTTTAGTTTCTCGCAGCAGGTTCTTATCGCTGCTTGCTAATAAAATGTCATCAAAACATAGAGTACTAAGGATGATGAATTACCACCTTTATATTTAACATAAATACAGTTGTCCACCTCATTCTCCTTAAATCCGAATTGTCTGATGATCTGATCGAATTTAAGGTTCCATTGGCCTGGACGCTTGTTTAAGTCCATAGATGGATTTTATTAAGCTTGCATGCTAAATGGCCTTTTCCTTCCATAACAAAACCTTCCGGTTGTGTCATGTAAACATTTTCTTTTAGGTCACCATTTAGAAATGCAGTCTTTATCCATATGATGGAGTTCTAAGTCAAAAGTGAGCCACTAGCGCCATGACAATTCTGAATGAGTCTTTCTTAGAGACAGGAGAAAAAGTTTCATTATAGTCAATTCCTTCTCTCCTGTGAAAAAACACTTAGCAACTAGCCTTGCTTTGAATCGTTCAATGTTCCCTCTAGAGTCAAGCTTGGTTTTGTAGACCCACTTACAGCCTACGGTTTTGACTCCTTTTAGGAACTTCTACTAAATCCCATACTTTATTATGGCTCATTGATTTTAGTTATCTTCCATAGCCTGAAGCCACTTAGATGAATCCTTGCTGTTTATTGCTTCTTTTAAATGAGGTGGGATCGTCTACCTTCCCCATGTCTCTTCATTCATGTATACTTCATAATAATCAGGGATGGCAGATCTCCTCACCCGCTGTGACCTTCTCAATTCTTGAGTTTCCATTGTTTGTCACTTGAGGTTGAGGATTTTCATGTGGAGGTTCTTCTTCATTATGTGTCACTTTCAATCTGTTGAGGCTCATCATCATTATTACTCTCAATACTTTCCTCAACAGAAGGTGTAGTACCAGACGGTCCAGAATTACCGTTGGCGGTGCTACATCACGTGGCACATTAGAAATTATGGGATGTTCTGAATAATTGGAAATATTAGTCTCTCGGATTTCCGGAGTTTGAATATTAAGCCCGAATTTCCTCAAGATTAATTTCCCTTGCCTGTGAGCTCCCCCATTTATTGTCCTCAAGAAAGACAGCATGTCTAGTCTCCACAAATTTAGTAACCCGATCTGGGCAATAAAATCAGTATCCTTTGGATCTCTCGGATAACGTAAAATGACAGCTCACAGTCTTAGGATCTAATTTCTTTAATTGTGGATTAAATATTCTGGCCTCCGCACGACAGCCCACACACGTAAATAATTGAGTGTCGGTTTTCTTCCGGTCCACAATTCATAAGGGGGTCTTAGCACTGATTTACTAGGCACTCTATTGATATGTGTGCAGCTGTTTTAAGTGCTTCAATCCACAGCTTAGGTGACAGAGTAGAGTGATTCAGCATACTGCGCACCATATCCATGATGTGCGGTTGCGTCGTTCTGCATGCCCCGTTTTGCTGAGGTTCTCCAGGCATGGAATATTGGGCAATAATCCCATGTTGCTGGAGATACAAGGCAAATGGACCAGGAATTTGCCCAAATGGAGCATGTTTCCCGTAGTATTCACCACCACGGTCCGATCTCACAATTTTAATTTTAGCATTATGCTGATTCTCCACTTCAGCTTTAAATATCTTAAATTTCTCAAGAGATTCGGAACGGTCGCTTATGGGGTAAATATAACCATAATGGGAATAATCATCTGTGAATATTATAAATGAATCAAATCCATCCACAGATGTCACCGGGAATGGTCCACAAATATCAGTGTGAATTATTTCTAGTGGACTTGAGCTCCTAGTGGCTCCTTTCTTTATTGTTTAGTGAATTTTCCCTTAATGCAATCTATGCAATGATCCGCGTCAGAAAAGTCTAAGGGAAGGAGTATCTCTTCTCTTATGAGACGTTCAATTCTCCCCTAGAAATATGGCCTAAGCGACAGTGCCATAATTTCGACGACGTCTCATTTATCACATTTTTACTTTATCATTGCAGGCATTATTAACATTCAGGACATATCATCCAAAGAGAGCAAGAATAGCTTATCTCGCACGAAGGCAAAGCCAATCACTTTATTATCTAATTTAATGTAACATGTTCTCTTTGAAAAATGACAGTCATAATCAGTTTCTGTCAACACTCGAACAGAAATGAGGTTTCTCTTAATTGAGGGAGCAAATAAAACATTATTCAGAATTAAATTGTAGCCACTAGGGAGTCTAAGTGCTAGGTCTCCAACGGCCTTCACTTCGATCTCCGCTCCATCAGCTACTCTTAGGATTCGCTCCCCTTTTGCTACCGCCTGGACAGTAGTCAATCCCTGCAATGAGTTACAGACGTGCACAGTGGCACCTGAGTCAACCCACCAGGTATTAATGGAGAATTCAGAGTAAAATAACTCATTAACATTTGATATTTCATCAATCTCATTTATACCTTTCTTAGCTAGCCACTCTCGGAAGCGTGGACAATCCCTCTGCCAATGTCCATCTTTACTGCAAAACTTGCAATATGGACTTGCAGTGGTGGAGGCAGCTAAAGCTTGAGACTGAGGATGCGGCTTTGCTTGAGCAGTGTTACTCCCTCCAGACTTATGAGGGTGATATGGCTTTTTTCTGCCACTACCCGAGCTTTGGCCTTGATTTGTTTTCCTCTTGCCTTTAGCATGATGAGGTTGAGCTGATCTTTAAGTTTCTGCTTATCAGCCTTTTGTCGCTCTTCCTCTTCTACTGAGTGGGAGATCAATTCTGCTACGGTCCACTTCTCTTTTTGAGTATTATAATTAATCTTGAAGGGACCATAGTCAAGACCAAGAGAGTTCAATATGAAATGCACTAAGAAACCTTCAGACAATTCCATGTCCATGGTCTTTAGTGTATGTGCCATATGAGTCATCTCAAGGATGTGCTTTCTTACACCACCTTTGCCATCATACTGGCTGGTGATCAGCTTACTTATTAAGGTACTGGCATGACTCTTAGATGAAATCTTAAAGTTCTCTTCAATGTTTGCCAAGTATGTCTTAACATCGTTTGAGTTCGTAATCCCTCCAATAATTCCTGGAGCGATAGTACTCTTGATGTACATGAGAGACATTCTGTTGGACTTTTTCCAAGAGGCTACTTTTTCTTCGTAACTCCACTTGGTATTATCATAAACTTCCTGACTCATTTCGTCAGTGTACATGGGCTCCTCAGGGAGTCCTCTTAGTGCTAAGTCATAGTCCAACATGCCAAGATTCAATAGCACAATCGTTCTTCCACTCAGCGAAATTTGTTCATCAAGGAGTAACAATTTTAAGCTCCCCAATGCTGAAAATAACCAATGGAAAAAATATTAGTAAAAATATTGCATATGATTAATTTGCGTTGGCTCAATAATCACATGCGATGATAGGCTCCTTTTCTAATTTAATCACCGTTGGGCAGAAAAATTAGAAAAATATGAAGTGACAAAAAAATAATCCTTAATTACATCACCGTTTGGGCAGAAATAATTAAGGAAATAATATTATTAACTTTATTTGACACTGAAATTATAATTAACGTTGGTCAAAAATAATTTCACATCATAAATATTCTCTAAGCAAAACTTCCCGTTGTTCATTCAGCTAGAAATAATTTCAGAGTGCTTAGAATCATTTCTCATAATATTTTTCAGTATTTTTTAATGCCAAGAAAGCTATAAAAAGGGTTTCTGTAAATAACAAATGAATAAAACAGTGGGAATTATTTAATTTCAATTTGGGCTCATCGCAAGGGGGCCCGGGCAAGGGCCCGGGCGCGGGCGGCGAGGCGCGGGGCGCCAGGCGCGGCGCGGGGCGAAGGCGCGGGCGCGGGGCGCGATGTCGGCCGTTCGTTCAATTCAGATCGATCACGGTACGGTCATGCCCGCGTCTAATTTTGTTATCGCCGTCCGATCAATCCGACGGCTTTGAGATCAGTTTTTACCGGAATTAAATAAATCGGGCGCGGCGGCCGAACCCTAACCGAGCCCCGCCGATCCCGCTTTTTTTCTCCTCGTCTTCTTCCCGACGCGCTCGACGAGCAAGGCGGCGCGCGCGGTGACGGCGACGGCTATGGGCGAAACGACGCCGCCGAGCAGCAGAAGCGACGCACAGGCCAATGCCGTTCTTTCCTCTTCCCCTCCGTCCCTAGTTCTCCTCCCCGTGCGCAACAGCAAAACACCGAGGCGAGCCTCGGTTCACGCGGCCGAGCGACGGCGCGAAGACCGGTCTGGGCAGCAGGATGGCTTAGCGGGCGAGGCGAGGAGGGAAGTTCCGAGGCACGGATGCGAACAATGGCAGCGAAGACGACGAACCGGGTAAGATAATCCCGATTTCGTGTATTCGCGTTGATTTGTGGGTCTTATTCAAAAATTAGGGTTCTTCGTTTGGGGATTTTGGGGATTTAGGGGGTTTTCTAGCCTTTGAGAAATTTTGGAGGAATTTGATTTTGCTGAGCGCTCAATTGATGATGACTTCACACTAAGGGATGAAGGAATTTGGGATTAAATTCTAAAGGGGTTTGGCTCTGATACCACAATGTTGGAGAAATTAAAATTTACAGTGTTGAATAAATATTGATTCACTGAGTTTATCCCCTTAGAAATTCAATCACCTTGCGAAAATTTAATTCTAATCACTGACCTGCTTGTGAAGCCATCTTGACTTGATTTCTTCTTCTTCTCTGCTTCCTCTTCTTCTTGATGCTTCTCTGCGTGTGTGCGCGACGGATGGATTGATGAAGACCTCACGAACCCCTTCTACTGCATTTGTGGATCGGACACAATTAGGGTTTGTAGTCGGAGACCGAGCGGTGTCTCGTTCTTCTCCAATTTCTCTTTTATATGTACACTAGTGGGGCTCGGGGGTTTCCTTTGGTTTAGGAGGTTCGGTTGAATCCGCCGATCACGGATTCTATTCGTTATCTTATCTCTAAGCTGATAAAACAACCAACAGATTTTCCACACCAGTTGTGCTCTAGAAATCTAGTGCCTACTTACATGAAAAATAGTTGGAGAAATTAGATGCTCTCACAACGATAATAACTTGAAATTGCGCCCGTGAGTATGAGAGCTTGGCAGATAGATGTACTTGAGTACAACAGCCGGAAATGATTAACTCACTCTATTGGAGGGAGTATTAAAAAACTTAGCAAATGGACATAGTTTGACGAACATATATAATTGTATGACTAGTATGATAACTTGGCTAGGGATAGATAGATTCTTGGTTAAAGAGTACGCACTTATAATTTTGTCTTATGTCAATAGATCATATCGCAGTAAGACATAAATATCAGCCATGCTAAACTAAAGACAGAATAGGCTTGAACTATATTCAGTCTCGTCTTTTATGGATAATAGATATACGTGGTCATAAAAAAGTTACCAACCGTGGACATAGATATCAATACTGGGCCTTCTTGGCCCAACTGCGATAGTAGGTGGCGTATCTGTACCCAATCCAATGTAATCTTGCAAGTCCGTAATACGTTGCCACTACACCGTACCATTCTACTAAATACTAATAGTAATATGCCTTGAGCTAACCACACTAACGGTGATATTTTATATAAAAAAATTCTTGTTGAGAAATCCCACCAGCTGGTTTTATTGCTATTTTCGTCTTTGAAGAACCAAACTCCATCTTAGTATGTATTCAAGAAATTAACAAAGAGACCCAAAATATTTCTAATATAGGACGCTTTATTTGATTCGTAATATTTATTCTTCCGATAGCAGAAAACAAATTATGTCAAGGAGTTATGCATTAAAGCAAGAGCAACTGTTCACATGAGATTATAGAATTCAGAGTTTGTTGTCACCTTAATTTTGGTTAATTGTTCCTGTGCTCTTAAAACAAGCAAATCAAAAACAACTTAAATATAATGAGAATGAATGCCCTGGACCAATTAATTTACATGTTGCTCAACAATTTACATACAAAACTTGCACACATACACAACCATCGGATGATTAACTTCACTTGACGCTATCACAAGGGTTCTGAAAAAAATAAGAGCAACAGTAACAAGTGTCCGCCGTCCTCTTCAAACCTGCAAGCCAACCAAATCAATTGTCCTGATTATTCAATACAATAAAATTACAAATCAGATCAGAACTTCCTGAATGAGTATTCTCCACTGATATTGGTGTACACTTGTGAGAACAAAATTCGTAAGACTTCGGTTAAGTCAGGAGAGAGTGTTGTAAGTTATTTTAGATTTAACATATACAGATGCTTCACACAGCTCTACACACAGCATTACACTTAAACATACACAAATGCTCCAGACACAAGAATGACCCACAGGCACATACAAAAACTCCACAACCAAAAAGGAAATGAAATAGGGCAACATCTAGCATGCCTCTTTTTTAGATTTAAAAAATCTACTCATGCTTTAAATTAAAAATGCCAGTCTATTTGGGAAATCCAGAACAATGTAAGAACAGAAAAGCATAAGTTTTATTCTTTCAGTTCACCCCAGGAAAGAAAAGGACAAATAATTTTCAACTTTTTTTTGTTTTTAACAGTTTGCATCAATAGGGTATCCAAACAAACCCAAAGTATCAGAACATCAACTCAACATGATCAGCAATACTGTAGATGACATTTTTTAAGGTTCCAAGAAAATCTATACAGTAACATAGCTATACTTCATCCATGAATTTAGAAGCCAACATACTATCCGTGCATGTGCAAATAAGTTTTCTGGTTTAGCCATGTATACATAACTTCTAAATAGAACTCAGTAGCAAATTAATACAAACAGGAACAAATTTTCTTCAGAATATATTGAATTGTAGAATGAACTCAGATAAGCAAGTAAACCTATTAAAGCAGCAAAGTGAAAAATGATGAAACAGTGTACGGATTACTGCGCGCCGAGGTTTCAGAAGAGCAGATGCCAACCAATCCAGCATAACATGTTTAGATAAAAGATTATTGTTAAATCTAACCTGCAATAATTGTGGATCTTGCAATCGATGTTAGTAATCCAGCTGCATTTCCCTCTTCAAAATAATGAGCACTACTGGTATTATGCAATGTATCTATACAATAAGCTATCAAATTGAATTACAACTCATGGAGCAGGCGTGGGCGATGGGGGATACGAGCGGCAAGGCTGAGACGACAGCGGCGAGGTGGACTTGAGGCATAGAAAACTGAGATGCAATCGAAAGGTCACACTGAGATAAGAAAGGAAAAGTATAAAGCACCACATTACTGCTGATTTTAGTTCCACCAAGCACATATAATATTTGGCCTATTTAACTGAAGCGAAGGGTAAAAGTAGACAAATCTCACATTACACATATTACAATCAAGCACCCCAACCCTAGTGAATAAATCACATATGGTACTGCTTCTAAATTTCTAATCTAGCCTAAGCAAATGAATTGTAACTGTACTTAAAATGGGTGTAATTTTATTCTTTCTCTATTAAATTTAGTTTATCTGATTGATAATGGTTCTGATGCATTTGTTTATTTTTATCAATCTGGTGAATATTACCATATGCATGGGAATATAGGTGGCCAAACGGGCGGACCGGGCCGGCACGGACCGAGGCACGGTCCGGCACGGCCCGCTACGGCACGGCCCGTGTAGGCACGGTTCCTGTAGCGGGCCGTGCGTGCCGGCCCGCGTGCCTCCCCCCGGTCCAGGCACGGCACGCCGGGGCGTGGGCCGGTGCCGTGCCGGCCCGGCGTAGGCAGCCCCCGTGCGGGCCGGCCCGGTCCGCCGACGCCTGCCGCCGCGCGTCCGGCGCCTCGCTCTGCCGCCCTGCTCGCGCTCCCGCTGCGCGCCGCCTCCCTGCCTCCCGCATGCGCGCCGCCCTCCGCCGCTGCCGCCTCTGCTCGGCTCCGCGCCACGCCTCCCTCGCTCCTCCGCCTCGTCCCGCGCCTCGGCATCCTCCGCCCCCTCACGCCGCCAGTGCCTCCGCGCGCGCGCCTCGCGTGCTCGTCGCCTGCCGCCGCCGCCTCCCGCATGCGCGTCCGCCCTGTATTCTGGTCGGCCGCGCCTGCCGCCGCTCGGCTCCTCGGCTCTCCGCCTCGTCCCGCGCCTCGGCCTCCTTCCGCCCCTCACGCCGCGCCTCCAGCGCGCAGCCTTCCCGCGGCTTCCGCCGCCTGCCGCGCCTCCGCCGCCCGCCTCCCTGCTAACGGCGCCGCCCCGAGGCGCCCTCACGCCGCTCCCCGCCTGCGCAAGTCCGAACCGACTGAGTCACTCTAGTCTCACTTAGTAAGTGGAGAGTGACTGATCTGCGAGAGATGAGTAAAAAAAAGAAAAAAAGAGACTTCAAAAATTTTTAAAAATTAGAGGAGTGGTAAAAAAAATTAAAAAATGTAAAAACCTTATGTAAGATGAGTAAAGAAATATGAGGGTATTTTTTGATGATATTAGAGGAGGAAATTTTTAATATGTTTAAACAAGCAAATAAGAAAGAACAAATATATAGTTTGCAATTTTTAATTTTTCTACATGATATATGAGAAAATTGCGCAATGACCTTTATTGATTTTTGATATTACACAGCTTGCCATTCATTAAATCCTGTATGTAAAACTCAATTTTGAGAAAGACCAATGACAAAGAAAAAAGAAGTACAGCTAAAGGTCAATACTTAACCCATAAAAAGATTCTCTAGTATCCTCATTTTTGTAGGTAAGATTTTCGAACTGCTCAGCGCCAAATCTTGGTTCTCCGTGGTGTGTTGGGCACGTTCCTTAGCTAGCTCCCAGTCTTTAACCGCAAGTAAAGCATTTCTAACCACCTCACTGCGAGATTTCTTCTTCTCTCCTCATAATTCTTCCGCAAAGACTGAAGGCCGATTCGGATGATACCGTAGACACAGGCCCGTGGAAACACATCCCGTGCTAGCTTTGAGAGCACGGGATTTGGGTCTTGTGATGCTTCCACCCATTGAAGCAACGTTAAGACTCTTCCTTTGGTTTGATCGAGTGCTGTCCAGTAGGTGGACAGCTCAAGAGCTTCAGTGGAAGCGTGTGAGGACTTGCTGCGGCCGAACCTTCCACCACGCGGTGCGAAGAGAAGAGGACCACCCCACATTCGCCCCACTGATGGTGGCAATTTCCTTAACCTGGGACAGGGGACCGGGTGGGGCTCTTTGCCGCGAAACTCCCTGAAACTTTAGTTTCATGTTTCGAAATACTTCATACAATTTTGTCTTACAATCAAGAATAGTAGTTGTGTAAAATCAATATTCATTGCAATCCGCCCATAAGATTTACAATATTTCGAACCCCCGTATTTTAACCTCTAGGAATCAAGAATAATGCAAAAGCATACAAGTAATGGAATGTTCCTCCAGTATTTAAAGATATTTTGTGTTTCTGTTAATATACTGCAAATCCTAAATAGTTTGTCATCTTCATATTTCTTTAATAAAGGGCCATCTCAAAATTTTTGCAAAATTAAAAATTACGCAGTTGGATAGTAACACCAGACAAGTAACAGTTGCATCATAAAAATGTTTCAAGAAAGTAATAAACCATTTCTACAACATGCCAAGACTGTTCTGTCAGTAGCGGTTGCCCGTACACTGGTAAATAACATTCTTGGACTGCCAGAAACAGTTCGCATATCTTTGTAAGGCAAGACATGTTTCACATTAATAAGTCGAGTTCCACCGATGGTCGCGCATCCGTTTGGAACTTGGTGGTTGCTTGTCGAAGCGACTGCAGAATCGCTTTGGAAAGGTCGCAAGTCGAGGATTGAGAACCATTCAGGCCATGTTATGGCTTCACGGATAGAATCGAGAATATTACAGTTACTCTTTTTAACGAGAATTTACTATAAGATTAATATAATGGCAAAGCACAACGTTGATGTAAAAGAAAATGATTCAGCATAAACATTGAAATAAGGCGCAAAATTTTTCATATGCTTCTGGAATTTGCAGCTGCATTTATCTAAGAGTTACTGCAAATATTTTTTTGTGATGCAAATCCTACAACTCTAGAAATTCGTTCGAATTTTTCTTGCATTATGTGAAAATTTATCAATTAATTTTAAAGCTATTACTCTGTTTTTGTAGTTCCCCATTCCTATCAACATAATGAGGCAACTACACTAATATAGTTCTTCCTTAGCCCTACCACTCCAATATAAATGTGAATACTAATAGAAATATGCCAGTAGCAAATAATTGTTTTTAATATTATCCCGGTTTGGTTGTAAACATTCACCAAGTCCGGGTTGTAGTTTGTCTACTAACAGCTTTGAAACCTAGGATTATGAGCAGTTTTTTAATGTAAGTCTCAATGTAGGAGACTCACCAACAATTTAGGGGTAAGATCTGTCTAGCAATTAAACGGGTAAGGGATCTCGTGCTCACTGAGCATCTACTCCCATGACGTACCGTACCGTCCGGATTGAGTCCAGTTGCTGCTCGTCTTAGCTGGTAACCTGCTTCTTCGCACAACGCCTCAGATGCCGCTCAATGCCCTGTTCAGCCAAGAAGATTTTCCAGAGAGTTTAGTTTTTACAATTTTTACATTTCGCGTAAGTTACTCCCTTCCATCCGCGTCGGTCTCTTGATCTCATCAAAATGTTGCCAGGCGGAGGAAGTCTTGATCTCTTTACGCCGGTTGGCCGTTGAAGAAGCTCCCGCTCTGCGAGTTCCGGATCCTTGTGAAGCCCGCAATGTTATTTCCTCCGTATGTTCTTTGCGGTGTAGGAGCCCGACCCAGAGTTGTCTCCTTGCGACATCCGTACAGATAGCTCGGGTCGAAGTCGCTCAGTTTGAAAACGTCGGGTATTCGGATCATCCATGCAATATAAATAGAGAAAGATTAGGTATTAAAAAAATAGTTACGAACAAAGAAAAATTTAAAGATTTTTTTAACCTTGCAGGAGCACCGGAGGCTGCAGCTATTACTACGAGAATGTGGGATTTTTGAATTTTAGACAAAATTTTGTCTAAAACAAAAATTTTGAGCAAAGAGAGCAAAAGAGAGGAGAATAGACACAAGAAGTAGAGATTTGGGAGGTTTTGGATGAGGAAAAAATGTGGCTGGGGGTTCCCTATTTATGGAAAATTTCACAATTTTTTTTCGGATTTTTTTTGATAATTTTTTCGGATTTTTTTGGTTCATGGAAAGGCTAGATTAAATTAGCCGTTTTTTTTCGGACCGTGTTGGGACAGGTGTCAATTTTTGACTGGGCCAAACGCGGCGCGAACACTGTAGCAACGGTATCAGCAACGGGCAGATGTCAGTACAAACCGGCGCCTGCTCCACCTCCGCCGCACAGCACCGGCCAGGCTGGCTCTGAATCCTCTCCTGGCTTCTCCTCCTCGGCTCCATCGGCAGCCCTTCGCCTCCTCCGCGCCGCTCGGCATCACTCCCGGCCCTGCCTCGCTTCCTCCACCTCCTCTCGCCGCTCGGCCTCCGCCGCCTCCTCGGGGCTCCTCCGCCTCCTCCGCCTCCTCCTTCAGGCTTTCCTCCGCTCCTCCCGCCTCGCCTCTTCCTCCCCCGCCTTCGGCTCTCCACCTCGGCTCCCGCCAGCTCCTCGGCTCGCTCGCCTCCTCCGCTCCTCCCAGCCGCCTCGGCCTCACTCCCCGGCCTTCCCTCGTGCTCCTCCACCTCCCCCGCCGCTCGGCATCGCCGCCGCCTCCTCGGTCTCCTCCGCCTCCTCTCGCTTCCTCCGCCTGCCTCCTCTCTCCGCCTCCTCGGCTCTGAGCTCCTCACCTCGGCGTCACCGCGCTCCTCGGCTCCTCCGCTCTCCTCCGGCTCCTCCGCCTCCTCCCTCCGCCTCGGCCTCACGCCGCGCTCCTCCTCAGGCCTCCGCTCTCCGCCTCTCCTCCTCCGGCTCCTCGGCTCTCCCGGCCTCGGCCTCCCGCCGCCTCCTCCCAGCCTCCTCGGCTCCGCGCCTCTTTCGGCCGCCTCCTCCGCCCCCGCCTCCTCCCGGCTGCTGCTTCGGCCTCCGCCGGCGCCTCCGCCGTGCCGTCCTCGCCCGGGCGCCTGCCGGCCTCGGCGCCGACGAACTGCCTCGGACCTCCCGCGGCCGTTCAGACGCCTGCCACGGCGGCGTGGGGGGCCCTCCGCCGCCGCTCCGGGCGGTGCCGTGCCGGGCCCGGTGCCTCCGGTGCCGTGCCCGCGTGCCCCGTTCCCGCGCCCCGTGCGTTGCCTGTGCCGTGCCGTGACCGTGCCGTGCCCGTGCCGGCCCGTACAGTCCACGGGCCGTGCCGGTGCCGGCCCGCCGTGCCGCAGCCGCGGCCAGGCATGGCAGGCTACTCGAGCCATTGCGGGCACGGCCACGGCCAACCGTGCGGGCCGGACCCGGGCACGGTACTTGTAGCACGTGCCCGGGCCGGCCCGAGCGGGGCACGGCCCTTTGGACATCCTATAATGGGATTTATGGTGGTGCTAATAATAATCAATTAGGTTGTATCCTTTCTAATAGTAGGATCAAGTAAATGATATGTTCATCTATCTGCTGCATACTATTCTCTTGTTGGGGGCCCCTTTTCCTATCTTATCTGGACAATCTTTTATATTTTTTTTTAGAACATCTTAAATGTAACTGATTAATTAATTGCTCTGGCAATTCTGCTGAAGAAATAGGAATACAGGAGGAAATAAGGTATTGAAATCATGGGTGCCTTTCAAATGAAAATCAACTTAGGATTTAGATGTTTAAGATCAATACCAATGTTTCTACTCAAGCTATGTTAACAGAATTGTTTTTTTTTGTGGTTTATCTATTCGGCAGATTAATATTTTCACAAAGGTGTTATTTTACAAATTCATTTTTGTGGAATATTTTTTGGGGAAAATTGGTTGGTGACCCTTGAAAGAGAGGTTAAATAATCACCGACCATCAGTCTAAACCAAAATAATCAAAACAGATCGGGAGCAACTATTCAATGCAGGAAGGACGAACTGGGATGGGAGCGCTATTCACCG